>JADLZK010001920.1:0-296372 GCA_015847255.1 Hyparrhenia diplandra
TCATAAGTTCAGCATAATAAGAAAACTATAAACAGTAGGGTTGGATAGTGAAAGTAATTTGCTAGTTTTAGTTCCTAAAACTGGAACCCATAATAATCTTTTAAACTCTCACTAGTGCCTCTTGGATATTTTTTTGCATAAAATCATTAGACTAACAGAGTACAAGATAATGGCTGGCAACATCCTGCTAGATGCATAATATAGAGTTGACTAAGCATTACCATTAAAAAACAACATTTAAGAGCCAAACAAAATCTAGTACCACCAAACAGAGAACAAGGGCATAAAAACAGAGGCAAAAGCACTAACCTATGCATCTCAGAACAAAAGTAAAGAAGGGAAAGCTTTCCAGAATCTGAAAGGACAACCAGAAGATCTTTGTGTTCTATCTGAAAAAAGATCAACAAATTAATTACTCAGTCACTCTTGAACACAGTTAGAGACGGATGTGTTGTGTACAAAAGAACATTGCAAAGATTGTGGACTGTAGTGAGAAGAGAACCTGTGGAATTAAACCAACATGTCTAGAGTGCCATTGCAATACACCGATATCTTTTATAATCCCAAACATGTCTTGTTCACATATTGACTGTAAAACACCATCATCACCAACAGAAACCAATTCCAGTGCAGTTTCCTGAAGCAGAGATACAGTTAAATTTAACAGGAAACCTGACCAGCAAATGCGTTATGTAAATTGTAAAATTGATCCAGTAGAGATTTAACCCTACATTGACACATATACTACTTTTATATTACAGGTGAGGTGTTCCATCTTAGATACGTGTCTTCATTCAGATAGCACTATTAGTTCACCTTCATATGCAGTACCAAAACTTGTCTCCTAAGCATGCAACCGACAGGATTAAAATTTCACCAAGACTACAAAATTTCAGCAGATGAGGAAAAATAACTCTGCCGATATTCATGACAATGTTGCAACTACTCAGGTTTCGAAGCTGCGGGTCCTAAACAAAAAGACTTGTAGAGCTGCAACACTAAACGACCACACAGTCATGATCGGTTAGGTGACCCGGAACGCTAAATAAATTCCCCTTCCTGATACCAACCAACCCTACAGTCTGCGGAGCGGGACACCAAACACTGATGTTCCAGTTACACAGCACAACGAATTCGCAAACATACACTCGTCTCTATACATACATGATTCTACATCCGGATATCCCGTGGAAGTGTGGGGAGGGAGCGAGCGAAGGCGAAGCAAACCTTGGCGAGGACGACGTCGGCGGAGTCGGGCGAGCGGAAGCATCCCTCGGCGACGTGGAGCACGGCGCTGCCCCGGAGCACCCGCTTGGCGATGTAGTGGGTGGCGTCCCCCGCGGTGGAAGTGGACGCGGAGGTGGACGTGGACGGCCCCGAAGAGGAAGAGGACGACGCCGCCGCCGCCGCCGCCTCCGCCGTCGACGCGGCGGAGGCGGCGTCGCCGGCGGTGGAGGTGGGCTTCATCCGCAGCCTCCCGCAAGGCTCGCGGCGGGTAGGGTTAGGGTTTGGTAGGTGGGTTGATTCGGTCGGAAGACACGTGCTCTCGCCTCTCGCGGGGGGGGAGGGAAGAGGAGGGAAGGATGGAGAGAGGACGAGGGCGAGTTAAACTAGTGGATCCAGCAGCGATTAGCGACGCCGCTCACCCTAACCAAACCAACAGGCGGCAGCGCCAAGAGAACGACGCTGGTGGGGGTAGGGGTGGGGGCAGTGATACGTCATCGCTTTGGTTTGGCGTATTTGCAAACCCGCTTTCTGTAAGGAGAAAGCAGTACCTTACTGGCCTACTTTTAGAACTTGTTTGGTTTTAGCATTTAACAACATAGCCGTGAACTGATAACAATGCTTTCTGTTTGCTTTACCATCTATGGGATCCGACAGCAGGGGTAATGGATCTTGTGCTTTGACTAGATCAATTATGCGCCCTTGGGATTCGGCAACACGGGTAATGGATCGTGTGCTTTCACTAGATCAATTATGCGTAATGAGCTGCAAAAGTCCCTACACAACTAAATAGGGAGGGGACTTTTTCTACAAGTACCTAGAAGCACCTCCTTGAGGGTCTTTTTCCAAAGTTTTGGGATGTTGCGTTTAAATTCAGCGTGCAACCAACAGCACCTTATTCGATCCAATATATAAATTATTGTCCTGTGATTGAAGGGATTCTTTTGATTCCTTATTGCCACTATTAGTAATACACGTGGATCCATGTGTTATTTGAGGACATTGATAGACTTCAATAATTTGCAATGGCATGTCGGAATTGATCTCCCCCCCCCCTAATATTCGCTCCTATACTTTCATGGATATTTCATTGTCCTACCTTTACGTGGTGGCACTTAAGGGCAACTTTG
Source organism: Hyparrhenia diplandra (assembly GCA_015847255.1). NCBI lineage: Eukaryota > Viridiplantae > Streptophyta > Magnoliopsida > Poales > Poaceae > Hyparrhenia > Hyparrhenia diplandra. The sequence continues at coordinate 2,355 of JADLZK010001920.1, forward strand.
ATAGGAGGATCATTTCATATTCTTCCGTAGAATCCAAAAATTTGTGCCAAATGATACCAAATGCTGAAAACATACATCAAACGTTTAGCCCACAAAAGTTCTCCTCTTTGTCTAGAAACTGGAATCGGCTACTTGATGGTTGCACAACGGTTCTAGTACCGTTAGTCTTGCCTCCCTTCTCTTCTATTAATTGCTTTTTTTATAATTCCTTTTTGTTGCATTTAAGTTCTCCACCCACAAAAGAATTGAGTTTTTTTAAGCATATTTCTACCTATATCTTTTTCTGTTGTGGATCCAAACCCACCAGCCTAGTAGCCATATGATTTGACAAAGTTATTTTGATTCACCGCTCAAAATGTTTCTTGACAACATCTGAATTTGAAATATTTCTATAAAAATCTAGATCCTACTAAATGCATCTTTAGTTCATTTAGTTTTGTTTTCCTCATAAGGCTGGCCTTGTGAGTTGTGACAGAAGGCCACGGCGGCAATGGACACATGTGTTTTAAGAGGCAAAGGTGAAGAAGAATTGTGCACATTGGGTATTTTTTTTTTTTGTTCCTCATATCCGTAGTTGTAGTATCCGAATGTACAACTAATAAAGACATGCCACACACAACACACACCACTAGGATGTACTCCAGACCTAGAACCTATACTACCCACAACTCACGTCTACAAGATATTCACAAGAACACGAGCTTAGCTTAGCTTACGACACATCACCTCCTCTTGTTGTCCATAGATGCCTGAGGATACTTGTAGAGAAATTTGGAGGAAAATCCCCTAAGTGAAGCACCAACGTCGAGTCCAAGACTCCAACGCTGACCGGCAAGAAGCAAGCCACCGGCTCTTGTCATCCTTAGTCCTCAGTGCATTGGGTGGTTGATGGTATGGTAGAGGGTAGTTGTAGCATTATCAGTTTGATTGATAGTGGCTAGAATTATGATGTTTGTCGTGTGCGCTAACGTTGGCCTCTCAATTGAAGGTGATATTCCTTTTTTTTTAAAAAAAATGAAGGTGGTATTGTTGTAGCATACGGCTATTTGTGCCAACGGAAAGCGTAGTGTTGTTCATTAGCTAGCTGTTGGATTGTGGTGCATAGGTTGGTCTCTTGCATTTTCCTTACATGCTGTAAAAAAAATGCAATTCTCGCTTTTTTCGAGAAGTCAAACAATTTTTAATTTGACCGAGGGGGTATTTGGTTGCTAGCCACACTCTTCATGTTAGACAAGTTTGATCAAATTTGGCTTTGGGTGACAAAGCTTAGACAAGATTCTTTTTAGTCTCCACATGTCATAGAGTAGAAAAGTGTGGCATGATATTTCTTTAGGCAAGGAAAAGTGTGGCCACCACTTTCTTTTGCCACACATTACCACACTTGTCAAAGCTTAGTTGTGGCAAGTTGTGGCTGAGAACCAAACAACCTATGAAGTTTTTTTTTAAAAAAACAATACTAACATTTACGATACATAAGTATCATTAGACTAATGAAGGAATATATATATTTACACAATAGACCTTGGCTGAGACATAAATGTTAATATTAATTGTTATAAATTATATTCTTTTTTCGGTGGAATATCAATGGAAACAGCCTACTATACAGTGCTCTTTTTTTCAACGCTATGTACTCAACTCCATAACAAATGGTGGTGGTCAAGGACAGTGTCATTCTTAAAGGACCCATTGTTCATATATAAACTCACCTTGTCAGATGCTATAGTGTGCATTGTATTTTACTCAAAAATAGTATCCATTCTATTTGTTTCAAGTGGTAACCACCATTATGTGTAATTCATGAGTTTCTCAATGAACTTACTAAGGAAAAGGTTTCACAATAAAAACTATAGCGTGAATCCTCACGACACAATCCAAAAACGTCTAGGATCCAGGTTCAGTCTCCAATAAACATTCTCTTGCTCTATGTATGAACCAGTTCTTGCTAACTAGGTGCCTACGTACGTATCATATTGGCCTTGCTACGAACTCTGTATATGTTCTAAATTAAAGTTTGTTAACTTCATTTTAAATCAAATTTCTCAACTTTTTTTTGACAACCGCAAACCATCCAAGTTACAGAAAAGTCCTCCAGAGAAGACCGAATTACAGCTGGTCCAATGACCAGATAAGCACAACAAAAACATCCGAGGCGATGACGATGATGAGCTCGCCGGCGAGGGGCCGTAGGGGCGCCGATGGAGCGTACACCCGGATAGAAGGACCACGCAAAGCGACAGTTGAAGGTGGGTCGACAGAGCCAGTGAAGAAGAGCATTCCGGACGACCAAAGGGTAAGTAGTATGCCGTCGCCGGAGGTAGAAGATGGTGCTCGAAGTCGAATCTCTGGTGATGGCGATGTCGTCGAGCTAGCATCGGATGACGGTGCCCGATAGGAGCCCGGAGCTGCAAGAACGATGGCTGCATGGTGGAGGACGAGGTGGGAGTGGAGCGCCTGTGGTGGGGGTTCGGAGGTGGGTGGATCTCGGAGGCGAAGTGGCGGGTGTGGAGCGGAGGGAGAGGGGGTGAGATCCGCACAACGGTGGAGTGGATCGATCTTATTTAGACGTACCGTGGCTGTAGCTTCATCGACGGCAACCTGAGATACCGCAGCAGCGATGACGACGGCGATGAAGGCAGCCGCCAGGGGAGCACCCATATCGGGACTCCTAGGATTGCTTTACAGGAGGGAGAGGCCCCTTCCCCAACCTGCTGTCGCGAGAACGCCGGAGCAGGGAGGGAAGGGGCCGGCGGTGGGCTGATTTGGTGGTGGCGGCGGTGAGATCTGAGGTGGATTGAAGGTGGGATGAAGGAAAGTTGGAAAAGTTAGCTATTGGGAGCAGGTACTACGACGTGTGCTCGGTAAACTGGTTCAATGAAACAATCGATTTAAATTTCTCAACTTTAACCATTCTTTAAAAACTCATTAAGACCTACAAGTTCAAACAAATATACATCCATCAAAGCATATTCCATGTAGAATTTAACTAAACCAACTTGATGCAGCTGATAGATGTTGGTATATTTTTCTGTAGACTTAAACGAAAGATGAAGTTTGACTCGATTTATTAGCTACCCATCCCAAATCTCTCAATCCGAACCTTCTTACAAACAAGTTACAAAGATACCAAAGTGTAGAGTGGAATAGATCAACTGGACAGTTTGTATTGATCATTGAAGTGTGTACATATATAGACTTGGAGACCTCTAACCGTTGGCGAGGCTGTTCCGTTGACACAAAGACGCCAGAAAATCTCAGGACAATGCTTTTCGAGACGCGGATGCCGCCACCCCCTAAATTCTGCATTTTTGTTGTGAAATTGAACTAGTTCCTATAAAATTTTAACGAAATTTCTGTAAACAGACCTAATCTTTTCAAGAGAGGAAAATGTTGGATTGATGTGTTGAGACCATCGTCGGGTGTTGCTGTATGCTATGACGCTGCAATGCAATTGACACAAGAAGGCTCAAGAAGAACACACATGTCACTTGTACAGCCTACATACGTACGTGTTCCATGCTTGCCAAAAAAAAAAATTAAGGCCGGCCACAGCTCAGGGTCTAATTGGCCAACAGGTTCGGCACTAGGAGTCGTTGACTACTACTACTGAGAAACAGAGAAGCCGAGAGACAGCGTGTTCTGGAAAATTTACAGAGACACTAAGAAAATATATAGATATATATTTCAACAGGCCTTCCCACGAAACGAAACCTTGTTTGGCTCTAGAAACTCTCTGGCCGGCACTACCATAGTTTAATTTAATTTAACAAGAATGTTGTTCGTTTCCCTTATACAAATGGAGGTGATGGAGTCCACTAACTTTGACCTCTAGATTATTTCTCGACAATGATTAAACAGCCACACTCAAACTTGGCCATGCAAACTTTTGTTTTTGAAGTCACTAGCAGTTTGACTACCACACATGCCTTATTTTCCATTTTAGCTTGCAAACTGTCATCTCGAACACACAATATGTTCTACATAAACAAAACTTTGGCGCTCCCTCTACTACAGAAACTTGTATTTATGTTCAGGCAGAGTCAAACCTAAAAACTATAAACACTATAGCTATTATACATAATTTAGAGTTTATAAATGTATAAGTTGTAAGTGTCAACTTATATTCAGAATATTTGCAAAACTCAATCAAAAGGTACGAATTGAATACCATACAAAGTCAAATCAATCAAGTATATATGACTGGAGAGAGTGGCTCCATTTCACAAATTGCTGCCAGAACTGAATTCAGAAACCAATGTAAGGACGACAGGGTAAACAACTGAAATTAGTACTTGAAACCTCACACAACTACCACTTTACAATCAAAGTTCTTTGCAGTATCTATCTTCGACAAATAAAAAATTTATTAAACAAAGTTTACAGCAACCCGGGTCAAACATTCTGAGAACCACTCTAGGTGAACGAAGCACCCACCATGAACATTTCTTCAGACATGGGAGCCATGTCTCAGGCGTCTCCTTGGTGCACCTGACCCTTAAATAAATAAAATCAATAAATAAACCCATCATGCAAATCAATAAATAAACCCATCATGCCTCGGCCACATTGCACAGTGCCTTGTGGCTAACCACATTTTCCATTCTTTAATTACGCGGCGATGCTATCTTCTTGTTTAATCTCTGACAGGCACCCATGTCGTCAAGCAGTAACATGAACCCTTCGGATGACGCCGCCAAGTGGCAAATGGTCGTGCCACCATGACCTGCCTCGGTATCCTAGGGGAAGATGGTTTTGGTGTGTAAAATATCTACAAGCAGGTAGTTAGGGACAAAGCAGATATTCTAAGATAGTAAGCATTTGAAGCAGGCGCCAGTAATGCAGTGCCGGCCGGGAAGACTTTATTACAACCTCTCTGCAAAAAACAGTAACCAGCACAATTATTATTTGCCCATTTATAAAATTCATGGAACCAGCAGGTGCCAAAGGCCTGCAGAAACACTACTATTAGTATAATGGATAATTCTCTGCAAATCATCTGATGATTATTCTTGACCTGAAGAACGAACAAGGCATTTTAATCTAGAAGGAATTCAACAACATTGTTATCACATACTAGTAGATTTGCCCATTTATAAAAAATGTTTCAACTCAAGAACTCACTATTCAGCAATAAAAGGATTTGGCCAACGGTAAAATTCCATGCATTGTGAACAATTATGCTTCAGCAGTTCTTTGGGAATTCAAGCCCACAGTGGGGACACAAACCGTGATGACAGAGATACCAATGGGCGGGGTTAATTTCGACTTTGGAGCCCATGGTTGATTACAGTACAGCAAATTGATGAATCGCATCAAACATATCACCCAAGCTAGTTTCACAGCCGGAAACAAAGGTTTATTTTGTCAACCAGTGTAAACACCAAACATGTCAGCCACTAAGACCACATCAAACATTGAAATACACTACGGGATACAGCATCATGCTCCCAATGCAATGCTGCCCCTCTTAGAAAACTCAGACATCGTTTATCGCACTAGGAAGATTTGGGCATCAGAGACAAAGAGAACATGACAAGGCCCCCACTACACCCAACATCATCTCAGCACCACGGCCCTCCCTTAAATTCAGACACCATCTCCTGCCCCAAAGTTCAGACCAGAGTTCACACAGCACATACAAAGATCGCCCTCCTTATCCCAATGGAGCTCCAGTTCCAGCAGCCACAAAGCCATTCCCAGCAGCAGTACAACAGCTACCAACAACCGGCAGTAGCCATGAAAGAAACCAAGCCAAGAACAAGAACCAAATGCGCTGCCGCCGCCGCCGCCGGCAGCAGCAAGTTTGTGGGCGTCCGGCAGAGGCCATCGGGGAGGTGGGTGGCCGAGATCAAGGACACGACCCAGAAGATCCGGATGTGGCTGGGCACGTTCGAGACCGCCGAGGAGGCTGCCCGGGCCTATGACGAAGCCGCCTGCCTCCTCCGGGCGCCAACACGCGCACCAACCGCCGCTGCCAGCACACACACCTCGCCGCCCGAACTCCCCGCTCGGGGCGAGGATCCGTGGCATCCTCAACCACAAGAGGATGAAGAAGAACGCGGCGTCCCAGTCCCAGCAGCACACCGTCAACTTCTTCCCTGCAGCGGCACCGGCGTACCATCGCGCTGCAGGCGACATCGCCAGAGCCGCCACTGCCGCCGCTGCAGCCAGCACCACTAGCACTAGCACCATCACCACGACCACCAGTAGCGTCAGTCCAAGTAGCAGTCCTAGCTCCAGCATCGTCAGCTTCGCCATGAGCAGCCATGGCGTCCGCACTCCCATCCTCCCTGCTCAAAGCATAGCTGAGGAAGCTTACAGGCCATACTTGGTCGGCGAGGAGTTCCAGCTCGCCACACAACAGTATGAACAATCATGGGCACTCAACACCAGCATACCACCTTCGGATGGATGCGACATGGCTAATGAGAATGCTTGCTTGGTGGTCGCAGAGGTGGACAAGATTAAGCTGGAGAAGAAGAGCTCTGCGTCACCCCATGGCGGCATGGACAGAGTTCAGGACAAGGATGTATTTGACGCGGGAAATGATGCATCTGACTCCTTGTGGGATCTGCCACCTATTTGCCCGCTTTCTTGCAGGTCTTTGATGTATTAGACTAGGTATAAAGATTTTGCACCTCCTGTCTCAGTGCTCCTCCTTTCTTTTGGGTCCATTTTCTGCTCCTAGCTAGGAGCCAATTCCATACAAAGAGTGTATAAGGAATGATGGCCAGCAAGCAGAGTAATGTGACATACATACATGTCTTTCGTCTAGATAACTGGCTTTTTAAACAGAGTTACACTTGTTTTTCTTCTTTTCATTCTCTTTTCTTTATCAGGTAACCTTTTGAGTTGCATTGAGACGACATAGCTGTTGCCGGAGAGGCTGCACAACAATAATTTACACTTTTTTGTGGTGGATTTTTGCATTGATCCAAAATTAGGTATGAGAAATTTTCATGGCATAACTCTAGAGTCTAAAGTAGCTTGTCACAAAATGGCACTGATTATGAAGAAGTGTATATGGAATAATAACTATGATTTCAATCGTAACATTTATACTGAATTAAATTACATAAGCATTGCTCGAAGAAAAAAAAAAAAAAAACATAAGCAAATATGTAACAACCAAGCTGACGATTTTTTTTTGATGATAAGTTTAGTGAAATGGCTATCAAAATATACTGAACTATGACGATTCTATGTTCTTCACCAAAAGAAAAACCTAGCATTTTATTTATAAATAAACAAATAAAGTTAATGCATGATACAATGCATTATGCAAGTATAGGACTCTATTTTCGCAAACATTCCCCATACACAAGAAGTTAGCCAATACACAGCGTACTATACTATACCCAGGCTGCAGGCTGAATCATCGGATGGGCAAGCAGATAGACATCCCATGGTTAAGCATCGAAAAGAAAAAAAAAAATTCCCCAAGAAACCTAGGGGCGCTGAAAAGAGGGGAAACGAAAATAACCGCCTTAGGTCCGGTGCGGCGCCGAGGAATGGCCTGAAGCAGCATCTAGAAGCTCCCCGCAGCGGCGCGGCCCCAGGCGACGGAGATGGGGAGGCCGAGCGAAGCAGTGTCCGGCGGCCATCTAGAAGTTGACCGGGAGAGGGTTGGGAGACGAGTCAATTGGTGGCTACTTGGGCCGGGCCACCTGAGAACTGGGATGCTTCTGGGCTCGCTTTGATATCGCCTGATTTTCTGACACGCTGATGCCAATTTTTTTTTTTAAAGGAAGCTGCCACTGAAAATGGCTTCTGAACGCTGAGGATTCGTGTCTTATTTTTTTTTTGTTCTCTCTCTCTCTTTCTTATATAAAAAATAGCTGAGAATTCTGCACTTGTTTTTCCTTGAAAACCAAGCAGAATTGTTGAATCCTACGGTTGCTTCTCTCGCTAGTCTGGCGCAGGAACAGAATTGTGCAATTCCTGATTCTCTTGCTTGTCTGGCGGCAACAATGCGGAGTAAAACACACCAGTTATTCTAATCCTAATCCACATACATAAACACACATGAAATTCAGTTATTCTAATTGTGATCCACATACATAAACACACATGAATTTCAGTGATTCTAATTCTAATCCACATACATAAACACACATAAATTTAACACAACTCTGGGGCGGTTGCCTAACAGCAGGTTCCCCAATAGGTACCGTCAGATCAAACACAGGCCATCAGTGGTAAGTACAATCATGCCGGTTGAATTTAACATGCATACATGGAAACTTTTATTGTTTATTAAGTTACACATACAGTAAATAAAATGGAGCAGGACTAGAAAACAGGAACAGAAAATAAAATAAAAAGGGAATCAAGCACACGACCGGCCGACTGACTACATGCAGATGCAGAGCTCAGCTCAATAAAACTTCAGAACGGGCTTGTTTGGATTCCTGCTAAGCTGGGGCTGCACCTCATCCGCCAAAGACCTATAAATCATAACTTCCTTGAGGTTCGGCAGACATGAAAGCCCAGAAAAAGAGATTGGGCCCCATGCATGCAACAGCTCAAGCTTAGGCGCTGTTCCTTCTTCAAAAAACACCGATTTGATGCCACACCACTCTGTCACCAGCACAGTTAAACTCGGGAATGCCTCCCCATAGGAAGTCAAACGACGGGGCTCTGCTGCCTTGAAAGAGTCTTCCAGAAGACGAAGGATGGCCAGGTTTGGTAGCTTGCCAAGGACTTGCAAGGTGCCATCCAGCTCTGTTAGCTCAGTGCATTCCAGCTTCAGCTTCACAAGATTCTGGAGACACGTGACCCATTCTGGCAGTTTGCCCAGAATGCCATACAGCTTGAGGCTCTGGAGGTTTTCAGGAGGAGTGCGCAGGCTATCCAAGCAGTCACGTAGACCATCCTCCTCCGCTGAGTGCACTGACAGTGATTCTAGAGAGCTGAGATGGGCAAGGGTGGAACAAAACTCTTGACAATTTTTCTTGTTGATGCCTGTCACTGCTAGCTTGCGAAGCCTGGTGAGACTTTTAATCTCCTGTAGGATAGTCTTCCCTGGTGCGATGTTCACAATACCCAGTGTGTGCAGGGCTTTCAACTTCCTAAGCCCTCTTGGCAATGTAACGCCAAATGGATCTGCAAGCCTTGCTAAAAATGGGAACATGGTGCAGCAGTAGAAAGTGCAGACATCACGCATATTCGAAGTCAGCAGCCCCGTCAGTCTCCAGAGAAGCCTTCCTAATCTTAAGGCTGCAACATGAAAGACAAAAAGAACATCAACATGACAGTCCACAGGCACGGCTTGTTCTGCACAACTTTTGGAAAATGATCTTCCACAAATTCGTTATATGGCATGCCACTAGCAAATGAATAAGACACCCTGGCACGAATGTACTGAAGCTTCCTAAGCTTGGTGATGGCCTGTGGCATCCTCATTATCTGTGTATCATTAACATCTATTGTCTGGAGCTGCTTCAAGTTACCCACTGACTCTGGCAGGTGAAAAATACCATCACAACTTTTTAAAGAAAGGTATTTTAGGTGAAGGAGCTTCCAAATTGGCACAAGGTGATGATCCATAAGACCAGAGGTGCTTTCCAAGTCCAGCACTCGTAGCAACTTCATCCTATCAGAAATATAAAATGGCTTCCACTTTCCAAACACCGTTAAGGACCTTATACGAGATAAGTCCACTGTGCTTTCAAACTCACTCTGATCACCCTCCCAATTGCTGCTTATAGCAAGATGACGTATGGTGCCTTGGGTGTTTAAGCTGCATCCTTCTTCCATTCTGAACACAAGATTTTCTTCCATTGCCTTTGAGATGCCGATTTCACGCATGAGATCGTGAAGTTTGCAAGAGGAAATACCCTTTCTACTACCAATTGATTCCTTGGATGGTAGGACCATGCTTCGCTCAATAAGTTCCATGAAGTAGCCATCAGCTATTTCCCCCATAGACTTGCCACGTACCTCACTTGAGTAACCCTCTACACTCCACCGATGCACTAAGCGTCTTCGACTAATATTGCAGTCTTCGGGAAAGATAGACATATACAAAAAACAAGACTTGAGATGATATGGTAAACCATCGTAGCTTTTCATAAGGATAGCTCTTATTATCCCAAGCTCTGGATTCATCTCCAACTCAGTGCTAATATGCTCATTCATTTTTCTCCACACAATTTGACTCTTCGGTTGCTTTGCCAAGAAGCCACCTATGGTGACTATTGCAAGAGGAAGTCCATTACACTTCTTTAGGATCATTCTGGCCTCTTCAATCAACGTGGGATGCTCATCTATATTTTTGGCCTCCTTAAATACCTGCATTTGGTATAGAATCAAATTTCATAAATATTATAATGTTAAATTATGTATAAATAAGAAAACTAAGCATAGCTCAGCTGGTTAAGTGCCTTATCGTGGAAAATACTTTCGATTTGACGTAGGTGCTCGAATTTTCATAGATTTATTTTATAGTTTAATAGTGTTCATATGTATATGAATATTTGCGTTTGGGATTTGCAAAATTATGTATAAATAAATAAAGTTTCTAATATGCATTGGAGTATGAACACCTCACTCTTCGTGACAGGATTAGATGACGTGACATTGTAATACACCACCAAGAACCGAGTCACCAAAGAGCGAGTTAGATAGGCACCTGATTAACAACAATAAATAATTAAGCAATTCAATTTCCACACATGCACTATAACTAGTCCAGATTCTTTTAGCGTATTCCCAACTTTTTCTTTAAATGTAGGCGCACACACACACACACACACACACACACACACACACACACACACACACACACACACACACACAAAAAAAAAAACTGGGAACCCACTTCTGTTATCGTAGTATCCTGAACATCCGTTTCGACGAAACATAAATTTGAGGCCCAAATGTTGTATTGGATTCGTTAAAGTACACTCCGTCATATATAACTTAAAATGCTTACATTATATTACGAGTGTGTTTGGGATTGCTCTACTCCATGATTTTCAGCTTCACCCCACGTTTTTTTAGCCAAACACAGGTTCAGCTCCACGCATTCTGCTCGAGGAAAATAGATTGAGTTGTGAGAGCACCTAATGAGGTGTTCCACAAACTCTAGGTTTTTTGAGCTGCTCCACGGTGGAGTTTATGGAGCAGAGTTCGTGGAGCAGTTCTAAACATGCCTTATATATCTTTCATAATGATATACACGAGTAATTTTAAAACAAATTTAGGTTAGATTATTTTTCATAATAGCAAAAGTGGATAATATAGATGCAAATTTAGGTTGTTATTTGCAATCTTTCCATGACAAGTAACTCAGATATGCAATTTTAGTTGGTTGCTTGATGTGTCGATTCATAATGGAAGGTGGATATTTTTATAGAAAACAAAAAAATCCTATTGCTATTATTGGTGATGATGATTGTAGTCTACAAGGTTAGATGCTAAATATTTCTAACCAGAGAAGTACATGAACATAGGGGTATGCAGGTCTGTTGGCGTTCTCCTTGGTCTGCGCGTCCGCTCCTAAAATGATTGTCTTTCTGGGACGGAGGGAGTACACTCTTAGAGCCTGTTTGGTTTTCTGGCTTATTTCTAGCATGGCTAGAATTCTAGGTAAGTAACTTCAGCCCACTCCCATCAAGCCAACTCCTAGTTGTTTGATTGTCCGTGGTTTATCTAAGCATAGATAACGCAAGATGTGTTTGGTCGCCTGGTTTACTTTGCATAGAATCACCTCTTATTTGAATCAGTAAGTTTACCTAAGGCCTTGTTTAGATGGCTAAAAATTGGAACCGAATGTCAAATCGGACAATCGTAGCACGTTTCGTTTGTTGGTGGTAAATATTACCGTACCATGGAGTAACTAGGCTCAAAAGAATCGTCTCGGAATGTACATCTAAACTGTGTAATTAGTTATTTTTTTACCTACATTTAATACTCCAAACATATGTCTTTTGGTGTATTTAATGTGATGTGATGGGGAGAAAGTGGGAAAAAGGTTAGAAATTTTAGCCATCTAAACAAGGCCTAAGTTTAAGATTTCGCCAAACAGGTTGTCGGCATCTTTTACTCTTTGTCTTAAAGGCGTCGCCTAGGCGACGACTAGGCCTCCAGGCGAGCGAGAGTGCCGGGCGTCGGGGGTCGCCTTTGTGAGGTCAGCAGATGGCGCCCGCCTCGGCGTCTAAGGCGCCCGCCTCGGCGCCTAAGGCGTCCGACACGCATTAGGGCGTCTAGGGCGTCGCCAAGGAGGACGCGGCGGTCGCCTTGCATGCGTGCAAGCAGCGCTGAAAGAAATCGAAGCGCCGCATTGTCCGCTGGAAACTGTGTCGCCTTCCGGCGGAAATCGAGTGAGGGAAGGAAATCGGTAAGAAATCGAGCGCGGGAAGGAAATCGCGTGCTGGGAGATTGGGAGAGAAAGGGATAAGGAGAGGAGGGACCGAGAGAAGAAATCCATTGCACCTGCCGACGTACAAAGGATTGGGGATCCCGCGCGCTCAGGCATCCTTTGTACGTCCGCTTCCTTCGCAGGGCATCCCGCGCGGCTTCATCAATTCTAGCACGGGGCAAGAGGGATTGGGGAGACTCGTCGGTCCCCCGTTCTTCACGGTGCCCCAGCTCGTGCTTGCTTGCTCGCACGTCTCTTCTCTCCCTCTTCATGTTCTCTCTCTCCTCTCTTGAAGGTCAAAGCTTGCCTAATGCCTACTCTGTTTTTATCCCTGCTGGCTCTCTCGTTTCTTGCCTCTGCTGCTCTGGTTTTGGAGATACAAAAGTATACAGAATGACTACTACAATTAGAAAGGAGATGAGAGAGAGAGAATGCACTAGCAATAGTGCATAACTAAGAAATGAGAGATCTCAGAGTCGCTATCTTATTACTTGATGGCGTGTAGTAGTAGTCTAGTAGCACCACTTATTATTGTATTGATTACAAGCTAAGAGACGGCAATATTAATGTCTGATTTGCTTCTGAATTTTTAGTTAACTTATATATTAATATATGTTATATAGCGTCGCCTAGGCGGTTGCCTTATTCGCCTAGGTGTACGGAAGGGGTCGCCGCCTCGCCTCGCCTCGCCTTACCGCCTTTAAAACAGGTCTTTTACTGTAGCAGCATGACAGCACGCGCAAGCAATGTTGGGAACACACGCCATCGAGCCTACCGGCGGTGATGAAGACGACTCAATCTTGGCTTCGCATGAACCAAGCACATTCGAAACACAAGCTAAACCGAAGAAACCGAATCGCCTAATCTAGATCGGCGAATTGAATCAAGACCGGCGGTAGTAAAGACGCAGTGAGCGGTGTCGGGCACACAACCACACACGCACGGGAAGTCCGCAGAAGGTCGGGCGTCGATCCATGCGGGAAGGCAAGCGCGGCTTTCGGGTTGAGGCCCGCGGCACGGCACCATCGGCACGCCCGGTCGGTCGGCGACACCCTATGACGACGCCGCTCCCCGCCGCTCGGCGGGCGCTGCGGCGAGTCGCGGCGCCAACGCCGTCGTCTTGGATGCCCGACAAGAGGTGCTGCCTCCGGCTCCTCGCGACCGCACCTTAGCGAGACGACTCGTATTGGCAATGTAGCGCGGGAAGAACGGGCGCCACGCCGCGGCGGCCGGCAGATCGGCCCGACACGCAGGTGAATGACGCTGGCGTCGTCGACGTCGAACCGGCCGAGCGTCCGCGGCGCGCTGCGCCGCGTCCATCACCGTCCACCGACGATGTCGGCGTCGGCCGGAGACCTTCCAGTGCGCGACAATTCGCCTTCGCCGCCGGCCGGCTCGCGTCGTCGTCGGCGGTCACGTCGCCGGGCCGGCCACCACCTCCGCCGCGATGGCGAGGCCCGGGCACACCCGATCTAGAGGCACGAGAGATTGGACGGGGACTGCCAAACTTTTGACGGGACATTGAGGCACTTGCGGTCGCCGGTGAGGTGGGTGGGGGCGGCCGGGCACTGGCAGCGGTGCGGGCTGCGAACGAGGGGAAGCGGGAGGTGATGCAAATCGGAGCTTCTAGCCGGCCAAGCCGCCCCGTAAAAGCGGATTGCGCATCTGTTCTTGGGAGCTTGGCCGGCGGCGTCTGCGGGGCCGACTTTGGCTGGCTAGAGCCCAAGAACGTAGAACGGAACAAGCCCAAGTTAGCCAAGGGCCGGTCATCCATCCAAACAGGCCTTAGTTACTACAATGGCATAGACAATTGTTCCAGCCTAAATCATTTTTTTTTTTTTTTTTTTCTCAAATACGCAGGAGAGCTGCATTTCATTAAATTAAGAAGAAAGAAAGGGGCAAGAGCCCTACAACACATGCCACACAATGAGACAAACCCCACACAGCTTAGAAATTACATTCACGCCCAATAAAATACAGTTCCAGCGTAAACCATAGCATTGAACATGTTGATTCTGTCATATAAAAGTCACATGTGTTGTAGTATTTGTTACAAAAAATATAGAGGGGTTAAAATTAAATTATACGTATTGATTTGCCGTATGTTTTAATGAAAAGGTATACAATTATCTAAAGTGCTATCTTTCAAAACATGCTACAATGGAGTACTAACATGATTTGTAGTGAATTATTAGTGTCATTGGTACATGATTTATTAAGGGACCATTTCTCCATGTTTGATAAACTATTAAATTAAGTCTTTATCTTAATATATGCATGTGTACTTGGTCTATGTGGTGTTACATAGGATTTATATTCCATTTCAAATTTAATAGTTCTTTTAACACAACTATTTTATTTAATAGTGGTAAAAGTGTATAATTGAAAACACATATTGTATGTTTCTAATTATTAATATTTTTCTAACTTATATTGGCATTGAGACTTAGTTTTGAGAGTCATTTTAGTTTATTTTATAGGAGGATGTGGGTAATTGTTATATAAATTAAAGGGCTTATTGTATATCATCATTCATAATGGCAGATGTGGTTAACTAAAAAGAAAATTTACATGATTATTTTAAATTATCTTTCACAAAGAAAGGTTTAGATGATTATTTTATATTATCTTTCATAATGCTGAGGTTGGTAACTTCAATACAAATTTTGGAGGTTATAATTGGCAAAAGCAGGGTATTTAGATGCAAATTTAGGGGTTATTTTAAAACATATTTTATAATGACAAAAGTGAGTATTTTTGTAGAGAATTGAATAGATATGATAGATATTATTGGTGATGATAATTATAGTTTGCCAAATTTGAAAACAAGATGTTTATGATTATTATGGTAAACTTGATTATTTATCTTTATTCCTAACGGGCTAACAAGATGTTTATGATTATTAGTGACTCCAAAATTGACAAAAAAAAAAAAAATGAATCAGCCAGCGTGGTAGGGGTTTTCTACAACAAATTTGAGGGTGGAACAAAGTTACCCCACGGGAAGAACTATCAAAATTAATATGACAAACGAAGTGATTTTTGCCGTTCCCTGAAATCAGTTAAGACATGCCAAACTACCCTTAATAAAGTATAATATAATCAGTCAATTTTTCAGATCATTTTTATAGAATTGTAATAAGTAGCAAAGAATCTAAAAATAACAAACACGGAGCAAGATTACTGTAGCAGTACCTTTTTGTGAAAAGGTCAAGAGCATCCCTAGGATTGAGAACGTCGAGCTTGTATATGCTTTCATGCTTTGCTGAACAATGCTTTGCAATATTTTCTTCCCTCGTAGTGATCACAATTCTGCTTGCATGCTCCATTCTGGGGAGACTTTGTATTATGATTTCCCATTCCAAAACAGAAGACAGGTCATCAAGGACAATCAGACACCTTTTTCTTTTTGTTAGGTCACCCAACTCTTCAGTTAACGGCTTGGGTTTTGTTACTTTTGTTGTGCCGAGTCCAATAAAACCAATGTTGTCGTCCTTCTTTTTAGAGGATTCCTCACGTAACTGCATAGCTAAGCTCTTAAGGACCTCATTGAGGACAAATGGACGCATGATTGTGACACAAGCACGTTTCTCAAATAAGCCACTTAGCTCTTGGCTTTGGTAGACCTCTTTGACTAGAGTAGTTTTTCCAAGACCTCCCATTCCCCCCACACTGAGATCACCGTAGACTGCTGGTCATCTTGCTTTGCAATTAGATTGATGAGGTCAGACTTCTCTTTCTCCCGACCCACGAGCTGAGATTCCTCCAAAGCACATGCCATAGTCCCCAGGCGACTGAGGCTTTTTCTGGCAATCTTCTCATCGTTGCCTACAAACTGACTCTCAACAATCTCATGTGTTGGCATCACAGAATTGTTGGTACCGAGTGTGGTTTCGCTTGAGCTAGACCCTGGCTCCATTGACGCGGTTCGATTTTGAGAAGCCTGACACAAAGTAAACAACATTTTGTTTTGTTTGATTAATATAGGATCTTTTCCAGAAGAATGTAATACCATAGAGTTGGGATACAAGCAGGAGCAAAATTGAGGAAACAAATTTGAAAATATTGGAATATTGTTATCTTAAAAATTCTAAAACTGCTATTTATATGTTAGCACGTGCTTATACAGAGCTATATTTAGAAGCATATCTTTTTTTCATATATGTATATAATGACAATGGATGGATCAAAATAAAGAGGGATATACCGGGCATATGTAGTAGTCCAATGACTTTTTTAGGTTAGTCCAATAACTGTTTTTTTTTTTCCTTATTTCGACCTACTTAGTGGTGACTGCTGGTGGAGCCAAGATCAGATATGGGAAAGGTACTCGCTGTAGACAAGATGGAACGAGCTTTGAAAGGCTCCATACCTATTATGGTGTGTCGGCCTTTAATTATATTATTGTTCACTTGTTTTCCAATTCTTTCAGACTTCTATTTTTTTTCTCAAATACACACACAAACAAATAAATTGAGGTTAGTATATTGACGAGAATCATAACCAACACTAGGCAATACAATTCTTGTAAATGAAAATATTAAAAGATTAGTAACATTATATTCCACACATCAAAGGAAGCTCTTTAAAAAAATAGTTCAAGCAGCCCCCAGAGCTTTTATTTATAGCAGAGATAATGATCTAAAAAGAACAGGAAGAGCTAAACCATTTTTTAATCTTATACAGCCTCCAAAGCAATAGATATTACCTCATTGTGTGAAGCAAAGATGCTCTGATCAACAGATGGTTGGTTGAGCTCCGACACTATACTTTCTTGCCGGTACATAGGCTTGCAACCTCACGATGCTCTGTGGATACAATGATTCGGCTTCCTTTCTTGTTGTCTGGAAAATATTCCTTAATTGCATGCCACTCTTCAATGGTGGACATGTCATTAAGCACAATCAGATAGCTTTTCTCACCCACATGCTCAAAGAATGCATCAACCAAATCATCTAGCTCCATCAAACTCATTTTCTTAAGAACCTGCGACACAATGTTTGCCTTCTCTTGTGTCTTCCATGCTTGTTGGAAAGAAGTTGAATAGAATTGCCTCATAACACAGTGAAGGAACTCCAATGGGTTGAAAGGATGCACAACCTTGATCCAAGCATAGAGTTCAAACTTCTTGCTTCTCTTCAGATCATCGTATGCTCCATTGATGAGGACGGATTGACCAAGAACACCACTTGTTCCCCACACAGCAATCACTCTAAGACACTCATTCCCCTCACTGATCAGTTGGAAAAGGTTCACTTTTGCTTTGTCCTGCAGCCACCTTGCTTCCTCAATGCCAAACATTGTTGCACCAGAAATGTTTGAGGGCCCAGCTCCAGTTGCAGCTTTGGGGCCAGTGCCCTGGATGAGGCGATACCGCATGTTCCTCTGGCTGACATCCTCAACCTTGGCTCTGAGTTCCTTCATCCGTGTGGCGACACGGTGCCTATCAACCAGCTTCCGAAGGAAGCACCACCAGGATGTCTTCCCATGACGAACAGCAAGATCTTGGAGGCAGTCTTCAACATCATAGGCCACATTGCGGACCTGCTTCACCCAGGTCTTGACCACCTTGTGCTCATCTCTCTCCTCATGTGCAGCCATCAGGAAAGACAGCATCATCTCGAGCTCATCCCTGATGAAAGCTTGGTCGCCTGAGATGCCCAGCTGCAAAGCCACCTCCTCTGCGATGGCAGAATTGGCGTAGCTGAGGACTCCATCCAGCACAGACTTTCCCAAACTCAACCCAGTTGCTTCCATCACCACCCTCTTCTCCCTCCCCGGCACTGTGGCTTGTGAAGAGTATGTGTGGATAAGCTGGTTGAGGTTCAGGAAGACGTAGGAGCACAATGTATATGGCAGAGCTTATTGTCATAACGATTGTATATGCAGCTATGCTGAAGAGTGAAGACAGAGGTCTCCAAAAGATACCAAGCTTGTTGTTTCCATGCACATCAAGGTAAGCAAGAGGATACTTGGGTTTGCAGGCAACAGCTGAATGAGTCCTTGCCTTCAGCTTGAGATGACTAGAAGAAAAAAAAAAAGATGCATCGCCATCCTAGCTTGCTCTGCTAGCACACTCAAAGAATATATGCCAAAGCGAAGTTGCATCTCGATCTTTATATGTGCTTTATTTGCCACTTGAGCTTCAGCCACATTGATCTGAGAATAAATTAGTATTTGGGATCAATGTTCCGTCCATTACTTCTCTGTGACAAGATTGTCTTGGAGGCAAAGGAGCAGGTCTGTAGGAAGGAGAAAAAGTTCAGAACTCAGAAGGATAAATCTGGAAGAAGAAAAGATGTTGGATCACACTTTACCTTTGCGTGTGCCCGCGGAGAAGAATCTGTCGGCTTTTCTCGCTGGCTGGACGCCACCTCATGCCTGGAATCCTGGATCCCAGCGACGATGAGAGTTTCGTATCTTTGAGTATGGGACAATGCCTGCGTTAAAAATGGGGAAAAAACAAACCATTAGTGAGGACCTTGGAGGCAAGGTGCCTCCACCTTGCCGCTTGTTAAGAACAGGAATCGTTAAAAATGGGGAATGAATGGATTAGTATCCACTACACATGCCTGAAAATCACCCAATCCAACAATACATCACGAAATTAGTGGGCCATGGATTATCCAACCTAATTGATGGGTAAGCAGGAGATAGATGACGCACAAGAGCAGAGGAGAGCAGAGCAGGACTGAGGAGATGCGCAGAGGCACGACGCCGACGCCGTCTTGGGCGTCCCCGACCAACTTGAAGGTCTGATCTGCTCCCGCCGCCGGTAAGCGCCACGACGCCCGTGGCGGTGGCCACGAGCGCGACGGCGGCTCCATGACGCGTGGCCCATCGAAGCCGGACACTGGCGCCACCATTCCCCGTCACGAAGCGGCTCCGGGTCGAGCAACAGCGCGCGCGGGCGGTAGTAGATGTAGAGGTAGGCGAGGCAGGCGGCGGCGAGCGCCAGGCACCCGTGACCCGTGGCGACGCGGCTTCCAAGCGGCCCCCGGATGCGGCTTGAGCGGGAGCACTTCCGGCGGGCGGCGGACGGCGCAGCAAGAGAAGCTCGAGGCCGCAGCTGGAAAGTGGATATTCTCTCGTATTCCCAAGTTTTTTTACTCGAGATTGGGCCTCCTGAGATTCGCTTGCTCGCGTTCCAGTTCCAGGCTGAGCCCAAGAAACGAATGCTAGTGGGCCGCAACGGCCCATCTTGCGTTTGCCCATTTTAGCCCGGTCCACAGCAGAATACGGCAAGCCACTCGCTGGCCGTTCGCCGGCGTCGACCCACCCAGCCAAGGTAGAGTGCCACGGCGGCCGCCCTGCACGATCGCCGGCCGGCCGACCTCGCCGTTGCATGATCAGTTATTCTACAACGAAAACGCGCTCGGAACACCCTCCTTGCAAGCACAAGCATCTGTACGAGGCACCGCATCTGCGCTGCGCACGCAACCACCCGTGTCCCCACCAGGTCCCCACGACGACCTCCCCGTCACCGATCAGCCAGAGGCGGCGGCGATGCCTCTCCTCTACTCTCCGTCCGCGCCGCGCCGCGCCTTCCACGCCGTCGTGAGCCGCCGCGATCCCCACGTCAAGGTGAGCCCGTCCCCCTCCTCCCCCAGTCCCCGGAGCCCGCTCCCGGCCGGGGGCCACATCTCGATTTGTTTTTCCTCATCAAACACGCTGCGTATTATTCCATTTCATTTCAAACGAAAAAAAAAAAATTAAACCCAAAGTACTGTACAACCCCGAAATCCACCGTGCAGCAGTAGCCGTGATTGATAGGCATGAACGAAATCGCAGTCTCCGGTTTCAAATTGTTCTTCAGTTTGTGATTTCAACTAGGGTGTGTTTAGCACCCATTTTGGACGGATGGGACGTCGTATGTCACATCATACATCGTGAACATGTTTCGTTTGTTAGTGTTAAATATTATCCATCATGGCGTGAGGTAGGCTCACAAGAATCGCCTCGCAATGTACATCTAAACCGCTGTGTAATTAGTTTTTTTTTTTACCTATATTTCGTGACTTCGATACGTGTGCGGCATTTTGATGTGATAGAGAATCTTGTTTTTTGCATAGTGAAATTTGAGAATGAATTCAGGGCTCTAAACACCCGGTCCAGCATGATTATTGTCTGTCTCTGTCGTCTTGGGGGTCACATCTCAACTTTTTGAGGTGGTTTCTCTACAGAAGCTTCTAACCGCGCCTCTCCTTGTCAAGATCAAGACCTCTCGCCCCGGTTTTGTAAAATAATAGCTACTCTGGTTTTCACTTGTTTTCTTATCCCAAATTATCATATAATTTATTTGCTTTCACAGGTCCTTTACGGATGATGTGCTTATATGTAACGTCGTACCTGTCTACAATCTAGTAACATACTTACAAACCACACCTTAGTTTACATCAGTTTGGTGTGTGTGTTTAAGTTTTTTTTTTTTGTACTAAAGCATAAGCATCTCTAATTGTGATTAACTTTTTTCCGGGAATGTTCTTGGATTTTATATCACAGATAGGTATGCCCCCTTACAGAATGATAGACAGACAGACACCTGGAGCTTTATGAGGAAAAGGAAACAACATGATAAAAAAGCAGTAATGATTCTTTTGCGCTAAACTTGAACATTTACAGTAACTCTGATGGTGAAACTAGATGCTAAGTTATGCTTCTGGAAAAACAACGCCCACTTATTATTAGAGGACAATGAGTGAGCAAGCAATTATTACTGGTGACAACACACATAACTTGGGTTCATCTCTGTTTTTGGTTCCTTTTGTTTATTCCCTTTTTACTTAGTTAATTTAACAGGTTAAGTGAGTAGCAAGCCTTATATTAGATAGATATTCGCCGCCCATTGTTTTTCATCCCTTGCTGGATTTACCTTTTCCTGTTTATGGATGGATTATTGCTTCCTCTAATAAATCATGCGCAACGCCACCTCTGCTGCTAGAACAGTCTGCCAGGAATTTGACTTGTTTTCTTTATACATACGTCCCAAATTATCATATAATTTATTTCCTTTCACAGCTCCTTTTACAGATGATGTGCTTATATGTACATCCCAAATTATTATCATATAATTTATTTGATTTCACAGCTCCTTTACGGATGATGTGTTGTGCCGTAACGTCATACCTGTCTACCATCTAGTAACATACTTACAAACCACACCTTAGTTTATATCAGTTTGGTGTGTGTTAAAGTTTAATAGGTTATTGTGTAAAGCATAAGCATCTAATTGTTATTAACTTTTCCGGGAATGTTCTTGGATTTTATATCACAGATTAGGTATGTCCCCCTTACAGAAATGATAGACAGACACTTGGAGCTTTATGAGGAAAAGGAAACAACCTGATCAAAAAGCAGTAATAATGATCCTTTTGCGCTGAACCTGAATGAACATACAGTAACTCTGATGGTGAAATCAGATGCTAAGTTATGCTGGTCGTGAACAACGCCTACTTTATTATTAGAGGAGCAAGCAATTATTACTAGTGACAACACACACAACTTGGGTTCATCTCTGTTTTTTTCTTTCACTTATTCCTTTCATTCATTTTAGTTAATTTAGCAGGTTGAGTGAGTACCAAGCCTTGGATAGATATTCGCCGCCCATTGTTTTCATCCCTCTTGCTGGATTTACCTTTTCCTGTAATGATCCATCTAAAGTCTACAGAATTGCAATTCAGCTTTGCTAGAACAGTCTACCAGGAATTTGAGTGGCAAGTAAAGGAGGAAGAAGTCCCTCAATGGTGGGTCCCATAGACCATTACTTTCACCCTTGTCAGTTAGCAGGAAGGACAAGCCCACACACAAGCTCCTCTTTCTGCCGTCTCTCCTTTGCCGGTGCTGCAAAGGAGCCAAGCCGTGTTGATGCTGGCTGATGCCGATCGATGCGTGGCTGCAGCCTGCACCTGCTGCACTCGTATATAGCCTATGTTTCCCTGCAGTGAAGGAAGAGAAAGCCGAAAGACAGCAATACAATCAAGTTGATGCTTGGAAAGCAACTGTTATATGTAGGCTGTTGATACTTGTAGGCTTTGTTGCCTAGCTGACTGTTGCGTAACTACTAGATCCTGCAGTTTTCGTTGTTGCACATCAGCTAGCTTGCAATAGTAAGAGGAGCAGAGCCTGAGCCTCCGTGGATGCAAGCCAGGATGTGTGGGACTGGGAGGTCCTTCCAGACAACAGGAGCCTCTCCTCCATGAGCCATGGCAGCAAGAATCTTGATGGTAACAATCACTCTTTCTTGTTTCATGTAATTTCCAATTTCGATCCCATCTAAATCTCTTTTGATTGTTTGGTTGGTTGGTTATGGTCGTGTATCAGATCAAGAAACAGAGGAGCACGATCTTCTTCCTGCTCCGTCAGAAGACGTTGCTGTGCACGAGCCTGTCAACGAGTGCAAGGACATCGGCGTCGTGCCAGATGAGACCAACAAACCAGTGCCCAGTGTTGTTGCCGATCTGATGGCCACTGACGACGACGGAGACGAGGAGGAAGAGAAGAAGGCGTTCCAGAGCCCCCCTGATGCCAAAGAGGCAGGCGAGGCCGATGCCGCCGACAAGTTTGCTCAAGAGGAGGAGGAAGGAGATGTCAAGAAGGAGGACAGCAACAAAGACGACGGCAAGGTGCCGCCCCCGCCGCAGTGCGTGGTGTTCAGCGTGGGGAAGCTCAAGGTGAACGGGGTCGTCGGCGCGCTGTGCTCGTTCGGGGTCGCTGCCGCCACCGTCTGCATCTTCCTGATCGGTGGCAGAATGCAGCATCACCACCACAGGCAGCAGGAGCAGCGCAGAAGATCCAGCTGCAGTTCTACGGCGACGATAAGGTTCGATGACTAATTCACCGTTGTCAGACTTCATTTCAACCTAATATAATTAATCCATCCGTAGTATCTCTCTCTCTTTCTGGAAGGATTCTTTTGAATTAATTGGATAGGAATGCGAGGTTTGAGCTTGACAGACAACTAAACTAGTACCTTAACATGCCTGTGTTTTTCTGCACTTAGATTAATTATTATCACGGTCTAGCTTGGACATTCTTATCTTATTTCTATCAAATGGATTAGCCAGCCGGCCGTCTCATCCATCTTGTCTGATGCAAAACTGAAACAAAAGTAGAAAAACTACTAGCAGATTCTTGGATCAGCTTGTGCTACTTGCTCTTTGATTGATTGACAAATGAATCGATCAGTGAAAGTAACTGATTCATCGTATAGTATCGTATTCGTATCCATGATGATGACAACTTTGTCTGAAGAAGATGCCTGACTTCAACTTGGTCTTGGTGTGTTGATCTGTATGCAGAGGATCCAGCAAGTGGTGCAGCAGACATCGAGGCTGAACCAGGCCATGTCGTCGGTGATGGGGGCAGGAGGAGCTTCCACCAGGGCTGCCAACATATCCTTCGGTGGCTTCTACGATGGATTCTGATGGCAATGGAAGATCAGATCAGATCAGATCAGATCAGATCAGATCAGATCAGATCAGAGTATCATCTCATCGTCAAGCACAAGTTGCCGTGGTAGCATATCAGGGTACGTAGCAACTTGTTGGTTGTGTTACAGTGGACGAGTGATCTGAAACTGTGGGTGTATAGTAATACTGATGATAGTGCCACGCACGTAGTACCTGCACATACCGTGTGTTGGATGTAAATAATTGGGTTCTTATTAGACCTTGGTTTCATAGTACAGATAAGAATGGATTATAGCTAGGTTTATTGATGAAATTGATAGATAGGAGACAGCAGGGGCCACTTGGCTTGTGCCGAGATATAGGTTATGGTAGCTTAATGGACAAGTTACCAACTAAACGTCGAACTATGAATGAGTGTATATATCATTATACAAAAAACAATATATCCATGTGAATGAAACTTATAGACGAGCCCCAAAGTTGATGGCACGGCCGGCAGACGTGCGCCCTCAATTGTGCGTACGTGGTGTTCATAGTGACACACCACCAATCTGCTGGTGCTGCCTTTTTGTTCACGGCGAGCGACGGTACAAGTGTCCCTCAGCCCGCCCGCCTACCTAACTGGACAATGTTCAGGTTGTGAGCATCACAAACTTTTTGACTTCGTGTAAGTTCCTCTTCTTAATGAAATAGTATCTATTATAAATTATAACTCGTTTAACTTTTTTTTTTTTTTTTGGCTCTAAGGTTAACCATTTGTCTTATTCAAAAAAAAAAAATTTATGCAAGCATAGTTAAATTTAAATCATTTTTTAAAAGAACTTTTATTAATAAAGCTTGCCACAACAAATGAAGTGATATTTTGCATAATTTTTTGAAGAAGACGAGTGATCAAACTTGGAGTAAAAAATAGTCAAATGAACTAAAATTTAAAACGGAGTTGGTACTTAGCTGGCAACGACTATGATTATTTTCCATGCTACTATGATTATAAGCATGTTCAAGTTCACCGCTAAAAACAACATATTTAGAAAAAGAATCCATAATATCGATCTTATAATTTGAGTAGAACAAGTACGGGATATATGTACTCTTCTTGGCTTCTGCTTATGTAAACGTACGTGGCCTATATTTAATTAAGTCTAGTTCTTCGACGGTTCTGATCTTACTCTGCAAAGAAGAACCATTTCCTTGTCATGGTTCACTTTTGTAATGAGAGGATATAACTTGCTTTAGTATTAATGGAAGGTCTTGCCATTTCTCCATCAAATACCTTAAGTAGCTATAGTGATGATCCGCCGGCCGGTTTTACGGATCCTTGTGAGAAACAAAAGGCGCAATGGTTGAAATTATTGTTATACAGGGGAAAAGGAGGCAGGAAATATCTCACCTGAAAGTTGAAGTGCAATGTATATCGCCCAACACGGGGTAAAAAAATCTGGCGCAAAATCACTATCAAGTGGTCAAAACTCTCTTTGTGAAAGGGTTGGAGAAGCTTGGCAAGTGGCAACGTCGTTGCTCCGGCGATGCCGACACAAGGGAGGTCGAAGAATAAAACGTCGTCGTTTATTAAATTTTGTTGCGTGTGTTTGCCCACGGCGGATCTACTAATTCTTTTCTGCACCAAACGTACGTACATACATATTCATACATACAGTCGCGTGTACGGCGCATTTGCAGGGGATTAGAGATGCTGTGTCGTGGTTTGAAGTTTTTAATTACTAAAATATTGGATTAGGTCGGTCAAGACAAAAAAAAAAAAAAATTATGTTTTTAACCATGCGATATATCGTCATGTCCGATCGACTCAAGCTTGACGTGAGTTCAAAATTCTAGCCATCATCCGTCTCATAGGCATGTACGGATAAGGTCATCAGACTATTGTTCTAGAAAATACAGCCCACATCTGATTCGTAAGTTTTACTGCACAGTAAAAAGTTATGTTTTGTTTATCGAATGGTTCGCAAAAAAAAAAAAAAAAAAAAAAAAAAAAAAATCATCGAGGCCATCATCGAGGCTTCTTCTTGATCTGCTTCGTTGGCTGGTGGGCTCTCTCCGCGTCACGCACGCCTCCCATGTCCGCCAACTGGCATTTGGGGCCCGCGGCCAAGTGGGCTAGCCTGCTTTTTTTTTAGCAAAGTAGGCGCCTGCTGAGCAGCAGCAAAGCGTACGTACCAAACGGGCCGTCCAGGAAAGCTTTGGCCCAATAGGAAAAAAAAATATCCATTTTATGTTTTTGAGGTAGTCGTATATATAGTCTAGTTTTTCTTGTCGAACTAAAACTAGACATCTCATCCGTTGAACTCTTAAACCCATTTATTAAATCACCTCTTTGCTTCTGTTTTGAAGTGTATGTATCTGAGGGCAACTTCCTCAAATGGTCAAATACATTACAAGGTTATACGGGAAAAACACCAAACCTTCTGGCAACAAAAATAATGTGCCAACAACATTAATGCATTTGGCATTAATATATGCTTTGTCATAGTTTTAAAACATATTTAGAGCGATTAATAAATGTGCGCTAGCGTCGTGCATGCTGAAGGGCGGCATTTCACTACTACGAGAATTGATTTTGCAAGGTGGTCGAATTTTTTATTTTTCGTGGCGAGCATTTGAGAAACCGCCACGTAAAAATAGGTTGATTTACCGTGACGAACATTTTTTAATTAACTTTTTTTTTAATTTGCCCGCCATGGAAAATGTAGGCCCAAACTCTAGTGAACCCTAAGGACAAAAGCCCATATCGGCCCAAACTCGGTGTCTCATATATAAACAAGTGTTAGGGTTTTTTTTCACCCACCCCTCACTTTCTCCCACCAACTCCGTCTTGCCGGCACTCCCCCCTCTCTCTCTCTCTCTCTCTCTCCCTCTCCCCACTCGAGATCCGGCGCCCCAGCGCCCACGCACGACAAGCGGCGGTGGGCAAGCGGAGAGGCCCTCCCCTCTGGCGCCGGCGGCGCTTCCTCCACGACGGACGAGGCGACCAAAGGCCGGCGGCGGATCTCGCGCCTGCCGGCCGGGCGCGGGCGGATCTCCGCCTGCCGGGGCGGATTTAGCGCCTGCCGGACGGCGGCGGGCGGATCAGCGCACCGGCGGATTCGCGCGGCGCGTTGGCGGCGGCGCGGATCTCAGCGTGGAAGCCGGCGGCGGGCGTGGAGGTTTCCGGCGGCGGGGCGGCGATTCGGCGTGGAAGCTTCGGGGCCGACCGCCCGGGCGTGGAGGCTTCCCGGCGGGGCGGATCTCGCGCGTGGAAGCTCGGGGGCCCGGCCGCCGGCGTGGAGGCTTCCTCGGCGGCGGCGCTACACCTCCTCGGCGGGTGCGGGCGTCCGACGCGGCGGGGCCGCGCCGGCCGGGCGGCGAAAATCGAAAACCCTAACGGGCCCGGCGGACGGATCGGGCTCGTTAGGGTTGCGGATCGGGTTTTTCTTTTTTTTTTTTATTATTTTTTAATTATTAACCATGGCGGGCATTTGTGTCCGCCACGTAAAATCGGCCATTTTCCGTGACCTTCCTTTTCGTGGCGGTTATAAAGTCCGCCACGTAAAATCGAAAAAGTCCGCCACGCAAAATCGTTTATGTAGTAGTGTTTGCTCTTGGCCGCTCGATACGAGCCTTCGTTCAGGTCCTGTTGCCCGGCTCGTTCGATAGCCCGATAGCCTCGACATCGCCTCTCTGTAGCCGCATGCGTGTATCGCTCCCACCACAACATGCCATCACCCAAAGGCCGATCTTTGGAGTCTAGGGGGCTAGTGGGGGTCGTGCCCCCACCCCCCGTGCGAGTTCATAAATGTTGTACATATAGAAAATTCATTTGGCTGCCGGATACTGAGCCTCCTCACCCTTCAGGCCTGCTTGTTCGATAGCCTCGGCATCGCCTCTGCAGCTGCGTGTATCGCTCCCACAATTACACCATCACCAAAGCCTAGTTATTTGGATGGATGGATCGAGGCAGGCAATCGGACGGTAAAAAAGACCGGACCAGAGACTACAATGGCTCGGTTCACTTGAAAGACCGTTCATGCAATTGTAGCGCTAAAGCTGTTGTTGAAATTTGGTTTTTCATGGAACGGTGGACAGCGAGGTTCCATGTGAACCGTTCCGGTTTTTTGTTGGTGTTATCTTTGCGGCGTGCTCTGGCTGGTAATTCGTGGACCTCTTCTAGCAGAGCAACAATGCAAGGCCAAGCAAGTCTGCGTGCGTCTCTTCTAGCGAGCAAAGGCTGACGGAAGCTAAATGGATGGAAGCTAGATGGAAGGATCTTTGGCTTACCGCTGATCTCTTGCTCCCTCTGCTCAAATCACGCAAGACCTTCACTCTCTCTGTAGGAATGCATGCAACATATAGGTTCTTGTCCCCATTATTGATCCGTGAGATCCGTTCTGTTCTTTTGGTGGCATAGGGGGTTGTGTAAATTGTTGGTTATCTATAATTTGGTGAGCCGTGGTGCTCTTGCGAGATTTTTTTGCATTTTTTCATGCTTTTGGATTATTTGTTGAGAATCTTCAATCTCAGCGGGGATGGGGACCCCGTCGGGTATGAGATCCCCCGCACGGGGACGGGGATGGGAAGAAACATTCCGCGAGCTTTCACGGGGGACGAGGGGACGGGGAAATTTTTGCTCCATGGGGACGGGGATGGGAAGGCAATACCCGATGGGGAATTCCCGTTGCCATTTTGGTCCACGAGGAAGGATGAACGAGATCCGGGGGAGGAGCTCGTGAGTTCGCAACACAAGCGAGAAGCACTTGTCGGCGGCGCGCGGCTCCAGGAGTATGAGGAGGTGGAAATCATTGAACTAGGGTTACTCAGGCCGTATATATTTGTTTGCTGATGGGCCTTCGTGGGCTGCCATTTGCCAACAGACCCACATATGCACGTTGAAAAACAGAGAAGGGACGCGGGGATCGGGGGACGGGGAACACACAACCATCCCCGTCCCGCCAAACCTGACGGGATCGGTTTCCGCCCGTTTTCTTCCCCGTGGGGGGCAAATTCTCCCCATTCCCGTTCCCTAATGGGTGAATTCCCCGCAGGGAATCGGGGATCGGGTCCCCGTTGCCATCGAGGGTCGGTATAGTTGCTACAGGTGGGCCTGTGTATGCGGCCCATGCTGGTGTTCCACCGGGCTGCTGGTGCAACTTTCCATTAAAAAAAAGAGAAAGCTGAGAAAATAAACACTGACGCTTGTATATTTGACGTGTGTGCGTGTGGCTGCTTGTGCCACTGTTGTTGACTTTCGCATGACGTCGCTGCCTCTTTAAATTTAATTTTCTAGTAACTTTTTCATATGAGCTCTCGATTTGGCAAATAATATGTCATTCCAATTATCTCGACAAGCGAATTGTAGTGGTGCATTTAAGCTTAGACTTTTTGTGCGACAATGAACATTTAAATTACTATTCAAGTTCCTTTTGCACCAAATCTCTATATATTATATTTTTATTTATGCAATCCTTTTTTGGTACGAGACCGAACCAGAGACTACTCCGATATGTTCTTGTGGCTAGATTAGTTGAAAGATAGTTATATGATTACTCCGGTATGTTCCTCACCAACTTATTTATATGTGTGATCAACTATATATGTTGGTAATTAGTTGTCAAATATTGTTATATTGCACCGCTTTGAAGTACGGTTCAATTGTCCAGTTCAAAAACTATAAAACCGGCGCTTCAACCGGTTCTAAACGGTTAGACCAGTGAATCGAAGGCCTCACCGGTTCGATGTCCGGTCCGGTCTTGGTGGAGCCTGGGGGGGCTAGTAGGGGGCCCCCCCCTTGCATGGTGATTTCATTTATGTACATATAGAAAATTCATTTGGAGGGCTAAAAATTATTATTTCACTCTATTTTAATGATAAAAATAGACTAGTCCTTCATTTGAATAGGGTAAATGCATATAGAAGTTTTAGTATCATATGCACAAAACATATTTAGCATGCTTATGAGATGTCATCATATTGTCTGGCCCCCTTATTCAAAAGTTTTAGCTCCACCTCTACCATAGACCACCCACAATTACATCAATCTCCCAAATCCCAACACACTAGTCCAACCAATTGCTGATATATGTACTCCATAAAAATAGAATTGTAGTGGTGCATTATAAGCATATTCAACGACCAGTAAAAAACAATATATTTAGAAAAAAATGTTGTCAAAAAAAATATATTTAGAAAAAAATCCATAATATAGATCTTATAATTTGAGTAGAACTAGTACGGGATATATGTACTCTTCTTGACTTCTGCTTATGTAGACGTACGTGGCATATATTTAAGACTAGTAGTTCTGATCTAAATCTGCAAAGGAGAACCCATTTCCTTGTCAAGTAGCTCAGATACTTTTCTTTTTGTCGTCTTATTACCATTTCACCATCAAAAACCTTAAGTAGCTATAATGATGATCCGGCCGGTGGTTTTACGGATCCTTGTGAGAAACAAAAGGCACAATGGTTGAAATTATTGGTATACAGCCACCGACGCCGCCCGACGTGGCCCACTCCGATGAGCTCCGAGGGCTCTGCTCTGTTCCTCCGCCACCACTGTCAGTCTACCACAAGCGCCCACAGCGCCGCGAACCCCTCAATAGTTTTTCGAGTGGCCTTAGGAGAGCTCGAGCGCTCTGCTTTCGTTCCTCCGCCACCACCGCCCGGTCCGCCACAAGCGCCCACAACGCCTCGCGAACCCCTCAATAGTTTCCGAGTGGCCTTAGGAGGACCGTCCAACTCCCCATGTCCATCTACAGCCACCGCGCGCCCGGCGTGGCCCCTCCGATGAGCTCCGAGCGCTCTGCTCTGTTCCTCCGCCGGGTTGGACGACCGTCGTCCGTTCCCGTCACCCTTTCCCTCGACCCGGTGGGCGGGCCCTAACGGCACCGCGCCCGTCGGAGGAATGGAGTCGGTGATGACCCACACGTCGGTGACTCATGACACGACACGGTAACCCCACGCGGCAGCAACTTCCCCGCTGATCCCTCTTCCCTTCCTCAGTGGACTTGGTACACGAGAACCAGTGAGAGAGAGGGGCAAGTCTGCAGCGCCGTATAGACCTGGTGCACAACACAGTACCACCCGGCTGACCCCGCCTACGCTGGCTCACGTGTCACCAAGAGGAAAATCCTAGGTACACTTGAGAAGTGGAAACGGAGGAGATAAGACACATTTTCTTGGTATCTGAAAATTCCTAGAAAATTCCCAAATGAACTAGGTACACTCTACCATATATTTATCCCATTTCTATTTCTTTAATTTCTATAAATAATTTCCAAATTTGTACTCCTCCACGTATTTATTTCATATTAAATCTTATTAATCTAGTTCATCTAACTCCAAATCATTTGATTCCACCACCATAATTCTTCTAAAATTATGCTATACAGATCCATACCATTTTATCTATTGTTTGGTGCCTATTTAAATTCTACCTTGTTTTCTTTACCTTTCCTATACTTAAAATAAATGTTAATTGTAGTAGTAATCGTTTGTCGTGGTAGTAATTACCCCACCTATTTGTGTAACATGACACATAATCGAATATGTTCGTACCCAATCTTTACTACCTATAAATCTTTACTACCTATAAAGGATGAAAAGGGGACAAAACTTCGTGTGGTAAAAATTTATGTCCGCCCGTCGCCCGCCCCTGCGGTACCGCCCGCACAACCCCTCACCATCCCTTCCTGCGATCTAAAAAAAAAAAGCTTCCCAAAATTTGCCACTATTTCACAGCCCACCGGAATTTTGGTTTGATAAATGCCATCCGTACCTCTAAAGGAAACTAAAATTATTGCCGCGGTTAGGAAACCAATCGCCCTTGCCTCTAAAGGTAACGACGCTTTCTATTTTCATGCGTCCTCAACCCATCACGGGCGGTGTTCGCGGCCGGCCTCATCGCAATCGCTCGCTCATCGCCATCACCGATGGCAGCCACACCCATCGCTTGTGGGCAGGACGACGCCACGCGTGATCTCCATCGATGGTAGCAACTTCTATCGCGTTCCTTCTCTCCGGACGGAAGAGATCGGACCATGCGAGACCTCACCGCCTCCAACGCCCCTCCTCTCCGTACGCTGAACCCGCACGTGCCGATCAGGTAACCCAACCCTACAGCCTAATTCTCTGCATAGTTGAATTGACAAACAGTGAGATCCAGGATTCCAGATTAGTTCCATATGATTTATAAACTGTCAAAGCAACTAACCTGTCCGCACATCTCCAGTGTTGTAGTCTGATGAAGTGTTTGAATAGGACCATCCAACTCCAGCAGGTGATTCCACAAACAGAAGATTGGACGCTGCAAAAAAACTTGCCCCTGCGTTAACTGGTTTTAACATGATAGAAGATTTCATTGCCTAAGGTACAGAAAGTTTTAACATGATACAGTAATAACCATTAACAGGTTTTAACTAAGCACAGCTTATTCAGTTAGGGTAATACCACAAGTCCACAACAGAAAGTTGCATATGAACCGTCTGTGGTTAATATCATATACTTATCATCTAAAAGCCTAAAAAGTCATATGATTCAGCATATTGTTCCCGTGAACATATGATACTGCACATGACTACTGAGTAACACCTATTCTAATTTAGATTGATCCAACCATAGTTTGAAATAATAGAGCATTGGTTTATTAGTTCATTGAGGTCCCTATCTTATTCACATTCATTCCTGAAGACTTGAAATGACATTTTGGGAAAATTCTAGAAAATGATTTCCTTTAGTGAGCAGAAACAGAAACTGGGGCATCCATAGTTATTTCATTGAACAAATTTAGTTTACAGTTTACACACATGAAAATAAAGATAATAAGTACACCAAATAATAATAATAATCAGCAAACATACAAGCACATGTTGATGAAATAAGTAACTTCATTTTAAAGTATGAGGAAAAAATTATATAATAGAGCATGCAGAACGGTAGTGAACTTGAACCATTTTTTTGTAATATTTAGTTATCTTGAACCATGCACTTTCATGGGAAAGCAGAATATATGTCACGTATTTAACATGAAAAGATATAGCTATTGCAGAAACTGGATATGATATCTCACCTCAACCTCTCTAGGCTTGGAAAATTTTTCATGAGCAACAAGTGGGACACCACTTTTCTCCTATGAAATAACAAGCAGATAATCATGAGAATATTTGTAGCACATTTGCACATCAGACAGAGGACAATGAAATAAATTTTAATCATGAGATGAGCAACTCAATTAACATAGCAACATATCCAAAGGACAAAAATATGTCTGACAAGTTATCCAATGTGAAAAGGATGTAGTAAGCTTACACTGTGAGCTTTTAAATCATAAGCACTTTTTAACATAACAAAAGAATGATAGATCGATAGATACCTGAGCAGCCCTTGCCCGCTCTGCTAAGAAATTGACATCCCAATGATTCCAGCAAGTCATAGTTTTCAAGAAATTGACATTTGTTTTCTTGGGATTGGGATAATGTGCTCTTGTAAGCCTTGGAACATAGTTGATAAGCCTCTGAAATGGCATCCTCTGAACTGGTAATCTGAATTCCCTAAAAGCTTCAATAAATTGACAAATACAAATCTGAGGACAATAGGATCAAAGTGACGTTTTAGTATTTAATAATTTAGATAACAGCCACTACCTAGAAAATTTACTATGTCATAATTTACTTCAATTAACTGTAGCAGTTAAAAAGAGGAAGGTTTTACATCAAATGTACACCCAAAGAAATTGCCTACATGGTTTAGGAAGTCGCAAACCTCTAGGAGTTGTTTTTTAGAAGAAAACTTACAAGGCACCAACCTGTAAATCTATAGTCTATAATCCCATCAACCTATGTTCATTACAGTCTATGATTCCCCATTGGTTCTATAATATCTTAAGATATCAAGCATTAAAAGAAGAAGAAGGAATCAGATCATCATCATTACTATTGGATTTCATTATCCAAAAAAAGTCACTACTATTGGCAACCTCATAAGTGGGGTATTCAGATATGTAGCCTCCAATTGCCTACAATAATTGACTTTTCTAATTTATAGGATGCCAAATAGCAAGCAGGTATCAGCACCATATTAAGTGAAGGAATTACATATCTAACTTACAAGATGCAACAAACTCACATTTGCCCCGACAGCAACAGAATGATATTTTCTGAATCAATTCACGGCCACCAACTCAAGCACATAAAGAAATTTTCTGAATACAGTGGCAGAGAGCAGGCCTGCACCATCACTGACAAAACAGGGTGAGGTTAGTGTTTAGACTTTAGAGTGCGACTCGATTCAGACTTAAAACTTTGACGATGGATGATAGAATTGTAATTAACTGCTGGGTGGCAAACTTGTAGATACCATCATCTTCAACCTTTGGCTCTGTACGGACGTCGTGGCCTCCCTGGCTGCAGCGTTGCTGCTGCACGAGGTGCTCACGCGCGGGGAGGGAGGGGCTCCGGCCGGACTCGGCCGAGCCGGCAGCACGCGGAGGGTCCAGGCTGGAGCGGCGTGGCCTGCACGCACGCAGGGAGCATGGGGCGGCTAGGGTGCGACGGGGTCCACCTGCTGCCGCGGTCTCCTCGTCCCCGCTGCTCGGGTGGTGCCCGGGTCGGCGTCGCGGGTCGTGGCGGTGCTGGCCGCAGTGGGTGGCGGGCTGCGCGGCGCGAGGGTGGTGCTTGCCTTGCCGCAGCTGCCGTCGCCGCCGCAAACCCCTAGGAGCCCCGAACCAGACGATGGATGGAGAATGGAGTTCGATGTGGGTTGGCCAGCAGCGTGACTGGGTGGAGCTCTGGCGTCGGCGGGGGGAAGCACGGGGCTGCGGAGCCCAGGGAGGGGACGGGACCGGAGCGGCGGGGCGGCCGCGGCATCGGGCTTGGGCTGTGGAGGACGGGGAGCTGCGGTCTGCAGGGGAGAGGGCATCGGATGTGCACGCCCCCGTGCTGCTGCTGCTGCTGCGGCGGCGGCGAGAGGTGGTGGCGCAGGTCGGCGGTAGGTGGTGGCGCGGCTTCCGGAATGCCGGCCGGCGGCGTGCGCGTGGTGGGGGTGGGGAGGGAAGCGAGACATAACACACACAAAATAATAATTAAAAACAAAATGGAATTTTCTAATTGTTTATTTTTTAATTAAACGGCAGTTTTAACTTCTACGGAAAAATTGCATGGTTGAACAAGCAATTGTAGAGATATATAATACTATAACATTATACATAGTATGTGTAACAACATTTAAATTTATTTATGCATAGATAAAAATATGTCATAATTTATTTTTTTACTAAATAAGCTATATAACTATTCCTATTTATGTTTGATTCTTCGATTCTACATTACAAGTCAAATGATTTAGATCTTAAAAAAACTAATTTGTTAGTGTACAATACTCTTTTAGAAACTAAATAGAACAAATGATTTAGAAACTAATTTGTTAGTTGTACCTAAATAGAACAAATGAATTAATCTTTTATAAGTATGTTTAAATTGCTTCTTTTTCTCTCATGACAATATGTACAAGATGCAAGATGCCTAAATTTTATAATCAATACTAGCAGAGAAGCGCAATTAAGTTTCTTAGAATGACTCAGAGCAGAAAACCTGAGGCTATTAAGTATTGGTCCATCTCTACTTTGAAGCAGAATTTTTATCACTATGGTGTACACATCTTCACAACGTCAGGTTGAGTAGTTCCTCAAGATTTTATGCAATAAAGATAGTGTCTTCACCAAAGTGCCGGAAGCGCTGCAATGCACAGGTCACCAGCCTGAACACAACAACATTATGTGGCTATGATGAGAGCGTCTTCACCATTTTTGAAAGAATGTCTTCATGCAAGAGCTTGCTAAATTCATGTGTACTTTTTATGCTTATTAAGTAATAACCCATGTTTTTAGAGAAATATATATATTCATGCACACACATCTAGACTCCAAAGTTAAAGGCACACTGGCCTTAAGAGTCCGCGCAAAGTAGTAATCATCTTCATTGTTATCGCAAAATTGTGATTAGGCGACACCACGCTCTTTCTGATTGTGTTAATTTTATGAACTTTGCCTTTTGGATTAAATGACACTTTAATGTCGGTACTTAATTTCATTTTTAAGTATAAAGTTGTTGGGAGCAAAGTAACAATACAAATGAGCCACGGCAAGAAGGAAGTCTATGATATGGAGATGTTGTTGGGACCAGGAGGGTATCGCGAGAATGTCATTATTTAATTTCGTAGTATTGTTATCTTATCATGCGATCCATGGCTTTTATATAAAATTGAATTATCCCGGCGTTTAACTAGTCACCTAAAATGAACAATAATATATACACATACATATGCCTCCTTTATAAATCTCGTGGTCTCAGCTATACTCTATGTATGGCTAAGCCTACCTCAACCTCTTCTCTAATCTGACTAACTCGAGGCACATACATATGTATGTGTGTATGTGTCACTAACCCTATGGACCTGTAGCGGTCGGTCATCTATGATGACTTTGTCAGGTTTTCTCCCTTCAGGTACACATAATATTTGACCCTAATAGTACTGTTGTCTGATTTTCTATCAAGTTAACCGCACCACACTAACTTAACCCATAGGAGCCACCTTGTTGGATGGGTCTCTCTCTATTTAACCCTACTTCAAAATTATATAGTAATGATAGACTTAGGGCACTGCAGAAACTAGAGGATAGTTTCTATAGTATTGGATATTGTGTCAGAAACTACCCTCTAGCAGTTTTTAAGCATAGTGTCTACCAAACAGTAATCCATCTTTCTTCTGGATCTTCTGCACCCGCTTTCTTCCTCCCCGTCCTATTTCCTCTGATGCGGCACGCTGCTTGCGAGACCGGGAACGAGGCCATCGCTCTCCCTCAGATCTGAGCTGATCCACCTCCGGGCCGCAGTGGCGCCGCCGGCAGGCCATCACCGAGACCCCATGAAAAGATGGGCGAGCAACGCATTGGTCCACTGCTTGCTTTTCATCCTTCACGAGCAATATCCTAGGGAGCACCATCGTCCATGTTCTGCTGCTGCCACCTGCGACCGGCCTATATGTATGCTGCTGCTTGCTCCTGTCCTGCTCCCGCCCGTGGAGGGCAGCAGGGACACCATCATGACCGCAACGGCGGCGCCGGTCGTCAACGCGCGACCTCTGCAGGCAACCCGACGAAGCACGCAATCCTTGCAGCGCCGGGGCCGGGGCCGGGGCCGGGGCCGGCAGGCTGTGCACGAACCTCGCCGCGAGCTTTGCGGACGGGCGAGCAGGGCGGCCGCACGCGAGCTGGTGGCCGCACGGGATCTGCGACGCCAAACACGCTACCTCGTTTTGCGTATAGACGTCGAGTCAAGTTAGAAACGAAGTCTATGTTTTTATGTCTCTCCTCATTAAATAGCTCGCCATCGCCTGCGTGACGGTATAATTAATGTTTATAGGCTACCATGTAGTCTGCGCTGTGAAGTCTTTCTTAGTAACCAATCCATCACACCTAACCCAAGGACCAACCCGCCTAGATAGGATCGTTTGATTGTTTATACTTTTTTACCTGATCCGCTTGTTGTTTCCTTATTCTTTTTTTTTTTGTTGTGGACGCTATGCAACGTGGGATAGAAGCCAGAGAGAACCCGATGGACCCTAGAGCATCACTACATAAGAACGAGCCAGACACACAAGAATCAAAGCCTTGAATATACTCATCAGCGGAAAGAGGCAAGTTCTAACACCCACCTACCCCTTTACCTCCACTCTATTTACCACCCCTTATCTACTGCTAGTATACAAAGTGCATAGTCTTAAGTAAACAAGAGATGGACTTGACATAGGCTATGATGAATCAAAGAATAACACACCTCAAATATAGAACATGTGTACATGTTGAACACCTTATAGTATATGAAAAGCACGCGAGACATCAAAAAGAAATTCAAGTCATTGAAGTAGGAACAAAGAGATAAATGAATTGCCAGATCTTCCAAATGAAACTAAACCAAATCAAATCACGAGGAAATAGTTTTCATTAAGAAGAAAATAAGCATGTAAATTCTTAAGGAGAACTTGAACATGAATGGTTATGATACATAACAGCCGACCTCTCACTACAACAAGCTGAGGTAGGCCATATTCACATTCTTTTTTTCATAGCATTGACATATATACAAAATAAATATGTTACACTCAAATCCACTGCATAACTAAAATATTGGGAATTTTTACACATTCATTGCTAGTCTTACGAAACTTATTTCAATCAGGACTATATACCTTCACTAGGAAATTTATGACATAACTTGGGATAGAACCACTAAAATGCCTCCTCTGCATTATTTTATATTGGTTGATCAAGAGAGGTATCAAAGTGGATCTGCAAGGAAGGAAACATACTTCACTTACAAACCTTGTGAGAAATATTGTTCTTGAGGAAAACCATTGTTATAAATGAACTGCAATGCAACTGTTGTTGAGAAAAACTGTGGCAACTAGTGAAGGTTCGTTGGATGTGCTAAAACTGAATGTACTGATGATGAAGTAATGGTACGAAGCCTATGAAGAAATATGAAAGCTTGGAATAACACAACGAGTCAAACTTTTGTTAATTAATCAGCAACAAACATGCTAATCATGAAGCCTCAAATTGATCTTTAAATAAATGATAAAAATGAATTTCACGCAACTTCTTACACATGTTTGAACTACAAAAATTCCCAAGAAAGAAAAAAAAAATGATATAACTGATTTAATTCTACAAAATCTACTTTAGGTGCCATGATATTTGAAGTTGGTGCTGACGATGCACATGTTATTGTAATGAGTATCCTTTCCAAAGCACTCTATATATGCTAACTATCCTTTTAATGTTCTTATCTACTTGGTTTGAAACTACATTTCACTATATGGCATAAATTGGGGAGCAATTACATTGTTTTTCTTTTCTTCTTATTGCAATTTATGTTTATGAGATTATAAATGTAACATGCAGTGTAGGTGATCATAAAAATGATACGTGTTAACTAGACAAAGACCACTTTGTGACTATTAAAAGAAGATACATATGCTTAGCCAGAACAAATGGCAACACCCTCCTTTCAGAAACAAATAAAAGCAATTCCAGTGTTCAAAATTTGTCCCATTTGTAACTTGAGCACCAACTGGTGGGTCCCACTTCTACGCACGTGCATGAAGGGATTGATTTCAGTTTTGAACACATGGTAACTAAATCTCATTTCACCCTCAATACTATTTGTCTTATAATGGTTAGAACATAACTAAAGCCAAATAACACAGGCTGACAAAAAAAAACATAACACGTCAGGATTGTGTTTCACTTGCCTTCTGTTGTTGAGTAGACATTTGGGATATGATCCATCTTTGCCTTCCATAAATTACTTGCAAAATCAGTGTGCATATCAATGCAATATGCTTCTTTCAGGCATGTAAGAAACTCTACTCCAATAGGGGCATCCTGCAGCTTCGGGAGGTTATCAATATAAAGATACTCAAGCCTGACCAAAGCTCCCTCGTAAAAGCATATTTCATTGACATGTGGCAAATCCTTCAAGAGAAAATTCTTCAGGTTTTGGAACCAACCAGAACTGAAATGTAGTCGCTGCCCAGTGTATGCTCTAGTGAGATCTAAGTAAGTTAATTTTGACAATTTAGAAAGCCGTAACAACTGGTTATCTGTGAGCTGACAGTACTTCAGACTTATTAGATGAAGTGCATCACCATGATTTAAGAAAAAAGGAGATTCAAATGTTCCCTCTGAAAAACGCCCATACAAATCAAGCACTTCAAGAGAATTTGGAAATGTCAATTTGTCCAGGTGGAGCAGCTCATCTTCATTGCTGGCCCTTATTTCTAATCTTGATAGATGGTCCATTTTTGATAAAGAGTTGCACAGTTGCATACAGTGTCTACTCTTTACATCAGAAATGCTAAGGACGAAGCTGGGATAAATTTCCAAGATTTTCAATAAAATCTTCATTTGCTCGGATTTCATTCAAAGACTGTAATTCCTTCAAATTGCATAAGCCCTCAAATGGCTCCATAGATTCCCAATTATTGAAACTTTTTGTATGTGAGATCTACCAATTTAAAAAACAGTAGGTGACGCAATTTCT
The DNA here is from genome assembly GCA_015847255.1 of Hyparrhenia diplandra. Lineage (NCBI taxonomy): Eukaryota > Viridiplantae > Streptophyta > Magnoliopsida > Poales > Poaceae > Hyparrhenia > Hyparrhenia diplandra. Next base: position 42,214 of record JADLZK010001920.1, read on the forward strand.
TGAGTTTTGACAAGCCTTGAGGGAACTTCGAAAATTGTGTACACTCGAGACTCAATGTCTGTAAATTTTGAAGTTTTGTAATACATGTTGGGAGTTCCTTCATAGTTGTATTATTCAGACAAAGAAACCTAAGGTTAAACAACTCCCCAACTGAATCAGGAACCTTTTCAATAGGCGAGTCTGACAAGTCTAACACTACAAGGTAGACTGAATTGGACAATATAGAAGAATACCATGAAGATAATGCCATGCTGGTGTCAAAAGTTATGAAGGCGCGAAGCCTAGCTGAACATATGTTTGATGGTAGGATACCATTGTAGCAATGGAGCACAGACACACGACGCGAATCCACATCCTTCTTAGCCCCATGATTTTCAATATAATTTGTACTGAAGTTCTCTTTTCTAGATTGAAAAATAGCTAGTTCACGAACAAGATCATGCATGCGAAGACATTTTATCCTAGCAAAACTGTTCCGTGATGCAACTTCAAGCATGCTTCGTTGGACAAGATGATCCACATATTGATCAGCAACATCTTCTAAGTTGTTTGCTCCTTGTGATTGGATAAACCCTTCAGCGATCCACATCCAAGTCAATTTCTTTCTACATATCAGGTAATCTTCTGGGAACATGGCACAATAAAGAAAACAATTCTTCAAATAATTTGGTAGGTACTTATAGCTAAGATTCAGGATTTTCTCCACATGATTCAGGTTCTCGTTACTGTGTAGCCCCCAAATAAGCTGATTGTAAAAGAGCTTCCACTCTTTAACATTCCTCCTTTTCATGGACAATATACTTCCTATCGCCACGAGGGCTAACGGTAAACCATCACATTTCTCCACTATGTCCTTACTGCACTGTTGTAGCTCAGGAGGGCAGATATTATTTTCATTCGGAAACGCCTTCCTGCAAAATAGAATCCAAGCAGCACAGTCATCTAGAGGTTCTACTTTGATCCTACAACCATCGTCCCCAGCCCCTGAAGCTACTACCTCAATTCTTGTGGTGATTATTACTCTGCTTCCCAGTCCATTATCCACAAGAACCCCATTGAGGCTGAAATCAACCTTAGCAGTCCAGACATCATCTAATACGATCAAGTACTGCTTATTATGCAGAAAATGTTTCAATGCCTTTATTAGGTTGGTACTGCTTTCAGCTTGGAATTCCTTTTTGTCTTTCTGGAGGAGATCGCTCACCATGCTTCGCAAAATATCATTCATATTATATTCTTGTGACACAGAAACCCATGCATGACAATCAAAGTTGGATGCTTCATTTTTTGTACACATAGTTGACAAGAGTACTTTTTTCCAATGCCGCCCATGCCCCAGACTGTAATGGTTTGCTTCGATTGATCATTAGAGTGCAAAGAATTAATCAAAGCTTGCCTATTTTTATCTGTTCCTACAAGCTCCACATCATTCATTGAGTAATCATATCCAGTAAGATACAATTCCTGTTCTGTTTCGTATATTGTTGAAGGAATATTAGTCCCAGAGCCTAATGGTTTTGTCCATCGATCTCTACTATCAGAAAGTTGCTTAAGCTCTTGAATTATTCTCTTAGTTTTATCAGCAATCGCTTCTAGTGAAAACAGATTTTGAGGTTTCTTCACTGTATTCTTGATGGAATCCCACCATGATACCTTTTATTGTGAGTCCCAACTACATAGAGAAATTGATCCACAGTGTCCTCCATATCATAAGCCAATCTTCGGACTTGCCCTATCCAAGTTTCTAAGACCTCGTCTGTCATTTTGATTTCCTTAAGAAACGCTTTAATAAGCTCAAGCTCATTATTAATAAATTTCATGTCATCAGGGAGTGCTGCTATTGACCGAGATTTCTTCACAAGCAAAGGTTTAGCAAACCTTAGGGTCTCTTCTGCTAGAGCTATGCCAATCTTATCCATCAAAAGAAGAATAGCAATCTCTGCCATTATTTCTCCTCCTGTAGTTTAATTCAGAATTTCAGCAAAATATAATGGAAATAGTCGACACCAGATCTAGGTAAATGAATACAATTTCAGCAAAATAGTAAATTTTCTTCTAGTTGTGCGCAGGATATTAGGGGAGACAAGGTAGGGTAGTGAGAAGTAATAATTAGATATAGGTAATGTTTTTTTATCATTTTAGCCCCTTCTCTTTTGTATATTAGAAGAAAAAAAATTTATATACCCCCATAGTGTTTGCATGGTCATCCCAACCTATAAAACCGGATATTGTACACATTGAACTTTGTAAAACTATGTGCTATTGCAAGACAATTTTGCTTGGATGGTGCTCCACGCAGGCAAGCTTTGACAACATGGCACCCAGACATGCCTGTTAGCCTGTTTTTTTTTGTGAAAACAACATATATTATATTAAGCAGCCAAATTACATAGCAGTTCTCAAAAGAGGATTGTGATACATAGAGGTCCTGCAACCAGGAAAGTAAACAGCAGCGTCAACTGAGGAGCCAAGAAGGATGAATTTGTCGGCGAGGGGTATACGCAGAGGCGTCAAAGACGTGTGCAACCGGATGGACTAGACTCGCGAAGCGACGGCTATAAGAATGGGTTGGCATCGAATAAAAATCATGCCATCATAATATTGTTCATGGCATCGCTAGGCGTAGAAAAATCTCGAGCGAAAAAAAACCTATGTGAAGGCAGATTCATCGAACCAACACCTTAGAAGTAGTTGTGCGATTGTAGTCAGGACCTCAGGACCAGAGGCTGCAGAGAATGCGCCACACAAAAATAGTTTTCTTGGCTATGCTATGGTACACTCAATCAGGTCCTGATTTCCTTGGTGGCCAACTTCCAAGGAAATTATCCTTGAGTGCTAAAACCGTCAAGAAAAAATAAGTTCCCATATCTCCTATCCTTGAGTGCGTTTGCTTGACAATTTGTGGTCAAGGACTATTTCCCCTGGCGGTTTTACTCTTTTTTGTCGTGTTTTTGGCACTCAAGGCAATTCAAGAAATAGTCATTGGAGGCTCTATCTTTTCCTTGATCATTTGGCAAATTAAATCAAGTCTTGATTTCCTTGGTGGCTAGCCTCCAAGGAAATTTTCCTTGAGTGCTAAAACCGCCAAGAAAACTAAGTTCGCTTATCTCCTATGTGTCTTTGCTTGACGGATTGTGGTCAAAGATTATTTCCTTGCTGGTTTTACTTCTTTTCTTGACAGTTTTTGGCACTCAAAGCAATTTAGGATTGTGGTACCATATGCGTATAATCTTAAAATATGACAAACTATAAATACTTACCCCAATAAACTGACTCTAGCCTTTTTGAGCATTTGTATATGTTCATATTATACTTATTAATTACATGATGCTTACACTTTGTTTAATAGAACAACAACCCGGTTGGAGAGTTTTGATGAGTTTGCTAAGAAGTTCTAAGAGGCAGGTGGTCAACGGCCCTATGTGTATTGAGTTCTTGGAGGAGTTTAATAACATTCCCTCTATGTTAGATTATGTTTTAATGTTTTGTAGTAAGTATTGTTCTTTGAAATTACACTATGATGTTGCTATATGTGTGAGTTGACTTCCTAGAAATACATATAGTAAGCATTTAGTTTTATATATTCAAAACTAGGCACAAAAATAGAAGGAATACAAGAAAGAAATATTACCAATTTGTTTCTTTCAAATAAAAGATTCCCAGATATTCCTTCATCATGAGTGAACTTTTGGGATTCATCAATTGCAATCCATGGCAAGCTGCTTGCAGCATAAATTGGTTGCATCATGTCTCCAATATTGGGAAATAAAAACAACTTACACGAAGCTAATGAAGTAATAAAAGGACAGAATTATTGCACCTTTGAAGGCCAGGTACTATTGGCATCTCATCGTAGTAGCTAGGTTCAAGAAGTTCTGGCCTGATGATAACAGGGTATATAGAAGGGCTTTCCAAACGTGCAGAAGCCGGATGGACCATGTGTGCAACGAACGAGATCGACGAGATCAATATAAATGAGCAAAACTTGCGCAGACACTGGACTCCAACTGGTTGATTCCAGCTCTTTTTCAAGGATTGACCATAAATATAGTCGTCTAACAACTTCATGATGCCGTCATTGTATCAGACGTATGATGATTTATTTACTGTATTAGTAACTGTAAAGGCTTGCATATGCCACCGGTAGGTGGACCTTGCGTGAGGTTATTGCTAAGAACAACATTACAAAAATGACTATTGTTGCCACGGCAGAAGATTTCATTCTGATACGACGATTGAGCAAAGTCATAATTTCCAAAATTATCAAATCATCACCACGCGCTTCTCTGTTATAAGTCAATGCAAAACTCTAGAACATTACGTACACCATGCACTACTTTTCTACGTTCTGGGTTTCTTAAGATTAAAATTGGTCGTCTGAGGCAAAAAACTGCACGAGAACTATACAAGTAAATGATCTGACTGATTCTATCGATCAGCATACAATGCATGGAATCAGACTTCGGTAGCGCCTGCGTAAAGAATAGGCTAATAAGACTGTTGTTTTGTTTGTTTTCATGGACTTTCCTGAGTAGATATGTTTCTTTTGTACTTAGTCTCTGCTAAAAATTATTGTTTGAACTTGTAAGACATACTTTGTACAAGTTTCCGTACATATAACCGTACCGTTATGTCAAGTTTGACGACAATCTATAATTGGTTTTTTTTTTTTAGACGACCAAGCAGTACGACTTTATATTATTAACAGTGGTGTGTGATTTAGTTTTGTTCTTTTATTGAAAAATAGATGGATCACTGCACATGATTAATAAGAATAAGAATGAAAAGAGAGAATTTTTTTGAATGAGACATTAAGAGGTAACTATATGCTAAGAGTGTCAGTTCTTGTAGCCTGTTTTCGATGAATAATAACATTACATAAAGTAGAATACTGCAATCTAACCAAATATCTTCCGGGAACCAAGTTTGGGAGCCATTTCTCAAACTGAATCTTTCCAAGCTTAGAAAATGATCATCGACGCTCATCTAAAAGGTGAGTTAATAAGTTTGATTCTTATATGGAAACACGATCAGTCTGCAAACAAACAAGTCTGAAGATCCCTACAGCTGCAGCAGGTTTATTTAAATTGGCTCTTTGTTCCAAGATTGTTGGTTTTGAATTTCGCACGTTTGCGTAAACAAACCAGCAAATAGGAGCTAGAGCTACTAGTTGCTTGTGGTATCCTAGTTTTTCATTATTCCCAAAATCAGAGGTCCTCCGTACTTGGCTTCATGGGATTTCCATTTACCAGCACAACTATTAAGTGGCAGACCCAGAAAATATTTTTAGCTGGGGTAAACTTGATCAAGCTCCATGCATAAAAAACGGGAGCTGAGCGGTGTGGCATGCCACCGGCTAAGCGGCGTCGTTTCGAGTTACTTCTTGATGGCCGTTTCGACCTCTCCGCTATGGACCTCAATCTTGAGGGGGATAGCCGACGAGGAGACCTAGCTAACTTTGTCGGTGGTTTGGTTTGTCGCAAATTGGCCAATATGTAATCCCAGGTTGAGGTATCCGGTAGTGGTTAGGTTTGCATCGGTAATGGTTTTGGTTACCGTTGCATTTCCTTGTTTGAACTTTTCTCTACTTAATGAAATACGTGCAAAAAAAAAAAAAAAAAAAAAAAAAAAAAACGGGAGCTGAAGGAAGAAGGCATAGATATATATATACTTATATTGCAATCACGCAAATTATTATCGCACAGCAAACAATGGTTTTAAGATAATACCTTTAACACGAAGAATAAATATTATTCTCGTCATTATCAAATCAATTATAAAAAGAAATGATCAACCTGAAAATTTGTAGAGATCAAATAGTGAGTGATTGATGAATATAACAATGGCTTGAGCCTTGATGAATGATGAATATATAACAGGACAACGCCGGCAACCACTACTTTCCCTTCTTCTCCAAACAGAACCGCCCCGCCCCGCCCTACGCCCGTCGCAAGCAGGTGAGCGCCGATGTAACCTCTGGCAGAGCCCCCAGGCGTGATCTGAGAAAAGCTGACCGGCAAGCGCTGACCCAAATCCGACTTGGGAGAGGAAAGTTGCCATGTGCACGTCGCCGCATGGGCTTCGGCCTCTGGGCTGCATGAGCACCTACGTTGTTGGGCTGTGGCCCAATAGGAAAATCATAGCGAATAGCCTGCGTATCGGGCTTTCCTTTGTTTCCCGAAATGACTTTTTTTTTAAAAAAATTACACAGTACAACGTACATGCTCACAATACGCACGTACACTGACTCCTAGGAACACACGTACACAAACTCTACCAGTACTGAGCACCTCCGAATGACTAAGCATTTGGTAAATCTAAAGATTTCCTAAGTCATCATTAATGCCGCCGTCACCACTTAACGCATAACAGGATTTAAACCGTGGTGGGTAGGCGTCCCACTAGACAATCCTATCATTGCACTATAAGACAATTTGCTACCAGGAAATGACCTGTTGGCGCCAAGCGACCTTCATCGATAATTCTTATTTTTAAAAAATTTTAAAAACTCATCGAGATCCAGCTCCTTTCTATACCTAATCAAATGTTGGGTTAGGTCAAGCAAACAAAAAACAATGTCTCTTGCTTGATCAAATTCAGCCTTTGTTACCCGAACTTTATATTACATATCTGTTTGGTTACAGTATCTACCTTGTTTAAAAAGAATTCAGCCTCTTGCTTCATCAAATGGACCACAGGTGTCAACGGATCAACGAAGTTGTTTGATTAAATTGTATCCTACATACTCTTTGGTCAATGCATCTCAAATTTTATTAAAACAAACTTAATTCATACACTAAATTCTATAATCATAGTTACCACCACTGCTAATATTACCAGAGCAAAGTCCTGCTACATGAGGGCATTACAGTAGATGTTCATCAATTCTCCACCAAGGACGATGCCTTATTGGAAGATGAGGGCATTTATGTTGAAATATGACCTGAATCCTAACATGGGTATTGCGGGGACGCCGGAAGGGCCCGCAGTTCAGGTTATGTGCTTAGCGGATTTGTTTTCGTATCGGATTGCAGTCTGTCCATCCGTCTATATATACATCTGGAAAGCCACATAGAAAAAGAGCAGATGACTCATTGTATTCTCTGTGTTTTTGTAAACTCTTATCATTATATAGTGAAGCTCGCCGGTTGGCATCCGTGGTTTTTTCCCGCAAAGGTTTTCCACGTAAAAATCTGTGTCTCGTGTTTGATATTTATTTGCATTTTTTCTAACAATTGACGACATATGAACAACATCACCCTGTCCTCTACTATGCTGAAAATGTGTCAGCCGTGGTTGAAGAAAATTCAGCAGATGAATACCGCCACCCTGTACTCTCTAGGCCTGAACCTCCTATGGTCAGCTTTTGTGAACAATCATCGCCCAAATCCAGCAATTTTCATAATGCCTCGAAGTCATATGCATTAGCATCCTACATAGCTTCACGCGTGTGGCTTTGCCATCTATGATGGTTTTCAGCAAACATTTCCCAAAAAAAAACCTTCTAAAGAGGTGTATCCTGTTTCCGTGGTGAACTAAACCCACACACCTTACCTGTCATAGGTCATTGTTGAGCTGTTCAACAGTTGGAGTTGTGTGATAAGCTTAATTTTTAGGGAAGTGATAAGCTTAATTGGCCTTCTATTTGTCGCGATCTTCACTAATCACCAAGGTACATTATATTTGCAGCATAGTCTAGCAAAAGTGGGATTGCCATTGTTCTGAAACAAAAGAAAACGCTTCATTAAACCATGAGAAAAATTCTTTCTGTGAGGAGCATATGCATGCTGCATGAGATCAAGAAAGAGACCGATTGGCCATGCTCCACCTGCCATTCAGTTCGTTGGTGTGGAATTAATCACCAACCATGTTGGCCGGCATGCCGATGGAGCAGAACATCCAGATGAAGCGGATGGATACGTGATCGATCATGAGTTGGTACAGACACAAGCCAGAAGGCCATACTCCACAACTCATCCAATATGCAAAGGAAGATCCAAGACGGGACAAATATATATACAAATAGTTATAGTTACACAAGCAGGGCAGTGCTCCACAAGCGGCGAATGATCAATACCTACATGACACATCGAGTTCTTAGAAATCATATATATAATAAATGAAACAACAGAACGAATTCTATCCAACGGTTTTGTTTTTATCCAACAGTTTTGTTTTTACAATGATACGGAGTACTTCACATTTAACCGTTGTATGGATAAATTTGTCCAAAAAGCAGAGTAAAAAACATATTAATTTTGCTATGGATAAATTTCGAGCCCACTACTGCTCTGCTCGATCCAGGAGACCTGCTAATGGCTCGACGAGCCCACCATCGCAAAAGGTCTCGTGTCGCCATCCCTGTTTTTAATAGCTAGCTATACAAAATAGCGGCACCAATTTTTCAGAAGCTACGTAGCTATAGCGAAGCTATACCAAAATAGTGTTTTTATGAAAAAGTATGAAAAACACTCATAATCAAAGCCAAAAACATGAAAAATATCAAATTTGATGAACATAAATATGTTTCTAAGGTTCCACAAGACTAAATAATATTATAACATGACATTACAACATGGTTCATGAAAGTTTGGTTATTCAAAATATCAAATTAGTCACAAATGATAACCGATAAGTAGGAAATATTAATTAAATTTCAAGCACACAAGTGTAATTCAGTGAGATTGAGTTTTGGAAATAGCTAGCTATTTAAAACGCTAAGCTATGCAACTTAGCACCACTATAGCGGCAAAAGCGGGGAAAATTGTCATAGCGGAAAAAAAGACAAATAGCTTAGCCGTATCTCTCGAAAAGCTATAGCGCAGCTATAGCGTAGCTATAGCTAGCTATTTAAAACAGGGGTGTTTGTTCACATTAAAATGCACAGTGTATGTGCATGTCCATGTCCGGCCTCAGCAACGGGTTCATGCGGCATTCGCTCAAAAAACAAACCGAGTTCAAGCGGCGAGCCCGCGTAATAAGCCAGCCGGCGCCGCCGCCGCTCCAACCCCATGAAACATTCGCTGGCCGTGTACACCACCGCCGGCGATGCATACTGCCACCGTGAACACCGCGCCGAACGCCACCGTACCGACGCGTGAGATTCGGCTTCTACCTGCGTCTTTCCCTCTGTCGTCGCAAATGTTTGTGTATTATTCTCTTTTCCGAAAAACTTATGCCGCAATTATATATTAAAATATATAAATATTTATGATAAGTAATTAGTATTATCGAAAGATCTTTTCGTCTAGTTTTTAACAAATTTATTTCAAAATTTAAATGTCGCACGTATTTTATACAAACTTAGTTAAAGTTGTGGGCGGAAAGCTAAACGGCAACAGTCAAAATAGGGACGGAGGGAGTACGCGTGAGATTCGGCTTCTACCTGCGTACTCCATGGAAGACTGGCGGCCGCGTCGTGTGCTGTGGGCGTCTCTGGCTCACCACCACCGTACCGCCCTCGACGTGGCTGTCACGTCCACAGGCGACAAGCGATGGTGGTGCGCTCTGGCTCACCGTTCCTATTCACATAGTACGAGTGTACGACGACCGCTTGCGCGCTTGGTGTGGACGAGAGACCCTGGTGACGGCCACCAGGACTGGAGCGCGTCGTGGTGTGGTCCACCTTCGCTGCACCCGTCGACCTCGCCGGCGGCTTGCCAACGAGTACGACGCCTTTATTTATGATCTTGTTGGCGCCGGGTAATTCTTTAACAATGACATCTACTCCCTCCGTCTCTATTTGACCGTCGCCGTTGATTTTCGCCACAACTTTGGTAAGTTTGTACAAAATACGTGCAACATTTAAATCTCCAAATAAATTTGTTAAAAAACTAGACGAAAAGATCTTTTCCGATGATACTAAGTACTTAGCATAAATATTTATATATTTTAATATATAATTGCCGGATTAATTTCTCGGAAAGCGAGAAACGACAAACATTTAGGACAAAACATTTAGGGGACAGAGGGAGTATATAGGTAAATTAATAATTAAAAGAGAAGTAGGCTTCGATTATTTGTTGTGAAATTACAATGGCGAACAACCTATCAACATGCAGATTATAAGGAGGACAGATTAGGAACGCGCTCCATACATAGGAGGCCATTGAACTGTTTGGGTGCAAACTCCGTATCAACACTGACTGTCTCTGCTGAATCTGAAGACGAAATGAAGAGTCTTGCAGTGATGCAGCACGCGCTGCAGAACTGGCGGGGCCAACACGACGCAGCGCTGGGGGCAGCCGTGCAGAAGACATCAACCATGAATTATTGGTGTGCGTTGCACAGCCTGCTCGTGACACCCGCCATTATTGGTGTGCTTGTTCCTGTCCAGCTCTCGGCACTTGGGAGCCAAGTTTTAAATAGCGGCTATGGCAAATAGCGGCACATTTTTTTTAGGGCTTATAAAGCTATATAGCTCGGAGATAGCGTTTTATAAGAAAAACTATGAAAAACTCTAATAATTTATGCCAAAACAAGGAAAATATGATATTTGGTGAACACAAATACGTTTATAAGGTTTTACAAATCTAAATAACATTACCAAATACCAATACGATATTATAACACGTTTCATAAAAATTTAATCGACCAAAATGCCAAATTAGTAACAAATGAAATATGAAATAGCGGTAAATAGCGGCGCTTATAGCGCTAAATAACGATAGTAGTTGTAAATAGCGGTGTTATAGCGGAAATGCAAATAAGCGTGGCGGCGAAGTTTTTTCCGTAAGCTATAGCGGGGCTATAGCGGGCTATTTTAAACAGGGCTTGGGAGACGACGACTTGACTCCACAGCGAGGGTGCATAAAAGGTCATCAGGGACCCCATGGATAATAGGGATTGCGTCATGCAGCACCCGCTGGAGATTCTAAATTGGCAGCGCCAACACGACGCGGCATTGGTGCAGAGGACTCGTGCCATGCAGCATCACAGCATTATCACCATGCAGCATCACAGCTACCACCGGGCCACCAGGCATGTGAAGGAGTACGATTCGCAGCCTTCTGGGCGAGACTTGACTCTCCACCATTGCCGTCTTCTCCTTATCGTGACCCCATCGGATGCCATGGCTACGAGACGGACGGGGCCGGCCCGTAGGATGTTCATAACTCTAGATCTAGACGTAGATGAATTGACGGCGAGTTGATCCGAACCTCGACATCCGCGAGCAGATGAATGGTGACGGCAAACTCCGCCCATTTATAAATCGACTGGTTACGAATTAATATTATTTCATAGTAAACTAAATTTTTATATGGGTGGAGCAGAGGTTTTCAAGAAGATCTTCCTTTTACACCAGAATAGCAGGGGTTGTCTAACCACCGTGGATCAAGGTTTTTTTTTTTTCCAAAACCACGCAAAAACCACCATCAAAATAAATAAACCATATCTAGATGGTCAAAAACGGTCGTCGGTGGTCAAAGGTTCATGGTGGAAAGCGTTATTATGTGATTTTCTATTTTTAAATGGTTATGAATTAATCAATTTGTTTTCTAAAATTATGTACCTCGCATGTTTTATTTTTTAAATGGCCAACATAAAAGATGACAGATGTATATCTTGTAATTCTTGTGTGATGTTTATTTATTAATTCACAGTATAAAAATGTATTAGAAGTTAAAAAAAAGAATATATCTTTTCTACCAACTCTATGCTAGCGTTATTATGTGTTTGGTTGAACTGGGTTAAGTTGGGTGTCATGAACCAATTTAGGGGGCCCATGGCCCATTTGTGCCGCACGTAAGAGCACCCTGCCGCCAGGGTGCAGGGCGCGTGCACGCCTGGCCGACCGGCCGCCGCCTGCCGCGGTCCGTCGTCATCCTTCGCTTCGTCGTTAAGTAATAATTATTTAGCGAATAAATATTTAGGGAAAAGAGATAAATTACTTTGTCAAGAGGTATTTCGATCTATAAGGAAACCTCCTAGGGATTTCTTAGCATGCAAGTCTCCCCTCGGACTATAAATACACAAGGGGCACATAATCGGTTGAATCTTAAGCAGAAAAATTAAAAGGGTAGCTCCTAAGCGGCTTATCTCTCCAGCTCTCTCTCTCTCTACTCCGCCGCCGCCGCACAGCCGCCGCCAGCGCGCCGCCCCCGCGCCCGACCGGCGTGCGCGCCTCCTCGCCATCCTCCCCACCCGACGATCAGCAATCAGGTGTCAATTCCGGCCCAATCTAGCCGGAGTCCGACAACCGGTATCCCCGAGACCGGGACGATCCAATGGCCTTTGGCGGGAGGCAGATCCATCACGGAGGAGGTCAACAAAGCATCATCGACAACTACATCGCGACCATGGAGACAAAAGCCATGGAGGCAAATTCAGCCCCATCATCGGATAAGAGCATCGCAGAGGAGGTCGGCAAAGCATCATCGACAACTACATCGCAGCCATGGAAGCAAAAGCCATGGAGGCAACTTCAGCCTCATCATCGATAAGTACACCAACCCGCCCGACGACGGCGCCTTCGACATCATCCCCGCCATCGCCGCCGCTCGCCGCCATGGGCGCCCGCAGACGACGTCGCTCTCACAAGGCGCCGCCTACGTCACCCCCTCCAAGATCATCGACGCGCTGCAAACAACGAGCACGCCTACCCCAAGGATGCCCCGGCTGCTGCCACCCGAGATCAGGTTTACATTTATGAGTATGTTTGAAATTTGATTAAAATGTAATTAGTATGTTTGATGTGTCTCACCAGACTTTTCATTCATTTAACTAGACATCCTACTAGAATTAGGTTGGCCGATTATATTTAAAAGTTATGACCAAGTTTATGTTCAGGTCAATGAAGAAACTCTTACTTTCTTGGATCCACATTTGAAACAAGAGCCCTTCTATGGTACTTGAAATTGCTTACCATTGCCTCTCATTGCCTTCCCTAAATTACTATTTTTGATTGAAAGGGTACCATCGTCATTGTTCACATCTAACCCACCGACCCCTCACCGCAACCCCTCCCCCATCCGCCCACGGCCTCACCCCGAGTCCCAGGCCGGGCCGTAGCCTCGCACCTCTTCCGCTCCTCCTCGTTGCCATCGCGATTTTCCTCCGGCCGACTTGCGACATCGCCCGCCCCGCCGTCAGCTGTCGTCGTGACCCTCGCCCTCGCACAAGGACCCCGAAGCTCCTCCTCCCGGCCCCTAGATGCAGCGGCGCCGCCACCATCTCGCCCTCGCCGTTTGCGCGGCGGCGCCGCCCTCGGCGGATTGCCCTCGCGGTCGTGTGGCGGTCTTTGCCTCTCAGCCGGACCGCCGCCCCAGCGAGGACGCGGTGGTCGCCTCCGTCGCTGCCTATCTCGTGTCGGTCTCCCCGGCGGCCCTACCCCCAACGGCGGCGCAACACCCACCAATGGCGTGAACTCCTCCATCTCCGCCTTCCTCGATTTCACGGATTCTCACGCACACGCCATCCAGTTTGAGGCCAGCCTCGAGGTACAAACTCCCCCGTAGTCATGGTAGTTGTCTTTTTCGTTGTATCGATCGACGATGAAACCTTAATTTCAGTTACGTGTTCGCTTACTATTGAAATCGATCGGTATATTTCAATGAAACAACATCAGCCCAAGCGTCATATACTCGTATGTAAATTCGGAAGGAACACTCAACGTCCATCATGGCATATTATGCGGCAATCACGAAAGTAGCCAAGAATCACATACCAATCATTTTGGCGATGAGCTTGAGCTCGTCCTCGGCCTCCTCGATGAGCTCCTCGACCGACCGCATCCGATTTTGTTCTCGATGCGCTTCCGGTCGTGGGCGGGGGTGGGAGCGTGGCGGCGGCTACAAAGGCTCGCCCGGTGGGGCCGGAGGGCGCGGACGAGGACATGGTGGCGTCGGGGGGTGGCGCGTTTGCGGCCGCGTCGCCGACGGGCGTGCGGCCACTCGGGACCGCCCGGTCCCTTCCACCTCCGGCGGTGGCCACAAGCATGATGTCATTGAGGGCGGCGCCGAGACGGCGGCACGGCGACAGGAGTGCGACCGCTCGGGGCTCCCGTCCCGGTCCCCATTTACGACGACGAGGAGGGCGACGCCAGTGGATGATGACGAGGAGGAACTAGGGCAGGGGTGGCCGGCCTCCGCCCATCGGCGCGGCGGCGGTTCACCGGCGGAGGAGGAACCCTAGAGGAAGAAATCTCGACATTCTTTTTTTATTCTACAAGTACACGACATGGAATATAATCTAAGTATACTACTAATTATTATCCACCCTAACTATACTAGTCAAAACAATATTGTGTAGTTATAGAGTTACCATTTAACCCTTGATCGAAAAAAAGAATTACAAGAATGCAATTACCGACCATTCTTAATCTGTCCATTTTATGGAGGTAGTTGGAGGCGATTTTTGCTTCTATGGCCCATCTGTCATAGACACAACAGGAGGCAATTTTGCCTCCATGCCTTTGCCTCCCATTGCCTCCAGCCTTTGTAGCCGTCGGATCGGCCATTCTCAGCCACTGAATTTTTCCCCAATTATTGTAGAAAATTTCTTGAAACAAACATGTCAACTGAGGGCCCGTTTGGTGCAGCTCTGGGCGGCTCAGATTTTCTTCATTTTACTGTAGCTGCACTGTTCACCGAATCCATTTTTCTCTCACCTCTTTTCCACTCTCACTGACACAACCGGAGCACCAGGAGCCAAAAAATTGAGCTCCTCCGGCTCCGACTCTCGTGTGCTCCCGTTCAGCTACAGTGTTGTAGAAGCCGGATCTCCTCAGAGCTGCACCAAACGGGCCATGAACTGATTGTGATTGTCGAATAGTTTTGTCCTTTATAAAAAAAATATATTTTCTTTAGTTTTGTCCTTTTATAAAATAAGAAAACGATTGTTGATAAATATGCTTTATAAAAATATTTCAACTGATTGCAGATGAATCAAATGCATGGTTGTCTAGTTTTCAGCTTTGACTAACAATTTGCCTTAATTGACCCAAACAAGCCTGTAAATATTGTGCATGAGGATGAACTTGATGCTGATAAATATGCAGCCTCATTCATGCATGCATGATGACGGCGTAACGCTGATGCACGCGTGTTTGCGTCACCAGCAGCTAGATGCTCATACTCACATGCATCAACTCAATTCCATTGGGAGACAACGTCAAAAGGCAACTCTGAACTGTAGTAACAGAACGGGCTGGTTCAATGCTCATATATACTTGTATGCAACTTGCTCAATCATATACAGTTGACATTCTTACGCTTTTATGATGCATCTTGCACCAAATTTGATGGTTAATAATAATTTGCGAGACAACTTGAAAAATTCTCTAGTTCTGTACAACTAATACTTTGGCACGTTTTATCTATAATTTTTTATATAGCGGGCTTAATAAAAACGTAGTTTTACAACAAATTTGACTAACAACAATTGGTTTTCTCAGTTTTACGCTTTTTCATTATATAATGTCGCACTATTATGATTTAAATTGAAACATCATTAATTTTGAAAAAAAATGTTAGGATAGAATGTATATGATAGTTGTAAAATAAATATTTATAGGACAATGATTTTAGCAAGCGATGATATATGTATAGTTCTAAGACAGTTGCATTCACTACATGATTTTTTTTTTTTTTTTTTTGACTACAGGAATTAGGAACATTATTTAGTTCTTTAGCTTTGTGTGAGGAATGAAGCTTTCGTCGTCGTCATTTTGCCCAACAAGATGCATAGTACTAACATATATTGCACATATATTCGTATCGTAGAACATGCTAATAAATAACGTGCGTGATCTGATCATCGACATGTTGCAGTTGACCTAGATGAATGCATGGTACGTACAGTGTGTATACGGTAGTTATTCATGTATTATCTTTATACTAGCTAGTGGATATATCAATAATATAGACTATATAGTGTAACTAGACTCCAGCATAAATTTCTTCAAAAAAAAAAAAACAAAGACTCCAGCTTAAATGACTCGATCAATGTTAGTTGAACAATATATATGATAATAGAACTGACTATACACGAGCTAGAGATGCATGTGTGCATTCCTGTATGCATCGGTTCATCACTGTAGAAAATGCAAACAATCGATATATGAGATGAGATAACTACACTGCAAGTCAAACTATGTAGCTTATTAGTTCAAGTTGCAACTAAAACAAAATAGTTAGCACATGTTGTCTGTTTTGCGTGAGAAAGGTCATCAACACTAATTTGACAAAAATTTGATGATCAACTTGCACAAACCATGTGTATCAATTTGGGCAGCACACTTTGACTTTGCTGACGTATATAAACCTAAAAAACAGCACCGGGCAACTGTACTGACATCGTTGCAACAGGTATTTAAAATAGAATCCACTCGTGTTTCTTTATTTGGTGGCCAAACCAGGTTTGGGAGGATGTATGGATTGATCAACAACCGCTAATGTGGGAGTTCCCTGATCTGTACAGGAAGAAAGAATGGGGGTTTCAATAGCTAGTGTGCCTAGCTCGACTCCGCTGAATATATCTTTCAGACGGGGGATTGTGGGGATATACGAAAAAAGAATGGCTCATTTTAGTGGCTTTAGTGCTACTGGTGAAATGGATCTTCTCAACACAATCACTATATATAGAGAGAATGAAAAAGGAGAAGACTGGTGGTAAAGAAGTTTTCTGAAAAGCGAAATCGCCTTAGAAAATTAAATTTTTTCTTTTTAATATTTAAAACAGGAGGAATCCTGACAAAATATAACTTACTAAAAACAAAGTGGAAAGGGGATACAAAGTGTAGCTTGTGTAGCTTAGATGAAAATATCCAACATCTATTTTTTTGATTGTCGTGTGGCAAAGATTTGTTTGGAACACATTGTTTATCACTTTTAACATCCTCAACATCTATATGTGGCTTAGATGAAAATCCTCCAGCAGCATAATCCCACTCCTCACCATCATGGTTGAGGCGCGCGCTCTTCTATCACCAAGGATTCTACACATCATGGCATCGATCAGTTTCTCCCTAGTGGCGTCATCCAACGGTAAATAGTGGTGGGTATTCCCTTTTTCGAGGCTCAAAGTGATAATGAGAGTGTGAGGGATGAAAGAGGAATGAGAGATGGATGATGTACTCAAAGCGACAGAAAGAGTGAGTGTGCACCAGTTGTGAGTACTGTAAGGAAGGTTGAAGACAAGCACCGTGACACATATGGACTCAGACGGCCATGTCATGACATATGGACCCACACAAGCTGAGTGTGAGGGATCATGAGTAATATAATGAGGGTTGGACATATTCAAAGCGAGGTAATAGTGGGGGTAAAAAGAGATGTGACGGACAGAGGAAGAGAAGAAGAGATAGACAAAGAAAGTAATTACCACTTTTAATGTTGGTACAAAATGCTTTAATAAAATGATGCTTATTCTTATATTACATAATGATAAAATACTATAAATATATAACTGAAAATTTAGACAACTAGAAATACATGGACCGGTATTCTGCTTAATGAAAAATGCGCCTAGACGTTATCGTGAAAAAAAAAAGAAATACATGGACTGGTACCGATCACTGGTTGGAACGATCAGACAAGATCATATGGCCCTGTGGGGGCTCGCTTCAGCACACCAGCGTGCGTGAGTAGCGCCCAGAGATGCGTGATGAACTCCCCACCTTTGGCAAGAGTTTCAAGGTGTGCACGGGAATCATCAGACGGTGAGATGTACAGCATCATCTCCGCCCAGAAATCAGCGAGAACCTTCCACCTGGATTGCATTTCTGGTATGTGGTCAAGCAGATCGCTTGCAAGTTTAGTGCCCTGTGCGATTACCACTGATGCTTCATCACCATATGGACCAGTATGGTTGCCATATTTTTCCATTAGTTTCTCACACTTGTTCTTCATCGTCTTTGCTCCTTTGACTACATCACCTGCTTTTTCAATTGTTTCATCAAGTATGGATTCTGATATAGAGATGTGGTCAGGCAAGAGGTGAGGTGCGAAAGCGAGAAGATGCAAGCAGTACTGAGATATTGTGGAGGCTGTTCTGACCACGTCTAGTTTTTTGTTGGCTTCTGTATCCAGCTTGTGCTCACACAGGGTTGTAGCAATGTGCCAGACCAGTATGGTGCGCGTTACCGCTCCCTCAGCAGCGGTACCATCGCATGCCCAGGATAGGTGACCATGAACCCTATTTTTCTTCAGTGATGTTACACCATTGGTTAGGTGGCCGTTGCTTCCTAGTAAGGATTCAACGATGGCTTTCTTCACATTTTCAGATAGCTTGACCGATTTCTTGCACCCCTTCTTGTTCTTGGCCTTGTCCACCAGGCGCAGTGTAGCATAATGGAGACAATTGCTAGCTCTACTTTTGTGGCCAAACTCCTGGATGATACAGTACTGCCCAAGTGTATTCTTCCATGGGCGAAATGCCTGCAACTTCAAGAGAAGTCCCATGATCATCTCATGGAAACAACCCCTTCTTTGCAAGAAAGATGAAGTGACATAGCTTCTTATCAGCGCCACCTTGAACCAACCTGAGGCTACGTACAGGTACAGCTGGTATAGCTCTAGGAATGCCAAGACAGCAGTTATGAATATGGTCAAGCCAGACAGTATAATCCGGTTATAATCATCCTTATATTTAAAGCGATCCCTGACGATGACGTAGGTGAACCACGAGCATAGGCTAAACATGATGATAGGAAGAAGGAGAGCTAAGAATCGACCCTTCTGGTAGAGGTAAGAGTACCTTGTGTAATACAAGTCATGGACAAAAACAAGCTCTTCCTCGATGACCCTGAATGCCCGCTGATGTGGCTTGTCCCCAGCAACAAGAAGGCCTTTGAACACCAAATCATGAGTTTTAGCAAGCTTCGCCTCTGAGAGCTTGAAGCCAGCAAACCTTCTGTTGAGCATCTTTGAGAGTGCCATGGAGAGGCACAAGTCCTTGAGCAACATGCCCTGCTCACGGAGCAGCAGATTCCCGGTACACTGCCAGATCTGCTCCACATTGGTAACCTTCAGGCGGTCATCATTGTACCAGGGCGTGCGCCCAGCAGGACGCTTGATGCAGTATTTCTCACCAGCGACCATGTACTTGTAGCCTTCCATGGTCACTGGGTCGAAGGGCCCCATGAGGTTGTCTTTGTGCTTCATGTATTCGGCTATCACCTTCATGTTCTTGCAGAGGTAGGACTTGCTCACCATCCTCATGGAAGCGATCCTCTGGTACCACTTGAGGACGCCGACGGACAGGATGGCCAGGAGGCAGAGAGAGTGGGTAATATTCACAACAACAACAATGTACACCACCAAGAATCCCTTGAATAGGGTTTTAACATAGATGCTTTTCCAGTTGTCGATGTCGTTGAGACGGCAAACTGTGAGGCTGTCCGTGCTTCCAAGGAGCAGAAGCATGAACACGGCCCACACAGCGAAGTCATCGAAGTACCAATCGGAACTTTTGATCCGCATCCGCCCAATGGTGAAGCTCACCAGCGGGTAGGACAGCGTACTGACCCCCATCACCAGCCCCTGGATGACACTTTGGCTGGACCGCCGGCGTAACGGACCGAGTATGTGTAGGATGAACATGGCGACAATGGCCACGACGACCAAAACTTCTACTATGAATATATTGTACATGTTCCCAGGATCAATGCAATAATAATCGTATGTGGGACTGGAAATTGGAGGTGGACTCGGTGCCAAATCCATGTCGGCACCAAGCATGGTTTCCTCGCCAAGAATTTGACACTGTTTATACTAGAAGTCTCTCTGCCTCACTCAGTCACTCCAATGAAGGGAGTACACACTGTTGGAGGGTGGAGAGGTCGCCTCTTTGATCTAAAGCCCTATGTATGTACGTATATATAGGGAAAGAGGGAGAGAAGCATCGCTTGATGGTGGTTAGTGCACTATGTATGTGTACACGTGTTGGGAAAAGCTAACGTAAGCGTCCAACGTCACACGATAACAAAGCCAGCTTCCAAGAAGGTCACGCCGTAGGCAACTCAAGTGGGGGTTGACTTTATATTGTGCCACAGCTAGGATTGTCGAAGTCCGCCGCCCAGTAATGTAGCCTGTACGCGTGACACTCCATATAGTGAAATATATATACCATTTCTAGCTAGGTTGTATGTGCGTGGACATGTGATGTGACCACATTTTAGGTGCGCTGTACACGTTTCTCAACAACTGGGTTGTAATTATTAGCGATCACTAGGGCATATACAACGCCTGGAGGCTGGAGAACAGCCAGGGGTGGAGCTATATAGTTCACAGTGGGTGCGGCCCCACCCACAAAAAATTTAAAAAAAACAGTGAAAATGGTAAATTTTCACCATATTTGCACCCACAATTTGAAGGTTTTTGCACCCACAACACAAGCTGCACCCCCTTAAATTTGCTCTAGCTCCACCAGGATGCCCGTAATTTTGCAAAAAGTGCCCTCGCCAACACCATTCAATGAAGAGAGAGAGCAGATCGAGTCTTCGTTTTGTGAGACTACGACTAGGGAGGCTGCTCGCAGGTTGAGACAATCACCGGCCGAATCCAGCGTTGTATGGCTTGCATCGTCTCCAAACAAGGGCACGAGATCTAGATGTGCTGGGGCAAAATTGCTTGTTGCACGCCAAAATCCATCTCCGCGGGCAGTCTCGGCGGCGGGCGAGGCATCCGTAGCAGGAGGAGCGCCATACGGGGTAGGGCCGGGCTCAGTTGTTGTCAGCGAGTGGCCCTTTGATGACCTACTGGTCGCATGTGCCCAGACAGACGGTTGGAACTCATATTCCGACGTCGAGGCTTGGAATACCTTATAGATTTCCAACGGGTCGTGCCGTGCTGGCCTGCACCGTGCTTGACGGGCCGTGCCTCTGTGGGCTTCGTGCCTGGCCTTCGGCCCAAGGCACGGCCATGGGCTTTTTCATGCCGGGCCGGGCCGGTAAGCACGGGCTTTTCTAGTATGAACAATTTTTTTCCTTTTTTTGTATAGTGCTGTTGGATTTTAGAGGTAAAGAGAGGTTGATATTGGCCTTTAGCAGGCCAAGCGAGGATGTTCGCATGTTGCCTTGGGTTGTTGACTTGTTGGGATGTTTTTTTTAGAATTACTTTGCTCGGTAGTTTGATCACTAGGCCGCCGCCTCTTACCGGGCCGTGCCCGTTCCGTGCCTCGTGCCAGGGTGACGGCCCAAGCATGGCCCATATACCATGCCATGCCGTGCTCGGGCCGGGCCGCCAGGGTGACGGCCCAAGCATGGCCCGTATACCATGCCATGCCGTGCTTGGGCCGGGCCAAAAGGGCTATGTGTCATGCCATCGGGCCTCGTGCTTTTATGGAAATGTATAGAATACCTTGCTGCGCAATTCCTCCAAAGCAGCTTGGGTGGCAGAAGGTGATAGGTTTCGTTTCGTGAATGACTTCATTTTTTTTTAATCGGAGCTCTCTTCGAGCATGGTGCTCTTCATTTGATTTTCATGTTCCTATGTATTTTTATTTATAATTTTATCTAGATTGTTCATATGCAGTCTGTTGTGTCGAGCTTCAAGGAGCCTCAAGCAAGCAATTTGTTGCAGTCTGTTTCATTTCAAATATTGCAATCATATTCACTCATTAATACTGCTCCACTAGTTAGGCGTTTCTGAATGTGAACTGATCATCCATCCCTAAAGTCGGTGTTGTGGTGTAGTGTGATCTATTCTGAATGTTTAGTGCTCCACTAGTTGAATGTCAACTGTGAATATATATGTTAGTGCTCGACTAGTTCTGACGTGTGAATTGCCCGAAAGGTTGGGCGGGCATGTTCACTCGTGGCGACAAAAGGCGTTCCTACTATGGTTCTCGAAGCTGTGGCATCTTATCTTCATATATGGCATGCTTTCTTTCGTACAGCCGGTTCTCATAAAGACATTAACGTCCTAAACAAGTCTTCATGCTTCATTCAAGCAATAAAAGGGGAACCTCTACACGGTACAGTGTAGTGCAAATGGAACACAATACAATATGGGTTACTATCTTGCTGATAAAATATATCCCGAATTGACGATATTCGTGAAGACGGTAATAGCTCCTCACTCCGCCGAAGACAAGTTATTTGCATTGATGCAAGAAGGGGCGAGGAAAGATGTCGAGTGTGCATTTGGCGCTCTGCAATCACGCTTTGATGTTGTTCGTCCACCTTCAAAGTTATAGAAGCAAGAGGACGTTGTCAACATAATGAATGCTTGTGTCATCCTTCACAATATGGTAGTGGAACATGAGAAGGAATCAGTTAGAGTTTCAATGGATTTAAATGACAATTAATCTGAGTGCGACGATAGTGCTCCCACCTGTGGTGCATACAAACGACAACCCCAATCCATGCTTTGCAAAGGTGCTTCAGAAGAATTCTGCTATCAAAGCTCAGTCAACACATAGGCAACTCAAGAAGGATCCAATAGCATATATGGCAGCCCTATGAAATATTGTAGCGGTGTTCAAGATATATAATGATGTTCATTTTATTTATGTTTGATCCGCTTTCTATCAAATAGCAATAAAATGGTCTATAAAATAATGTTTATGATTGATCTTACCTATATTTAAAATATTAAATAGCTTGCAGATATCCATTGTACAATATGTCTTTTTAACTGTCTGTGTTCGATGTCCAAGAACTTACAGATAGGTTAAGGATATGTCTGGTGTCCAAGAACTTACGGATAGGTTAAGGATATGTCTTTGCTTCCCCCTTACAGACTTTGCCCACAAGCTAAGACCACATACTTTTTTTTTTTTTGAAGAGGCACAAAATAGAGCCATGATGTTAGAAGACTACAAACTTAATCCATAATAATAACAATTTTTATAAAGGGTCACAAAAGCTTTGCCGCGATTTCTATTAGAAAAAAAAAAAACGGCAAGTGTGTCCCCTAGTTTTTTGAATGAAAAACTGACCCAAAAAATACAATTGTTCCACTCCTCCTACCACGACTTTAGTACAACCACCGAACAGCTATCACCACCCACACCACAACTTGCTCCAACTTGGATGAATCAGCACAACTAAAACAATTCAAAACACAATGACTTGCCGACGACACCAAACCACATAACTTGGAGCACCACCCCTGAACAACCGGTAGGAGCAAATACGAAATGGAATGCCTAGCCATGCCTCCAAGGAGGAAACGGCTAAAAGCACCGACAAGTTAACCCGCCATGAGAAGGTTTTCACCTATAATATCAAGTACGGTAGGAGGAGAGGAAGGAAAGGACACCTCCAAGAAGGGAATGACATCCGCAAACATCGCCGCCCAAGCTTTCGACCCAATCTCAAGAAACCTCCAAAACTGTCATCCCTGGAGGACAAATCCTACCCTGAAGGTAGGGTGCAACGATAGATCGCCAGCAGCCCCCCGCCCCGCCTCCGCCCCTAGAGACGCCTACCGGGAGGAGCGTCCGAAGAAGCCCCCCGAAGAGTTCGTGTCCCGGTAGAACTAGCCAGCACTAGTGGATCTAGCCAACTTCGCCATGGGAACCAACCCAAGAAAGGGGGGAAGGTCGATGGCGGGGAGAAGAGGGTCGAGATCAATAGAAGGCCCTGCAGACGCGAAACGAGTTGGTCGTCGGCATCCACCCCCAACAAGGTGTTCACCTCAAGCAGCATCGGTGGCGTCGGCGTGGACGAATGACAGGGCCTTGGCCCGGGGCTAGCCTACTTTTTTTTACACCTCTCGTAGGGGTACAACTGTAATATCTATTCATACACGTACATGCACACCCAACCCACTGTAGTATCTATTCATACACGTACATGCACACAGGCCCGGCCCTGTCAAGTTATGGACCTGGAGGAAGCTACAATGATGGGCCCTTAAATATCTATACCTACTAATAAAGAGAGAAAATTTCGCCTCCACCCCTTATTTTCTGTCTGCCTTCTTTCATGGGCCTAAAGCCAGATTCTCCATGGACCTAAAGCCGATTTCTGTCCGCCTCTAACAAGTATTAATTTTTGTCCGTCTTCTATCCACGTGACCGCATCTAACACATATTCCTCCTATCAGATATCCTACCCTTCCGACGCTCGCGCGTGGCCCGCCCGACGCTCGCGAGGCCGCTCCATGGCCAAGATGACGAGCAGAGGGAGCTCCACAAACCTGCTCTGCGTTTCCCTGAACCCCGCGCCGGCAGCCGCGTCCTCCGATCACCACCTCGACCCCTTTCCCGACCCCCTATCTCTCCAATCTCCATGGCTCGAACGCGGAACCGGGGCCATGGACGGCAGCACGGGCGACGTCGGCGTCGAGCCTTGGCCGCCGCTGCGGCCGTGCGTAGGTCGGCCCCCTGCCGCTCCTGTTCGCCCTGCTGGAGCTCGCAACTTGCAGGCCTGCCGGAGCGGCCTCCTGCTCCCGTTTTTATATTTGTTTATTAATATAGGTGACTGAAGAACGACCCGCTGCAGCTTGCGGCTTGCCCCTTGATGTTGTATGTGTTTATTAGGCCATTTTTAGATTTATTTAATAGGTGCTGTAGATTATGGAACTCTGTAAACACAATCACGTACCAGTGTGATGATTGTTAAATTGTGTGTGCAAATGAATGATGAAATTGACTAATACATGATTGATAAAAGTTATATAATGCTGGACTTGGTAGTGATATAATGTTGTACAAATAACCATTCAATAATACTAAAACACTTTACATATATAATGCTGGACTTGGTAGTTACAAGTTATGTACACTACTACAAAACAGGTACATTAGGGGTGGCTAAAGATGCACATTAGGGGTGGCTCCTCCAGCCACCCCTAATAAAACACCCTAATGTGGTTCCACATTAGGGGCGGTTATCAGGAGCCGCCCCTAATGTGAACACATCGAGGGCGGCTCCCTGTTTGAGCCGCCCCTAATGTGAATCGCAGATTTCGCATTTTCAAAATTCAAAAACAAAATAACAAAAAAAAAAAAAACGGGGTAGGGCCCCACCCGCATACCACCCACATCCCCTACACATGGTGATTTTTTCAGCCTTTTTGCAAATGTTGCGAAATCCAAGATTCGAACCCGCGACCTCGAGCTTGCTTGGCGTGACCCTTTTTTTTTTGTGCTACACACTTGTATGTGTGCATATCTCATTCCGCGCCCTCATATATTATACAAACCGAGTGTAAATCGACTATTTGAGGCCCTAAACGGATTCGAACTAAAAGTGGTCAACTACAAAGTTTCATAACTTTTCGAGATCTACATTTCATATTTAGGATGCTTTTCCGTCCGAGGTCGTTTTCGAAATTTTAATTTCAAATTTGAGACATTTGAACACACCTTTTGCATGACTTGATGATTTCGAACTAAAAAGTGGTCAACTACAAAGTTTCATAACTTTTCAAGATCTACATTTCATATTTAGGAAGTTTTTCCAACCGAGGTCGTTTTATTTAAATTTGAATTTCAAATTTGAGACATTTGAACACAACTTTTTGCATGACTAGATGATTTCGAACTAAAAAGTGGTCAACTACAAAGTTTCATAACTTTTTGAGATCTACATTTCATATTTAGGAAATTTTTCCGTCCGAGGTCGTTTACTTAAATTTGAATTTCAAATTTGAGACATTTGAATACAACTTTTGCATGACTAGATGATTTCGAATTAAAAAGTGGTTAACTACAAAGTTTCATAACTTTTCGAGATCTACATTTCATATTTAGAAAGTTTTTCCATCCGAGGTCGTTTATAAAATTTTAATTTTAGTGCCTCATTTTAAAATTCGGCAACCTTTGGGGCGGCTCAATATAGAGCCGCCCCTATTGTGGACCACATTAGGGGCGGCTCATCACCAGCCGCCCTAATAACGATAGGGGCGGCTGGCACACGAGCCGCCCCTAATGTATATTGAGCCGCCCCTATTGTGGACCACATTAGGGGCGGCCATCACCACCGCCCCTAATAACAGTAGAGGGGCTTTTGCACGAGCCGCCCCTAATGTGTCCTCATTAGGGGCGGTTAAATCTCAACCCAGATTTTCAAGATACATTAGGGGCGGCTCAAAGTATGAGCCGCCCCTTTAATAAAAAAAAAACGCAGCACCCTCTTAGTGGCCTTTTGTAGTAGTGGTATAAAATATAGGTGGGGAGAAAATAGGGAGGCTAAACTGAGACTTCGGTTGGAGTGCAGACGGAAATGAGGGCTAGAATCTGGATGGAGCATTGCAGAGTTTCAGTATTGGAGTTTTTGGACAGATTAAAAAAGTAGTAGTTGTTAAATAATTTCCATGTGTCATTATATTACGTCAGATCGTATTGCACCGAGATTTCATATGTCGATGTATAGAGTATACAAATCAATAGGACATTCATCCTATTACCCAATATTAACTTATAATACATGTCATGGTCATGACAGTGTAGTTTCTAAATTTTATACATAGAAAAATAAATATGTAAACATTGTCGACCAAAAAAAAAAAATAGCACGTATACAAAATAAGCTACTGCAGTTGTGCACCAAATTGAAGCAAATATGTTAAATGTTTAATAACTTTATTCTCCGTTGCAACGCACGGGCATATTTGCTAGTAACTATAATAATATAATTATGATTCATCTAATAATTTTTTTCTCCATGTATAAAGTTGCCAAACAAACTAATCTATCCAGATTCATGTTTTTTTGGGCAACATGAGTTCACTGGAACTCTGGAAGTTTAGACAAGGAGTAACTAGTAAGTAATTATTTGGAGACAAGATCGATCAGTTTTGTTTTTGTACCTAATGAAGAGGACCGAGCAGCAACTGTGTGACAAACTGACGATCGGACGGGCGGCGGGCGGCAGAGATGTCCTACTGCCGTTGAGATTGCAGATTTGGAGAAGGGCCCAACACCGAGCCTGATCGCTTTGATCGCACAAGCCAATAGGTAGGGCAGGAGTGGCGGCAGCTGATCGCCGTCACCGCGGAGCGCAGAATTGCAAAGGGCAAGAACGTGCGATGGCTTGGGGCATTTGCCAATTGGGTTGTATGCGCCGCTAACATATTTGGGGATGGGCCCCTTGCCTCAAGGGCCCTCTTCGGCCGCTCCGTTCATCCGTTGGCAACCCCCAGGGTCGGGCCTGCATACACACCTACCCTACACACACCACTCACACACTATACGCGTATAAATAGACCTATAACTACACACGGAATCAAAGAACGCGTCCTTGTAGAGATCACCAGAAAACTCTATTGATGACGGACACATCATAATCCCCTTGTGACTCCACATGTGAGAGGCTACAATTTATTTTGGAAAACACTGTTCCCGGTCCGAGTCTGGCCGGTGGCCTCCTCACCGGGGAGTGTGCTCGGTTCCCCTAGTGGGTAAAGATGGCAGTGGTTCGGTTTTGGTTCGGATATCCGCGGTTTTCGGTTTTGTGGTTTGCGGTTTTGGTTCTGAAATTGCAACCACGGTTTTACGGTTTTGGGTACCCGAAATATTTCGGTTTTGAGTCGACCGTGGTGCTCGCTGGAGCCCCAATTTAGGCAGCCCATCAAAAGCCCACCATGAATGCCTCTCACGTGGTGTTGTTTTCTTTTTAAAAAAAAAATAAATCTGGACAATATATATGCTATGTGTGTGCCTGTATGGCAATTTGGACATGCTTAGCTTCGTACTTTACTACTATTTGGCAATCTGGACAATATATGTGTATGTAACTATGTATGTGTGTGCCTGTTATGCTTGGTACTTGCTAATTATGCTGCTGTCCTTGCTGTTTTTCACCAATTTTTTCGGTTTTTGGGTATCCGCGGTTTTGGTTTTGGTGATGAATTTTCATCCGAAACATGTTTGGTTTTGGTTTTGGTTTTAAAGTTTAAGTTTCGGGTTTTGGGTGCTCGAGGTTCCACCCGAACCGAACCCGAACCGCTGCCATCTTTACCAGTGGGCTAGCCTGCTGAGCAGCAGTAAAGCGTAGGTGCCAAAAGGGCCGTCCAGTCGAGCTTTGGCCCAATAGGGAAAAGAAGCCATTTTATCTTTTTGAACTATATATAATATACAATAGTAGTCGTATATATAGTCCAAGATTTTTTTTGGTCGAACTAAAACTAGGCATCTCAGCCGTTGGACTCTTAAAACCCATTTAAATGCAGCTTGAAGTGTATCAGAGGGCAACTTTCTTAAATGATCAATACATGATAAGGTTACAAAAAAATATCTCCAAGCTTCTAGAAACTAGCTCTAGAAAAAAAAAAAAATGGGGAGAATGTATAGAGAAACCTACAAAATTCCCAAAATAATCTAATTAATATCTAAAATGTTTTTGCGAACTTTTCTAGCAACAAATACTAATATGCGAACAACATGAATGCATTTATCATATACGCTTTGTCAAAGTTTTAAAACATATTTAGATCGATTAGAATGTCATCTTGATAGTACTTTTCTCGTTTTTTCTAAGGCTAAACCTAGCTAGTTTTTAGGCTCCAAATAGTACGCCCTCCGTTCTAAATTATAAGTGTTTTGACTTTTTTGATACATCTATAGTACTAAGCTTCTAGTCTAGATATAGTAATAAAAGTATATATAGTAAAATGAATAAACAAAAAAGTTAAAATGACTTATAATTTGGAAAGAAGGAAGTAGTAGGGAGTCTTCTTGAAAACCGAAGGAATTGAAATGATGAGATCTGACTTCAATTTTGTCGGTGTACAAAATTTATTTATTCAATTTAAGGCCGACAACCCTAGAAGGGATCTCACTTGAATTTTGTTGGTTGCAAATACTTTTGTCACTGCACTCGGCGGCAGAAGGGAACCTTAGTTTTCTAATCGGCCCGGACAGGCCTGGCCCGTTGGGGTCGGGCCGTCGTGCTTCATGGGCCGTGTCGCTGTGCTTCGTGCCTGGCCGGTCCGTGAAGCCCGATGAAAACAGCAGGCCGGGTCGGCCTGAGGCCCGCATCGTGCTCGTGCTCGTGCTCTGCTTTGCCCCCGTCCCTCCCCTGCTCCGTCCTCGTGCCCTGCTGTAGCTACTAGCTGTAGCCTTGCTCTGTCTGCCTTCGTCAGTTGCTGCTTTGTCCAGTACCACTCGTTTCTGGCGCCAGGAACGCGCACCGTCGCGTTGCGCGGGAGGTGTTCGTCGGAAGGCGCGCGACAGATGAGGGACCTGACCTGCTTCGGGCGGGGGGAGACGCAGCATCCTCCTCCTCGTCCCCGGGCACGGCCGCCACCAGCGGCTGTACTAAGGGCGACGGCGGCGGTTCCTCCGCGGCGCGGAGCCAAAGCCGGGTCACATGCCTCTACCACGCGCGGCTGGCCGGGCCGGGCGGCGGCCTCATGGGGCGCCGGCGCGACCAGGTCTCCGCGCTCGGCGGCGGCCTGGTCGCTTTCGTCCTGGGGCCGCCTGTGACGCGCGGACGTCGGGCCGTGGCTCCTCTCCAAGCGCAGCAGGGGATACAACACCCTCGACGCCAGCGCCGCCACCGTCGCCTTGGGCAATTCCGGCAAGGTTGACGTGTTCTGGGACCTGTCCGGCGCCAGGTTCAGCGCGAGGCGGCCGGAGCTGCTGGACGGGTTCTACGTGGCCCTGGTGTGCGGCCTCGAGATGGTGCTCCTGCTCGGCGACATGGCGAAGGAGGCGTTCCGCAGGACGGGCGCCTCCGCCGGCACGCCGGCCGTCGATGACGCGCTGCTCGTGGCCAGGAGGGCGTACGTCGTTGGCAGGAAGGTGTACTCCGCCAGTGCCCAGTTCTGCCACAGTGCCACCTTGCCACGACGTGGTGATAGAGTGCGATCGGCACCGCCGCTGGCACCGGCACCGTGGTGGCCAGTGACCGGGAGGTCCGGGACCCGTGTCTCGAGATTCGCGTCGATAGGAGGCCGGTCGTGCGGATCAAGAGGCTGCCATGAAAGTTCATAGGCAAGCCAGACCATTCTCATCGACGGGTTGCCCGTGTAGGTGTTCTGAGACGTCCATGGCTGGCTCTTCGGCTCGTCGACGGCGGCCAATGCGGTGTTCATGTTCCAGACATGCCAAGCAGTGCCTGAGAAGTCCGTGCAGTGGGCATACTCGCAGATGTTCAGTGAGCATCAGCTGCAAGGACATCATCGTTTCTCCCTGATAATACATGCATGCATGGAAGGTTGAGTAGGAGTGTGCGCAGGATCGAATTGACTGCCACATAGATCAACTTTCAAGTGTTAGTAAGATTAGTCTCTCTCAGTGCTCAAAGTTGTACCCATGTTAACACTGCTTTCATAGATGCTGTAAATAAAGATGAAAAAGGTTTAAAAGGTTTCAGTACACTGCTTTCATGTCCAAATACATGTTGGTCTATTGGAGGACAAGGCTTATACTCTGTTTATATTTTGGGGGACAATGCTTATACTCTGTTTTTAACTTTTTAACAGCTCTCTGTATATAGCTACAGGCTTTATCATTTTTATTTGCAGAAATAGTAATTTTCATTCTTTGGACAAGTAGAGCTTATTATGAAGCTTGTCAAGAAACACTGAAAATTTAGCATGTTGTTCTTTTTAAAAAAAAATATTTACAGTTGGGCTTTTGTGGTCATCGGTGCCTCTGAATATTCCAACTCTTTGCAGGAGAGTCCAAGTAAGGGCAAGTCCAATTGATTGGGCCAGTTGCAAGACATTGGGTGGATATATGATCCAGTAGCTTGGTCTTCTAGAAGGTGATGCTTCTGTCATGTGAATTTTCCCTTTGGCACACCATTTCACTCTTTGTGGTTTCTTGGTTCTTCTTCTCTAAACTAATTCTCTACTCTGTTCAGCTATCCATTCAGACAGAAGGATCTGGTGAACGTACATCATGCTATTTAGCTGACAAATGGCAATAGATTTTTAAAAGCTATGCAGAAGGTCTGGTGAACGTACATCATGATAAGTTTTGCCTCTGTATAACCAAAGATAAACATATTCTGCCTTCCTGATTGAGTGCTGTGCTGTACTTTTTTTGTATCTATTATACTTTTTTCCCTAGTCGCATATGCTTTGCACGGTTGATGCATCACCGTCAAATGAAACATTCCTTTGGCTGTATATAAGCACTAGTTAGTTGATCAGGTCAGTGGGTGACAGAATAGATGAAAATATTTCAACATCTTTGGATTTGTATTAATTGCATTATTGGCTGAATAAAAAAATAAACTGCATTATAGGCCACTGTTCTTTGGACCTCAGATCTTCACAAACATACCAAGAATTGAGCCTCTTGCTTAATCAAATGGGCTACTGGAGCTCAAACTTCATTTTTTACCGATGTTTTATATTCCATATCAGCATGCTTAGAGTATCTACCTTGTTTGAAAGAATTGCTTGATCAAATGGACTACTGGAGTTACCGAATTAGCATTCAGGTTGTTTGATAGAATGGTATTCTACATATTCTTGGTTAGTGCATCTCAAATTTATTTTAAAACATACTTAATTCATACAGTAAAATCAAAGTTAACACTGATAATATTGCCAGAGCAAAGTTCTGCTACATAATCAGCTTCCTGAAGATGAATTTGATTAAAATCTAGTTAGTGTGTTTGATGTGTCTCTCCAGCTTTTCATTCATTTAACTCGACATCCCCCAATTCAGTTGACTTTGTTACTTTCTTGGATCCTGACATTTGAAAAGGACATGTCAACTGATTGCAGTGATTGTCTCATGGTTGCCCTGAAACAGAATGCAAAGTAAACAATGTTTTGTTAGAAATAGCCTGAAGGACAGAATTCTTACTGTTTCAGTAATTGTTTCTAGACATTGTCGTCCAGTTGCCATTCATTGCATGTTCTCCTATCATTTCTGCATATGAGAATGATTGCGCTCATGCAGTTGCCATTCAGAATCTTGTTACTAGTTACTAGCAGGTGGGCCATGCAGTTGCCATTCAGAATCTTGTTACTACTTACTATCAGGTGGGTGAGATGACCATAAATCACTTTTATGATTTTGCACTTTAACAGAGGACATGTTTTAGTATAAAATGCAAGGAGCAGTGAAACGAAACATACGTACCTTCTAATTGAGCTCAATTCTGACCGTTTCTCTTGCAGAATTTGCACTTCTTCACAAGGGATGATTTTACATCTGTTAATCTCATATCTCTTCAGTTATTGACATATGATTAATTCAGATTTTTTGTAGGCAATATTGCTCTTGCAAGGGTCTTGGACAGTAGTGTAATTTTCACAACAGGCAAAACTGAGGTTAAAATGTCTATCTGAGCCAAAATGTACCTCTCTTATTATGATTCTGCATACTTAGTATTATATCTTGATTTATTTGTTGTATTCATTTACAAAAATTGGCGGGGCCTGCAGGACGCTAAGTTGTTTTCCTCCCCTACTAATATAACCTATTGTAAATTGTTTTGTAAACTGATATAGTTTGCTCCTAGCACAAGGACTTCTTCAACAGTATAAAACATCATAAAAGTGCTAACATTTTTGTGAACACAGTTTGTCAGTGCCAAATCAGCACTTCTGTTAATATTCATGAGCAGAAAAATAACTAATGTTCAGATTATTAAATGGAATATCTTGATTTTGTTCCGCGCCTCAACTAGTTTTCTTATGTTTAGAACAGTGTTGAAAGAAAATTCCAGTTACAATGGCCTTTTTTTTTTCTTTTGCTGTTACTAGTTGTGATGTCACATCACTTCACTTTTGCAAGTCACACAAACTGCTGTTGGTGAAGTTGTTTCGTGTGCAGGATGGTAATGGAACACAAAACCTTTGAAATTTCTTACACTAGTCTGGACCAGACGGATGTGAACTGATGGTTCTGCTTGGCCTGTCAATAAGCATCAACAGCATACAAGTGGCGAGTAAACTGTGCTCAAGAAGACCAGTGGCCAAGAACTTCAATTGGTAATTGGTAAGGCTCAGGCTTACCTGATCAGTGATTATGATGACTGAATCATGTGTGAAATGCATTTTTTTTTTTTTTTTGAGAATAATGAAATGCATTTTGCTTACATGCTAAGTCGAGTAGCTTATCTTTCCTCGCTATTACACGAAATTCTAGAAGAACAAGGAAACAAAGAATAAAGACCCTTGCTGGTCCACAATCTAGACCTCCTTTTTTGATGGATGAATCTGTTTGAACCTTTTTTCTGTTCTCCTCTGTTTTTGTTTTGTCGCTACCCTATTGAAAGAACATAAAAAACTCACAACCTTATATGTAAATGGTAATTAGTTTGGTAAAAGTAAACTATCCCACTGTTCCTCGATAAATCAACTCCTAGTTTTCTGGAATTCTTTATGTTTAACCGAATTTATAGAGAAGAGCAAATATTTATGACAAAAAATAAGCACTATGCAAATATTTTATTTTGTATCTAATCTGAAATAATAATTTGGTATCATAAATCTTTGCACTCTTTTCTATAAATTTGGTCAGATAAAAAATAACTTAAGACAATTCTGGGAATTGATCTATTCAGGAATTGAGGTAGTCTGTGTAACTAAGGATGGTCATTCACTTGTCTGCATCTCATCAGCAGGACAACACTAAGTTTTCTTTGCTATTACACAATACTCTTCTTTTTTGAACGAATTATTACACGATATTCTAGAAGAACAATCCAACAATGGACAGAGACCCTTGCTGGTTTAATCGACATGTTTGGACCCTTTTTTTTTATTGTTCCCTCGGTTTCTATTTGGTATCCTATGATGATATTAGAACTTAGAAGCATATTAAACTTTACTAGCCCAAAACCTTGTGTATTCTTGTCTAATCCAACGTGTTTATCGACAGATTATATATATACAAGTTGGGACGGCCACTCAATTGTTTGTACCTCTTCAGCAAGCATTAAGAGCAGCACCTCATCCTGATGCATTCTTTTCTGCCTCTTGAAGAGGCTAATGCGTCTTGGTCAAGGAATGTACGCATGTACATGTACACACTGACAAGAGCAGCATACCGACAACGCAATAGACAACATCTAAAAGGTATGTGCTACTTAACTACTAGTCTGAGTGAGTGCACAATATCTATTCAAAAGGTTAATGATTACTTAAAACAAAATTATCGATACCTTCTTTTTGTGCACTAGCTTAAATGCATAATAGGTCCAAATCGGCAAATCAACCGGACCCAGCAAATCAGTATCCTGCTGCCATATGCAAATATATATTGAAATCAAAAGCTCTGACGACCATTGGTGTTTGTTCAAGGACATTGTTTCCTTTAACAAAGGGGAGAGCTAGCTAAGGAGACGAAGATAATGCATAAAACACAAGGATGGCGGCAAAGGCTGACCAAACAGCACTCTCGATCGGCTTCTTCAAAGTGCAGAATTATAAAAGCTGATTAGCCTGCAGAAGGTACATCCAACAGGAAAAATAAAATCAAATCCACATACATACATATAGGACATAAGTATAACCATATATACATATATATAAACATTCTGGTGTGGCAGTACTACCTTACTTGCATTACTAGTATATTTATATTCTTGTTTTGGAGTGTGGGGTTAGGTTAAAGGGTGCGAAATCGCGGTTCCAATGCATCAAGGGGGAGGGAGGGAAAGGGACAAGATACCAGAATAAATTGCTGAGGACACCATGATTGAGCTGCAAGGAACGAACGAAGCACATTGTGTGGTGTGGCCTGCAGAGGCCTGAGGGTGAGGGATGGTACAGTGCAATAGACTTCACCTCTGCCCCGTGCCAAAAGCAACGCCCCCTTTGTGATGGCTACCGGCTCTCTACTACCCCCTGCCTATTTCCTCTCCTCCGGGTGCGTTTTGCATAGGAGCCCTGCACCTGCAGCAGCCACATTTGTTTGCTCCTAGTTCAGGTTCCTCCCCCTCTCTGCAGGGATGGGGTGGCTCCACTCCCTCTTCTCCCCTCTTAGGAGGATGTGGGTGAGGGCGCATTCCGAGCGCCGCAACCGTAAGCACTTCTACTACCTAGTTTATCCCTCTGTCTGCCTATCTCTCTGCCTCTGATCATGATCATCCATCATATTCATATCATATCCTGCAATTCGTTCGGTCTTTGTTGTGATCATTCTGCATTACAATTTGAAACATCATTCGTGTTCTTTATGGCCGGCCGGCCTTCCTTCCTCGTTGCTTCTGAACATTCATGTATACTTGTACAATTTGACATGATCGATGCATTGCTTGCAAGGCGTGGTAAACTTAACTGGGTGGCTTTGATTTTGCTTGGCAGGGAGGGGAATGCACATCCTGTACAAGGACGTGCAGTCGTGCCAGGACGAGGACGTGCACGTTCTCTGGTCCATCCTCATCGACTCGCACCGCCACCCGGCTGTCCTCAAGCTCAAGCTCTGAATGAAGCTCAGCAATGGCGCCGTGTAGTACCTATTTATGTGGGGGTACAGTACTTGTCCTCCCATCCTATCCTTCAGTACTATCTATGGTTTGTCGTCTTTGATGAGGGTACTCAACTCGCTCATCGGCCATTGCCGCCGCCGCCGTCTTCGCATTCCAAAAACGAAGGAAAAAAAAAAACTCAGAGGTTGGAGAAGAGGTTTCTATGCTTGTTGTGTGATGTTTTCCTTTTGTTCTTTTGCATCTTTCTTTGAGGTTGAGATGTCACCTTTGTTTGTGTTGGGCTTGAAAAATGAGTGTGAGGTTGAGCTCTTTGTACATAGACACATACAACTTCTTGCTCAAGTGCCTTACCTTAAATTCCATGGTACTGTACAGTTGTGTGTATTTGTGTATGTGTATGTGTATGGAGCCATGGAGGCTGCTGGTTGTTAGAGTGTATCTGTCCCTGCTTTTTGGTCACATTATTTTTTTTAAAGAAATTGCCCTGTCAATTTCTTGGTGCCCTGACCTGCCTTCATTTTCTCACGCACCAATGGCTGCCAAGTGGTCCTTCTCATTTATTTTGGACTAGAATATATGCAGGTTTTTAGTGTATCGATCAAGGTTCTTCTATACAATCCAGAAAGAGTCGTAGTAGTCCAAGACAGTTTGGGTTGTATTTGTTTATTTTATTTTATCACGAATTGCCAGGACAGAAATAAATATCTTTCAGTGGAATCAGCCGGCTTGCCGACACTCATATGTATATGTATGTATAGCCGTATGTATTTGGAGCCAAAAGCAGGTATCACGGGTTACCTTTACCTCTGGAGGAGTTGTTGACGAATGTTTAGTTTTTTTATATGTTTGATTGATCATATATTACCTTATCTTGGAAGACTTGAGATTCAACTATAGTTTCACCTACCTACCAAGATATTATTTTTACAAGCTTATTATTTTGGTTCGTTCACTTTGCATCAGTAACAATTCGTGAAAAGGTTTACACCTGACCTCTGTACAGGTGAAGAAAAGGTTTACACCTGCTTGCACCATACATGGCCCTTGAGTGACGAATTTGCCCCTGACAAAAAAAAAAAGCCTAGCATTTACTCTGTCTTTTAAAATAAACGTACGTTTGATTAATTTTATTAAAAATTATATCTATGAATAAGTTTATATCATAAAAAACATATGCTACGTTAATCTGATGATGAATGCTAAGGTACACCTTTTTTATCTATTAGGAGGTAATATCTCAAATCGATCCGAACCGTTGATTTATTACAATTTAATGAATTACTAAATAAATTAACAAATTGAAAAAAGGAAAAAAAAAACACATCCCCTTTCACGGGATTACATCCCGGCGGCCTGCATGCCTGATTCCCACTAATCACGCGTCTTCTTCTGCTTTTTTTTCCCAACCACACGTACAGCAAGGAAAATGGGAGCTTTATTTTGCATTGTCCGAATTTGTATGAATTCAAATTTAAATCAATAAATAGTACTATCCGAATTTGAATCCACATATATTAATTCTATCCACCCTATCTTACAACACAATTTTCTATGATAATATCATTTTTTCATTTAACAAAATGACCAAAACAAAAATTGTACATCTTGATAAGTTCTACAACTTTTATGTTTATGACTTCTCGAAATGATTTGATGTTTCAAAATGTTGTTTGAAGTCATCATTTTTAAATTCAAATTTTCAAATGTTTACAACAAAATATGAGTAAAGTAATAGTAGTAAGACCACAATAACTTGAGAGACCATGATTTTAGATTAGGAAAAAAAAAACATCACATTTGAAGTTAGTATGAGTGAGAAATGCTAGATACAAGTTTTAGCTATGGATTAAAAGAGAAATATGTGTTCTTCCTCACTTCAACTTTCTCCAATATGGATTTACATCCGGCGGCATATCCCACGCCAATTGATAGAACCACATTAAAAGATCTCAATATTGAAGCACGTCATCACCCGTTTGCAATATGGAACCGCATTTACAGATTGTGCATGCACGCATGCACGTCATCACCCGTTTCCTTATTTACCCTAATTTTATATAAATTAAAAATTAAGTAAATACTATTACCTCCTAGAAGGTAATAGATGATCGTGACCGTTAGATCAGAATAAATGGACGGTCTATGGTTATTTGGGAGTACCGTAGCAATTGTTAGTATTTTTTTGTTACATATTTTGTCTCCAACTTAAAAAGTTGACTCCTCAAATAGCTAGATATTTATGCAGTTATTTTGGGACCAATGGAGTATGTCTCAAATGAATGCTTCTAAAATTTGATCCAAGTTATGTTATTCTAAATTTAAATAAATATGAATAAAACACGTCATCTGTAGTTATTATGATTCTAAATAGATACACTATAAAAATATAGTTTTATTGGTATCATAAATATTAGCATATTTTTTTAAAAAAAATGATCCAACTGAAGATGATGGGCTTTATTTGATAAATGATATCATAAATATTAGCAGTTCTTATAAATCTTTGATTGAAGATAATAATTTGACTTAGCACTGTAAGACCTTTTTATGAGATCGAGAATGTCATAGAAGTCTAGAACAAATCATCGAAAATGTCTTGAAATTTAGGTGGAATGTCTAATATGAATCCATCTTTTGGCCACAATATGATGTTGAATGAGGGATATTTTTGGTCCTGTAAGAATCATAAATCTCCAATAATATGGCGAGAAATAGATATTGTAGGGACAGGACAGAATCTAGGGACTCCCTCTTTAAATTCTAGACCTTTAACTTCTCGCAAAATCTAGCTGATGCACGTCACCCGTAATGCCCTTCTTAGTGCTAATTCCTTCCTTTTTTAAATTCTACTAATTCACCTCAGTTACTTGATTTGGGTCCTGATATTTACTGGGTCCATAATGGCAAGCTAAATATAGTAGTTCTATAAAATGAAGCCATGGAGTTAAAAAAAAAAAAAAAAAAACTTTGAACTATTGATGAAGCATGGTTAAAAAAAACTGAATTATTTCATGGATACATGACACAAAATTATGAATTATCGTTACAATATTGGGTGGCAGTAATTCGAATAAGATCGAATAATATGCTTGATATTTATGTGGAGTATTCGCTACTTCGTGGGCAAGAGATGACATCAGGAGGTCCTGTCTGGCCGGTCTGGTAAGCATCCTGGTCACTGGGAAGTATCACAAAGAAGAGTCAGAAGGGCATCTCTTTGTGAACGCATAATTCTGACATTAGCTATATGAAGCAGAATATGTGCTGATCGATCATAACATTCAGACAGCAAGAATGGCAATATTGCCCATGTATGGCAACAAGGTTGACGGATTAGGAAGAACAACATGAAATTTGATCATGGTGATAAATAAACAGCTTTATTAGAATTTTTGTTCAGCTCAGTTCATCCTAATCTGCTTCTAGAAAAAGAAGGGCCAAGAGAAGAGAAATTGTCAACCAGACGTGAGACGCAAGCTTTGAAGTAGGGTATGGCATCTGGTTCTGTGCGGGAAAGAGCACCCAAAGGAGTAACAGTGATCTGGAATAAACAAGATATACATATTAGAAGATATGTTCTACAAGAAAATGGAAGTCGTATTAGCTAGGTCATTCTTACATATCCATCAACTAGGGAATTGTGGTCCGTTTCCTCTCCTTCCACTCCATTGGAACTTCTCCCCACAATCTGTATGGAATTCCAGCAACAAAAACTGTTATGCATTAACTCATCCATTTTAATTCGTAACCTTGAGATATTTTAGTAACATAAAAGTGGAACAACAAAATGTCCAGAGATCCACCATGACATAGACAAACAGCTATCATTTATGTATATAGGTACTCCCCCATTTATAAAACTGTGTAATATCAATATCAATAATGCAACACCCATCTTAATAGCTTAAAATCAGGCTACATCAGACCATTATGTAGAACATCAGAAAAGTGAATAGAATGATCAATGGAATTCTAATGTTCTGGGCCACAATGGTTTTCTGCTTCGTGTAATTGTCTGCGATACTTTTGTAACCTCCTTGGTTGCGGTTTTTAACAAAATTTTCAGTAGAAGCTCTTGAGCCTCTCCTGTTCCTCAAAAAAAAAAAAAAAAAAAAAAGGTTTTCATCTTAAAAAACTATTTTTCTTAAAGGCTATCTATCAGTGGAGTTCAGATGTGATTTGCAGATTAGCATGAAGTTTGGAAATCTTAACTTACCACTCTCTTAAACAGTAGATCATTTTCTGAAGTAACTAGTTCGCTATCCTTTTCGCCATCAACATCCATGTTCGCTGTCTGGTAACTTTCTACCGCAGGCTTCTTGTAAACCGTTTGCTCCCAACCAATTCTGGCCATATATGTTCCTTGTTTTGTAATTTTGTAGCCCTATAGACGACAAATTAAAAAATATATATATTTAGATGGTCAATCTGTTCATAAACAAAAAGCTGGCATATGTATTTTAAAGATTTTCTAGAGGAAAAATGCATTAACATTGAACAATGAGTGAAACTCAGCAAAATTATCAAAATCTTGGACTTTGACAGGTCCTGAGCACGGCTCCATAGTTCCTGAGTGTATTTAGATTTGCTTTCACTATACAAGTTTTAAAATTTTAATCCAAAAGTATAGTTCAGATCACTGTTGGAGATTTACCTTGTGGTGTGCAGCATCTGTAGGTACATCTACATTCAAGAATGATCCTTGAGGATAAGTTCCATTCTTGATCTCAGTTACGATAGCATTTATCAGAGGCATGCAGACCTCTGCAGACACCTTGAGGTCATTGACACTGCTCTGACCTGCGACCCTGTACAATTGGGAGACCAAACAGAGTTCACTTTTTGAATGACTTGCACAGATTCAGCAACTGGAAGGACTTGGCTGAGAGTTGGTATATCCAAATATTAAGCATATGTCTACATCAGAATCGACTTTTAGGGTTTTCATAAATGAATACAAGTAGAAGTTATATGAAATCTGCAGCTCTGACATCTACTGAAATTGCAAGCTTTAGGTATTCATATAATCAGAACATATAGGATTATTAAAGTTGACATGAAACTGTAATTAGTTCAATTTCCTTAGAAGAAGAAATTATTCCACATTCGCGCACACAAAAGTTAGTCATCGCTCAATCCATTTTCTAGATCAACCATTGGCCAAACAATTGGCTTCCCAAAAAGGGGAAAAAAAGGACAATTAGGAAGCTTGTATCACCAAATATCAAAATCTACAGTCATTGGTCAATCCATTTTCTAGATC
The DNA here is from genome assembly GCA_015847255.1 of Hyparrhenia diplandra. Classification (NCBI taxonomy): domain Eukaryota; kingdom Viridiplantae; phylum Streptophyta; class Magnoliopsida; order Poales; family Poaceae; genus Hyparrhenia; species Hyparrhenia diplandra. The sequence continues at coordinate 82,713 of JADLZK010001920.1, forward strand.
AACCATTGGCCAAGCAACTGGCTTCCTGAAAGGAACAAAGATAATTAAGCAGCTGGTATCACCAGATATCAATCAACTTCATCTATGATAGAAGTACTGTGTTTTATAATTTAGATTGTATCACACCATCTACCAAACACTTCAAAGGATTCAACAGAAAATGAAAGCACACAACAGAGCATGTAATGATTGTTAACCATCTTTTTAAACTTTACGGTTCATTTTACTTAAGAGGACTTTGATCCCAACATGATATACAACAGTAAATAGCATATACTCAAGTATGGATGTAACAATCATTGAAGCCAGTATTCTTATGGTTTAATCAGCATTAATTAGCATATCTTCGTATAGATGATTCTTCATTCACATGAGATGTGCAGCTCTACAAAGAATGAAATTTTATATAAACATAAAGATATTTTTGTCACCAAATAACAAGCAGCTGTCTCCTTTCAAAAAAAAAAAAAAAAAAACGGTTTTAACACTGCAGATGAAAAACTTTGCATACCAATCATATGACATAGCTATTGCAGGAATCCCATATAAGAATGCCTCCCTAGCACCAGCAACTGTACCAGAATAAATGCTGCAGATTAAAGGCACAAAAACACTCATGAGTCATTGCTATATACATACATTTCTTTCTGAACCTAAAACCAAAAGTAATCTAATTAGTTGTTGCAATTTCCATTATATAATAATTTACAGGACTTCAAACTCTAGTAAATATTTAAGACCATGTCTGTACCAACAGAGATACTTACACATGGTACCCACAATTGTTTCCAATGTTGATTCCACTAAGTACCTGCATTATGGATCATACAGAATAGAATGGGGCTCAAGTATTAGTCATGGCAGACTAGAGTTGAACAAAGAAACCATTAGTAATCAGAGTTTAAGTAAAAGAACAGAATGAATTTCTGATGCATGTGCATCTATGAAGAAACTTCAAAGTTCAAACTCACCAGATCAGGAACCAAACCATCAAAGAGTTTTCCAGAGATGCCTAAAGACGCACAGTCAGCAGGACTCCCTGTCATTGTCAGGAGATCAGCATCAAGTGATGTCTTTGAAAATAATGAGTCCAAATGTCTTATATGGGAAAGCTCGTATGCAATAGGTTGATCGAATAGGTTACTACAAAAAAAATAGGTTGATGGAATCAATGACAAGCAAACCTGAAACTCCAAATGCTGTAGCACCCGTTATATCAACACGTTTACAGCGGAGTGCAGCGCCATGAGATGCAGTGGCTCACACCTGATTGGTCTCTGCATTTTGATGAGAAGTAGACAAAAATAAAAAAGAGTTAGGAAGAGGATTAGTACCATAGGATGAGCATGACCCTTGGCCAACAACAATTAATTACAGACCAAAGACAGTTTTTCATTTTTCACGCAAATAAATAACAACACTCATTATTTTTCAGATTCCTTCTGAGCGACCATGTTTATAACAAGGTTATTGAAGGACAAATCAGCATTGCAACTTAATGAATCATGATTGCATCTCTTTTTTTTCCCCAGGTACACCCATACCATTGCCTTCGCATCAAAGCAGTCCCACAAAGGCACTTTTTATTGAAAACAACTCGGCATGGTGCACTTGCATCTAGTAATATGTTTAAGACCATGTATGTACCAACAAAGCTGTCTCCTTTCCACAGGACTGATTCTATGTTGTGCAGACAGCATCTAGGAAAGCTGATGCTCCCAAGCTGCTTAAAGTATTTATTTGTTTCTTCCAAGCTGCTTTTTAGATTAATCATATATACGATGTGATGTTCACTGTTTCATTTTTATTATTAAAAAAAAATAGCCATACCGAAAAGACCTCCACACCAAACATGGCAGGAAACAAAGATTAATTGACAAATTGCGATTATCATCCCCAAGCTTTTCTTTTCCGTTTCGTAATTTGTTTACAGCAAAATTAGCACCGACGATTTCATACCAATGATCAACAGGAGAACATCAAGTAGCCACGCCATAGTGTGCCAAAAAAAAACACTAGCCACGCCATCTGCTGCAGACACATACAAACATTACGCAAGAAACTATTTATTTTATTTAGAGAATAGATGACACTTCTTCTCTAAACAGAAACTTGTTATCCCCCAACCAATTCCTCTGCTTCGTCTCCTGGTTGAGAATGCCACAAAAGGAGAGATGAAAAAAATCCCCCCCTCACAATTCCTGTTCGTTTTCCACGCCTACAGCCGCCTACTACATCCATCCTCCGGAGGCAAATCAATCTCCTAATCTACCACAGAATCCACGCAAGGCGCCACCGATCAAACAACCAAGAAAGCAAGGAATCGCAAGGAAAGGAGCGAGTAGCAGCAGATGGGGAAGGATCGCGAGGTGAGGGAAGGAGGGAGGGCAATCGCGTACGTGTCGGGCGCGCAGACGAGCACGCGGTATCGCCCCGCGGCGACGAGCTGGTCGACGAGGAAGCGGAGCCCCGGCGCGTCGATCCCGTCGTCGTTCGTCACCAGCACCACCGGCGCCGCCGCCGCCGCGGTGGAGTCCATGCGAGCCGAGACTGCGAGCGCGGCACGGCACGGGGATAGGGAAGCTTTTTCCGTTTCCGTTGGCGGCCGGCCGCTGCTCCCGTTCCGTTCGTACGGGTTTTTTAGGTCACCGGAGTTTTGGGAGTGATGAGGTGGCACCGCGCCTGGTACGCTCCGTGAGATATTTGTGAATCTACTTGAGAATTACTTAATTCATCCCCAATCATAAGATGTTTTACTTTTTTTTTTAACACACTGAGTTTGACCATTTATCTTATTTAAAAAATATGTAAAATATCACTTCGTGGCTTGATTTATTAATAAAAGTTTTCAAGAATGACGAAAATTGTCTAAGTTTGCAAAAGTTCTTTTAGTAAGATTGTTAGGATTAATCAGCATTAATTATTAGTGATCAGTTCGGGATAATTACCGTCATTAGACGGTAACTACTTAAGCTCTTTCGGGCACAAACATAGGAGGCAAGACATCTTTTGGGCAACCACCCAACATGGCCTTGTGTGTATTCTAATCACTTAAGTGATTCGACAAACACATCTTCCACTTTTGTTCAACAAACATGAGTTGGAGTAAGAAAAGTCAAACGTCTTATAATTTAGGGTGGAGGAAATATTAAATTGATAGTGACATATATTTCCATGATATATAACATACAAATGTTGATAATATTTTTGTACAAATAATTAAGTTTTGAAGTGTTTTCCTCCTCATAAAACAGATGACAAGCAATTATTTTGGTCAAAAGAGTGGCTTTTAATCAAAATTTTAAGTTTTATAAACGTCTTTTCGTTTTGTAACGACGTAAAGAAACCGCAAATTAACTTTTTTTTTCAAATCAAATCAAAATAAATAAAAGACTACACCTTTCTATTACTCCCTCGTCCCTAAATAGATGTCATTTCGCTTTCCGAGAAGTCAACGTTTTCAAGCGCGGCAATTATATATTAAAATATATAAATATTTATGTTAAATAATTAGTATCATTGAAAAGATCTTTAAGTTTAGTTTTTAATAAATTTATCTAGAGATATAAATGTTACACGTATTTTTATAAACTTAGTCAAAGTTGAGAAAGTTTGACCGCACGCACCCCAAAACGACTTCTAAAAAAGGGACAGAGGGAGTATGTCTCATTTGACGTGGCATATCTCATTCTTTTTTTAGCAAAACATGGTATATCTGTTTTTGAAGAATATATCTTGGCATTTTGTAAGGCCTAGCTGAAAGAAACATGTTGTTCTATACCGTTCCGTGGGCCTCTTTCTCGCCCCAGCCCAGTAACGTTTTAATTCTCCGATTAATCTTCCAAAACCAAAATCTTTTAGCCGTGGCCATTTTTTTATATTAATTATTAATTAAAAAAGATAATGTATTGTACAACGACACGCGATGTTGATATATATATACTACTTTTGCTAACATGGCTCTGTAGCTGGATCATGCATGACCCTATATATATTATATATAAACTAGGCACTAGTTCTTTTTTTTTAGAATTAAGAAGGCACTAGTTATTGTTTTCTAATAATTCATATTATCCTTAGACTCTTAGCCATATACATTCAAATACAAAACCAGATGCAAACCGTACAGTTCAATTGCCATGACAAGGCAAATAGCTTGAGATATCTTAGACTCTTAGCCATTCATGCAAAGGACATATATTTTTTTAAAAAAATAGCTTCAGCTCTACCAGAAAAGTCACGGCCAAAGTTATTTCAGTTATAGCTAAATCTCTACTAAATTTTTTCCTAATTGTATGGTACAGTTTTGCATTTATCGTAGTAGAACGACTTTTCTCTATGATGCCTACTATCTAGAGAAACAATGAACACCCCTTTTTTTAATTGAAAATAGTTACATCATTCATAATAGTCTCAATAATAAAACTAGAGGACTCATCGTCTCAAATACAATTTTGGTTAGTTTGCATAGCCTGCCTAGCCAGCACGTGTTTGTAATACATGTTTGAAAGTAGTAAATGATGATTATTCATTTCCCTTGCAAATTGTGATTACATGCTTATTGGGTTTCCTCATGGAAAGGGTGTTGGGCGTGGAAAAGTTAAGATGCCGACCATGGTGCTTCACCCACAACCGGGGAGGTAGACGATAAGGAGCACTACCGACCAAAACTCGATCCATGAACTGCCGCGTCGTTTCTTTATTCATCTTCATCTTCTACGGCCACACGGACGGGTTTCCCCAGATAATTACAATTCAAGTCCACGTTTTGCAGTACAACTTCGTTTCTAAAGATCTTCAATATCCTAACAAGAATGAGAAAGTATCCTGTGCACACAAATCTTATATGCACGCGTGCACACAAGCCATCTGGGCCATCCATTCTCCATCCGGTGGCCAGGGATCGAGTAGGGTACATCAGTTACATTTCACAAGTTTATCCGGGCAAAAACTCATCATCGATTGCTTGGCTTTGGATAATTCAAAAAATGTTAAAGTTGTGTGCTTTGAATATCTCTTACATGTCTAATGGATGATCTCTTTAGACGGTGGATGTTCTAGCGGAAACTCATCATCTATTGCTTGGCTTTGATATACATTGCCCTCCGTCTCTAATGGTATAAATTATGTTTTACATGTTTGTCATACATAATATCTTGATGATTGTGCTAATGATTAATGATGACATACACAACATCACTTGATGGGCATGTTTGCTACACCTTTAACCGTTTATGGCAGAAATAAGTTAGCCCGACAAACCAAACGAGACATTTTTTGTGCCATGATTCTCCCAAGGGCCCTCAATTGTACTACTAAAATGCAGAAACTAGGTCAAACCAACTTATCTTAACTATTAGTATCTCTATCCCAAAATAAGTGTTCATCGCGTACTTCGTTGATGAGTTAACAAATATCAAGTTTGACTAAATTTACATAAAAGACAATTAACATATATATCTCTAAATAAGTTTATTATAAAAATTTATAGAAAAAAACTGTTAACATGATATGCCGACTCTTCAAGATTCTTCAAATGACTTACAATTTGGGATGGAGGGAGTAATAATTATTAATATTTTTCGTATATACATGTTAAAATTTAGAAGCGTTTGACTTGTCGAAGTGCAAGACGTGTATTTGTGTTGGAACAGTGGGAGTATGTTTTTTCTTTATTAGTCCAATTACTCAAAAGAAAATCTTCTCTCAACAGTTGATGTGCCAAACGGACCCAATATTGACAGGCACACACACAAAAAAAAAAAAACACACAATCGGAAGGGAGACACACCAACTATATTCTATTAAGGATCATTAAGAAGAATGTGATTTCTTTCATTAAGAATAAGATTCATTAAGAAGAATATGATTCTTCACAATCGTGGAAAAACACAAAACCCTGGCTACGCCAACAAGGCGATCTTATTACACTCAGCCTGAAATTCGCTTTTAAAGGATTTACACTCAGGATATAAATGGGTGCTGCTAGAAAGCTCTAACCAATTGAGCTAGAGTGGTTTGGCACAGAAGAAAGTACCGTACCGTTGTTTTTTTTATAATAAAGAAGAGCTACTGGGTGGGCTGTGGCGTTGTGCACGTAGCAGAAGCAGGCGGGGAGTGCCGTTTTGCCTGCTTGTTTGTGTATATATTGTATTCACCACCATTGGCATTGGTGCGGCGAGGTGTTGCCACGACGCACGCGACAAATCCCGGAGCGACGGCATCTTCGAAACCCATCCCCTTCCAGCTTCCTCCCCCTCCGCCTTCTCCGGCCCGGAGGCTCACACAAATTGCCCCTCTCCTCTTCTTCTACACTACAGCTGCCGAGCCGACCACGGCTGCCGCCACCACCCATACCCATACCCATCCCATTCCCACCACCACCGCTACCCATCGGGAGCTGCCGTGCCATGGCCTCCGTGGCCGCCGCCTCCACGCTGGCCCCGGCACTCGCGTCCCGGCGCCGGGCGCGCCCAGGGACGGGCCTGCTGCCGCCGCGCCGGGCCTCGGCCGCGGCCGTCGTCCGCTGCTCTCTCGACAGCAACGTCTCCGACATGGGCGTCAACGGTGAGCAACGGGGTCCTTCCTTCCTACTCTTGATTGCTCCGTCCTCTGCTCTCCTGGGTACGGGGCGGTGGGAGCTGAATAAGCCCTGAAGTGGGTTCAGGGACTGTTAATCCTTGCGCAATTTCCACACTGCAGTGCCTGAGCTTCCTTCGGCTGTAAAAGCTTGCCTTTTTGGGTGCCGCAAGTCAAGCTTTATGCTTAATTGACTCTGCATATCGATATCATTACATTTTTTCTTCTTCAGAAGAAGAAAAGTTCTTTCATGGTATTGCAATTACGCACTGACCTTTATAAATAAATATGTTAATACTACTAGCAGAAAACAGTTGTCAAAGTTGTGTCAGAAATGTTTTCTTTTGTCACCAAAGTGGGGTTTAGAGTCTGGGTGGAGATTGCTCCAAATTCTTATGTTTGTCCTAAATTCTTATGTTTGTCCTGTCAGTTCTGTTTCATTCGAATATCTTTTGTTGGTTGAAATGCCATACTGATTGCAAAAGGAATTGCTGAAACGAGAACTATATATTTCCATGTGTGATGACAGCTCCCAAAGGGCTATTCCCACCTGAGCCGGAGCACTACAGGGGGCCGAAGCTCAAGGTGGCCATCATAGGGGCAGGCCTTGCCGCATGTCCACCGCCGTTGAGCTCTTGGACCAGGGCCATGAGGTTTGTTGCCTTCACCAATGCTAAATGTTTCATTGTCCAGCCAATGGTTATCCAGCAACTCACTGCTTCCTAATAATCTTACTGATTTCTTACAAAGACTCTAATAGCCAACATTTATATTTCTGGCTTACAGGTTGATTTGTATGAGTCCCGTCCATTTATCGGTGGTAAGGTTGGCTCCTTTGTCGATAAGCGAGGAAACCGTATCGAGATGGGACTGCACGTGTTCTTCGGGTGTTACAGCAATCTCTTCCGCCTCATGAAGAAGGTAAAAGCCCTTAAGCTCACTTGAAGCATACTGAAATTCTTCCTTGGATACCAATATGGCTGGTGTAAATCATGCCATGAAAACTCTGAATTAGTTTCAATCCAAGAAATTTTGGAATTGGATGTCTTTGGACCTTCTGGAGTGAAGTAAACTTACAGTGAGAAACGTGCTAGCCAATTTGTCCATATGAACCAAAATACCAATCAATTTGCTGCCTTGTTGAGCACTGTGCTATTGGCCAGATTTAACAGCAATGCACTAAACCTTGTTGAATTTCAGGTTGGCGCTGATAATAATCTGCTGGTGAAGGAACACACCCATACTTTTGTAAATAAAGGGGGCATGATTGGTGGTAGGTTCAACTACCCTATACACATCCATTATTTTTGTAGCAATTTTCTTGTGCTGGAATATTTGGGTTATTTATTTGTTATTACTTCTGGAGTTCTTTACCCATCGTAGAGTAGAAAAGTGCAGAACTTCCAATGTGTTGAACATTAATCACTAGTATTGAAGTTGACTATGTGCAAGCACTATATTGTTGTTTTAAGGGATTCATTTGTATTTTCTGAGAAACAAGAATGCTTGTGTTGCCTGCAAAGGTGAATTATTTACTTAGTCCTGCATAGTATTCATCATCAATTAAGAAAGCAGTTACATTACTTTGTGTGCCATGTTGCCCACTTTGGAAGTTGGTTGAAATAACTATATCACACTTCTTTATATATTTTGTAACGTATTGATGTAAATTTTCTTGTTGTTTACCCTGTTATACAGAACTTGATTTTCGGTTCCCGGTGGGAGCTCCATTACATGGCATTCAAGCATTCCTAAGAACTAATCAGCTCAAGGTAAACTCATAATTTAGGACTACTATAATTCTAAAAGGAGAATCTCAACTCATGACGCTATTTTATCCTTCATTTTTATGAGCTTTGTTCAATTCCACACTTCCCAATATGTTGTAAATTTCACCTTGAGCTTTATCAATATCATGCTTAAGTGTTCTGAGCGATGCTGATTATTTGAAGCTGCAATTGATTAACTAAAGCATATTGTTTCTTGGTGATACATTTAGTGGCGTGCTCTTTGAACTCCATTCTCCATACACCATCAGCTTATTTAGTTTGTGATTTTTTTTTTTGGGAGTACTGTTATAATCCATCATCATATTAGTATTTGAACTTTTGCATGCAAGATACATTGCACAGGTTCTGATAATGTTGAGTAATAGTACAAATTTTCACAATATAATACTTTACTCCTTTATATGCTGTTCTGAGGGCTGAGCAATCCATTTAAGAATTTGCATAGGTCCCCTAGCTGCCCATCCTTGCAAACATTATTATGTTTGCAATTCTCGTTCATGATTGTTATATTTTCAGACTGAGTGATGGTTAAGTTTTCACCTATTATTTAGGTATGCGTCTTTTCTTAAAATCTAAATTGCAAAGCTTTGCTTCTAAGTTTCTTTCCTGTAGACATTACTGCCATTCCTTTTCCTTTTAATATGTGTGATCGAATGGATAATCTTTTGTGGGAGAACTCATGAGTGTAAAAGATTCTGAGCTCAAAATAAGGGTTTTGAACGAAAATCTTGAAATAAGGGTTGAAGTCTTGTCATTCGTCAGTATCTTTAATTAACCACGTGCTATTTGAGAACACAATGACATCTGTTAATCTTTACAACAACAACAACAACAACATAGCCTTTAGTCCCAAGCTAGTTGGGGTAGGCTAGAGATGAAACCCATATGAAAGCAAAGTACAAAAGAACGTAGAAAGGCACAAGAGGAAGGATAAAGATAGGGTAGATAGAAAAGGAAACAAAGTCATGGTTCGAGCACGTTAATAGCTACCCTCCAAGCGCTCCCTGTCCAAAGCTAAATCCTTGGAGATATTCCACTCTTTAAGGTCTCGTTTAACCGCCTCGTCCCAAGTCGGTCTAGGTCGAGGCCTCTACCTCTCTTTACATTATCTACCCGCTCTAGAACTCCACTACGCACCGGCGCCTCGGGAGGCCTCCGTTGAACATGTCCAAACCATCTCAACCGATGTTGAATCAATTTCTCCTCGATAGGAGCCACCCCGACCCTATCCCGAATATCTTCATTCGAACTCTATCCCTTCTAGTATGCCCGCAAAACCAACGCAACATACGCATCTCGCGGTCACACTTAGTCGTTGGACATGTCGCTTTTTGTAGGCCAACATTCGAGACCATACAAACATCGAGGCGAATCATTTTGTCCTATAAAACTTCCCTTTTAGCTTACGTGGTACCCTCTTGTCACATAGGATGCCGGAAGCTTGACGCCACTTTAGCCAACCTCTTTGCGATTCTATGTCTAACATCTTCATCAATGTCGCCATCCTTACGTAGCATAGATCCTAAATACCGAAAAGTATCCTTCTTGGCCACCACTTGTCCATCGGGTGACATCCTCATCCTCGTGCCTAGTCGGGCTAAAGTCGCACATCATATACTCGGTCTTGGTCCTACTCAATCCGAACCCTTTCGACTCTAGCGTGTGCCTCCACGGCTCCAACTTCCTATTTACCCCCTGCTCTACTCTCATCCACTAACACCACATCATCGGCAAAGAGCATATACCAAGGGATATCACCACCGTATATCCCTTGTGACCTCATCCATCACCGGAAGTAAATAAATAAGGGCTCGATCTTTACGACCCTTGATGTAGTCCCTATGTTAATTGGAAAGTCACCGGTATCGCCATCACATGTTCGAACACATGTCGTCGCATCCTTGTACATATCCTTGATGAGGGGTAATGTACTTAGTTGGGACTTTGTGTTTTCTAAGGCCCACCACATGGCGTTTCTCGGTACTTTGTCATACGCCTTCTCGAGGTCAATAAAGACCATGTGCAAGTCCTTCTTACGCTCCCTAAATCTCTCCATCAAGCTGTCGTACTAAGAAAATCGCCTCCATGGTCGACCTCCAGGGCATGAACCCAAATTGGTTTTGGGTCACACTTGTCGACCTTCGTAGGCGATGCTCGATAACCCTCTCCCACGACTTCATCGTATGGCTCATCGGTTTAATCCCCGTAGTTAGTACAACTTTGAACATCTCCCTTATTCTTGAAGATTGGTACTAATATACTTCGTCTCCATTCTTGGGCATCTTGTTCGACCGAAAAATGAGGTTAAAAAGCTTAGTCGACCATACTACGCTCTCGCTCCCGGACATCTTCACACCTCAATGGGGATGCCATCGGGGCCCATCGCTTTACCTCCCTTCATCCTCTTCAAAGCCTCCCCGATCTCTCGCCTCCCGAATCCTCCTCACAAAGCGTCTACAAGTATCGTCAAATGAGTCGTCCAACTCAAAGGTAGGACTATCATTCTCCCCATTGAACGACTTATCGAAGTACTCTCGCCATCGTCCTTGATCTCCCGTCCTCAAAGCGGCGGTCGATCTGTCCCATCCTTGATGCATTTGATTTGGTTTATGTCCCTTGTCTTCCTCTCACGTATCCTAGCGATCCTATAAATGTCCTTCTCCCCTTCCTTCGCCGTGCCTAGCCGTTGGTAAAGGTCATCAAAAGCGACCCTTTGCTACACTCACGGCTCGCTGCGGCCCTCTTCGCTATCCTATAGCCCTCGATGTTGGCTGCACTCTTGTCGAGATGGAGGCGCTTGAAGCACTCCTTCTTCTCCTTAATAGCCCTTTGTACCTCGTCGTTCCACCACCGGGTGTCCTTCGGCTTCCTTCTTGCCTCCCCTACTCACACCCAACACTTCGAGGCCACCTTCCGTACACATGTTGCCATCTTCGACCACATGTCGTGCGCATCTTCTCCTTCTTCCCAAGGCCCCTCGCCTAGCATCCTCTCCTTAAACGATTGTGCGCTTCCCTCTAAGCTTCCACCACCGTCCTCGTAATCTTGACACGTTTGTGTCGGTGGGCACGCACCAAAAACGAAAGTCCGCCACTACAAGCTTGTGTTGAGGGACCGCACACTCCCTAGGTATCACCTTACAATCTAGGCAAGCGGTCCTATCCTCCCTTCTTGCAAGGATAAAGTCGATCCGGCTCGAAAGTGTTGTCCACTATGGAAGGTCACTAAATGGGATTCCCTCTTTCTAAAGAGGGTATTCGCTAACAACAAGTCATAGGCCAAAGCAAAATTCAAAACATCCTCCCCTCTTCGTTCCTACTACCGTGCCGAAACCCCGTGTACTCGCTCAAACCCTACATTTGTTGCACCCACATGGCCATTGAGGGCTCCTCCTATGAAGAGTTTCTCAGCGATAGGCCGCCGATTACTAACCATGCTATCTAGGTCCTCCCAAAACCGACTCTTGGCGCTCTCACTAAGACCTACCCACGAGGGGCATAGGCCGATCACATTCAAGACCGAGTCTTCAACGACCAATCGGACTAGGATAATCCGATCACCTTGCCTCCTAACGTCCACTACTCCATCCTTAAGGCTCCTATCTATCAAGATACCTACACCATTCCTACCCGATGTTGTCCCCGTGTACCAAAGCTTGAAGCCGGTGCCCTCCACCTCTTTTCGCCTTCCGGCCCTTCCATTTGGTCTCACGAGCGCATAGAATATTTACACGCCTTCTAGTTGCCGCATCGACTAGCTCTCTTAACTTACTGTTAGGGACCCTACGTTCCGGCTACCTAGGCGAATCCTAGTTGGCTCGGCTAGCTTCCTTACCCTTCGCACCCGTCGAGGAAAGTGCAAAGACCCTTGCTCATTTTTCACTACACCCGGGGCGCGGATGTAGCGGCGCCACTAAGGTTGCGACGACCCGACCCTTGCTCACTATTCATCATTACCCGGATCCGCGATACGACGCGCCACTAAGGGGATGGCGACCCGGCCCTTGCCCATTTGACACCACACCGGGTTCGATGTAGCGGCGTCGCTAAGAGGGTTACGCCCCAGCAATTTCTTATGGGTTTCATATCCATTAGAGTGGCTGGTTTTTTTTGTTGGTTCGCCAAAACCTAACGCAACCCTCCTCCTTTACCGGGTTTGGGACCGGCTATGTTGAGACGACTCAAGAAAGTCTTCCGATCAACATAGGCTGGAGTTACATCTGTTAATCTTTAATATTAAAATTACTTTGCAGGTTTATGATAAAGCAAGAAATGCAGTTGCTCTTGCCCTTAGCCCAGTTGTTCGGGCTACGGTTGATCCAGATGGTGCATTGCAGCAAGTTCGGGACTTGGATGATGTAAGTATCCCTTGCTTTTTTTATTTCAGATTCATTAGGAGTGTGCATCTAGGGCATTCATTTGCAGTAGTCAGTATCTTTTCAAAGTTTGTTTCATTCTAACTCACTGATAACTAAACTTTTTCTCAATTTATTTTTGTTTCTCAAACACTTACAATTTAATTTTGATCTATTTCAGATAAGTTTCAGTGACTGGTTCATGTCCAAAGGTGGTACTCGGGAGAGCATCACAAGAATGTGGGATCCTGTTGCTTACGCTTTGGGTTTCATTGACTGTGACAATATCAGTGCACGTTGCATGCTTACTATTTTCACCTTGTTTGCCACAAAGACAGAGGCATCCTTGTTACGCATGCTAAAGGGTTCACCTGATGTTTACTTAAGTGGCCCAATAAAAAGTATATAACAGACAGGGGTGGTAGGTATGGTGACAGAGACCAAGTTTTTCTTGTGAAATTTATACTTGCTGCTGTAGAATTGAATGCTTAGATTGGATGACACCGTATCCTTCAGGTTTCACTTAAGGTGGGGATGCAGAGAGGTTCTGTATGATAAATCACCTGATGGGCAGACCTATGTTAAAGGCCTTCTCCTCACCAAGGTAAGCTTTCTTATCTGCTCTGATTTGCACGATTATGTAGTCTTAATTGTTCTTTATATTTTCACTACTAAAAATTTCACTCATTTGGACATTTTTAGGCTACAAGTAGACAGATAATCAAAGCTGATGCATATGTCGCAGGTTCTTTTTCTTCTTTGTCTTCTTTTTCTTCTTTTACTAGCATGTCCAACCATACAAACTTAACTTCATGTTTCTGACTTCACAGCCTGTGATGTCCCGGGTATCAAAAGACTACTTCCATCAGAATGGAGGGAATGGGATATGTTTGACAATATCTACAAGTTAGATGGTGTTCCTGTTGTCACTGTTCAGCTTCGCTACAATGGATGGGTCACTGAACTTCAAGATTTGGAGAAATCAAGGTAGCTGAAGTATCTAGTGTTTTTATTAGTAATTTTGTTACTTATTGATTTAAATCTGACAAATTTAAAATGCACACCCATAATGTAAGCTTCGATGAAGATGCTTTTGTTTCAACAAAAAAGATTTTTGTGCAAATGCAAATTGCATTCCTCCATGCCTGCTCATTGATATTTATTCATATTTGATGTAGACAACTCAAAAAGGCGGTTGGGTTGGATAACCTTCTGTACACTGCAGATGCGGACTTTTCCTGTTTTTCAGACCTTGCTCTCTCATCTCCTGCTGATTATTACATTGAAGGACAAGGTTCCCTGATCCAGTAAGTCTACTTTAAGTATCAAAATGATTTCTCGCTCTGCAAATGTATTCATCTTCCGCGCTTAATTCATCTGCAGAGCTGTGCTGACTCCTGGTGATCCATACATGCCATTGCCAAATGAGGAGATCATTAGTAAGGTTCAAAAGCAGGTAGGTTAATATAGCTTCTGTTTTGGTCAAATTTCTGCTAGTCCCTTTACGCAGAACTAAGAAAGACCTCATTCAAAGCACTTAGAAAAGGGTGATTTTTTCTGCTTATGCTATTTTTATTTTCTTCCAAAACTCATTGCAGTAACAAAAGCATATATATGATTTCCCACAGGTTGTAGAATTGTTCCCATCTTCCCGGGGCTTGGAAGTTACATGGTCCAGTGTGGTAAAGATCGGACAATCGTTGTACCGCGAGGCTCCTGGAAATGACCCATTCAGACCTGATCAGAAGACGCCCGTTAAAAACTTCTTCCTCTCTGGATCTTACACAAAACAGGTACTGTACACGAAAACATTGACCAGGTTGCAGCCATCAACAGAAATCAATAACTCAGAAAACCATCAGATAATGTGTATTCATTTTAAACAATGGCTCAGAAAACAATAAGAAATAACCATATCAATTTATGGTGTCTGAACACCTTGGATTTTTTTTTTGCTCCTATGTTGCAACTTGCAAACATCCCCAGGACATTGTAAATGAAGCATTAGATAAATTGATCTTATTTTTGCTGCACGTACAGGACTACATCGACAGCATGGAAGGCGCAACTCTCTCTGGCAGGCGAACAGCGGCCTACATCTGCGGCTCTGGTGAGGAGCTGCTGGCCCTCGAAAGAAGCTAGTCATCGACGACAGCGAGAAGGCGTTGGGGAACGTTCAAGTCCTGCAGGCTAGCTGAACAACCACCCTACACTGCAGACAAGTTTTAACCTTTCCAACAACACACGCTGGAATGGCCAAAAAAGAAAATTGTCTTTCTTGCTTCAGGGTGCTGGCGATTCCCGCAGCGACCTCCTGTATATCTGATTTGAGCATTAGATCTGCCCCTGCTGGCGTTTGTCCTCTATCTCCCTGAATTCGAAAACGCAGGGTGTCGTGTCTAGGTGGCATACGGGATTACATCAGGCAGTGTGTAAGTTGAGCAGGAACTCGATTGGTCATTGGGATTGGGACGATTGATTATGATGATATGATATATATATATATATATATATATAGCGCGCACACTGTTCTTGCGTCTTGCAAGGAAAATATAGCAAGCAATGTAATGATCCGGGGTCAATTGCCGGAACATTTTTACCGATGATCTTAATTCATTTTGTCCTTGTGTGTTTTTATTTACAGAATTCTAACATCATGTTAATCAGCTCGAGCTGTCCTGCTAACTATGGTTTAATTTAAGGATTCGTTGCTAGGCCATGCACATTTGAAGTTTGAACTATGTATGGTTGATGGAAACCGAAACCGGTCAGTTTCCGGCCGGCGTTGGCCTCCGGCGTGGCCGACGACGAGTGGAGGCAGTGAGTGAGCGAGTGGCAGGCAGCGTGTCCCTCTGGAGGCCTCACGACGAGTTCTGACGACCACGGGCTCCTGTGGTTCGTGTTGCGTCTCCCTGAGCTGAGCAAGCAGCGGGTGGCGGCTGATCGATGGCGCCAAGCGCAGCCGCCGGGCCGTCCCTGCCACGGCCATCGAGCGGCCACCTGTGGCCCGCCGGCAGCGTCCTGCAGCCCGTCTCTGTCCCGCACGTCTTGCTGCAGGGTCGCCACCGGCGCCTCACGGGCGTCGTCCGAGCTGCGCCGGACGCGCCGCCGGTGGTCAGGGCGGCCGTCAGTGCCGTCACCGAGCTCCTTAGAGCCCTTTCACCAAGCAAGAAGCAGCTCAGCAGGGATGCTGTTGCCCAGCAGGGCGATGGCGAGGAGCCGGACCCGAATCTGAATCCGCCGCCTTGTGGCAGCGTCGACGACGTGCTCGCCGTGCTCCAAGACGATTACCGGCGCGCCTACTTCCTCACCGGTACAGGCTTCTTCCTTCTTGCACCTCGCTGCGTTCTTTCATCATGGTCATGGCGGCTGCTAGATTGCTGAACTTGACACAGAATTGTGAAATTGATTTATGCGCATTCAGCATGATATATACGGATTGTTCAAACAACTGTGAAAGGGGAATGGTAATAACCAACTCGTCTAGGATTGCATTGCAGGGGATTTCACTCCGGGCATATACACCGAGGACTGCCTGTTCGAGGATCCGACGATAAAATTCCGAGGTATGTAATGCAATGTAATGTAATGTAATGTAGCGTTTCTCGTCTCTCGTTGATTGATTGATGAACATAGTCTGTCTGAAAAGGAGGTGAGGAATTTGTGACAAGGACTGCATTCTTGCTTCTCATACTAGGACTTTCTCGGTAGGCAATTGCTACGGTCTTTCGAAACGATTGTGGACCGTCTATTTTTTTCCGATCAAGCGGTCGCGATCATCTATTACCTCATAAGAGGTAATAGTATTTATTTAATTTTTATTTTATCAAGTAAGGTAAAAAGGATAGTTTTAAGTAAAAAATCTTATTTGTAGATTTTGTGCATGCATGCGTAATCTTTAAGTGATATGGTTAATCTTTTTTATTTTATTTTTTTGTAATTGATATATTCTCATTAGTTACCTTTTTGTTTTGTACGTGACATGACACCCAGCGTGACTAGCATACATGACACCCGCTGGTGTGTAGTGTAGATGCATGTACACGACATGTTAGTTTTGAACGTGGTTGGGCATTTACGTAACTTAATTTTGTGCATGTACGTGGTGTCATGCACACGTTAGTTGGCAGTATGTAGATGCTAAAAAAAAACGTGTACCATGACACCATTGGTGTGTAGATGTATTGCATGTAGATGACGTTAGTTTTAGACGTGATTGGACATTTACGTGACTTGACGCCACGCGAGGAGGGATAGGATCATTCAAAAAAAAAAAACAAAAAGAAGGGACGGGATCCGGCTCAACTCTCACGTGATTTTCGGCCCTAATCTCCCGTTTTTATCTGCATGCGGGATAAATTCCCGTGAATAGGGGTGACCGGGGCTTGGAAGGTACGGAGTATACGCGAGGAGATTTGTTGAATCCGCATGCATGCGGGATTTCCTCCGGTCAACAGGGATGCGGGCGTTTTAATTCTATTTCGTAAATATATTAATTTATTTACTAATTAATTAAATTATGAATAATCAGCGGTCCGGATCGATTTGAGATATTACCTCCTAAGTAGGTAAAAAGGAGTACTGAAAGCATTGCCCTTCTCGGTACTCTCAGAATCTGGGTCTGCTGGTGCCCTTCTTCGACGGCCCTTCGCTTGAACTAGAGGAAATTGAAAAGGTAGCCATGCCATTTGATGGTTGGAATTCAGTGATTTTGATTCAGTAACTTGAGTTTATGAACTAGCAATTACAGTAAGAGCCGACTTGCCATTCTTGTAGATGTACTTGTACTGTTGTAGGCTAAATCTCCTAGTCCTAGCTGAACTGAACCGAACATGTTTTAGACAATACTGTTACTCTGAGAGAGATGAGAATATGATCCGTACCAAAGCTTTTCTTAGTTCTTCTGAAAAATGCCCTTTCATATCTAAATCCCACAGGGTTTGAGGGATGAAACAAATTTCGTCAAAGCAACATGGAAACTAAGGTGCTCCTGTAATAAGCTGGAAAAGATACAGGTAAATCTTCCCTGTAGTAGTGCTCCTAATAAACAGAGGAGAATTGTCTGTCATTTCAGGACATACTTGAGGCTTCCATGGAGGCCCCTGATTGCGATCAGAGGGAACACGACCTATGATCTGAATCAAGATTTCAAGGTAGCTAGTGGTCGGTCGGGAAATCCAATCCAAACCGTGTAAAATTACATACATGCCTCCTTGCTCATTTATGTCTGATGATGGGAATTTGAAATATTCATCTATGTATTTGTATTGTTTTTTTTTTTTTTTGTCAGGTGATTCGGCACTCGGAGAGCTGGGACGTCTCTGCGCTTGAGGCCATCGCTCAGATCTTCGTTTCGGCCCCGGACCCGGAGCAACTGGAAGGCAGCTGAGGCTCAGACAGAATTTGCAGTGTCCAAAACTCCATCCAAAGCCGTCTGTCAAAGCTCCATCTTTCAGAAATCTAATCAGCAACGCTTAATTCGATCTCTCTCTGAAAATGGATCGCTTGTGTCTTGACCAGTGAGAATGATCAAGGGTTGATGAGCAACACATGACAACATCTGATTTCAGTATCCGTTTCAACTTTGAACAGAGGTCGGGGCAAAATGTTTCAAACACAAGGCTTTATTACCTAATAATGGGATAATAATAAAGCCATAAACGAAATTATATATGACACGAAATTTTTCCTATGGGTACAGCTACAGATTTTAAATTTTAACCCTCGATGAAATTTGCACCAAAACCAACTCTCCCATTCCACGCAAGGTTCGGAGTTCTGACCACGAGGCTCACTACTCTTCTGTTCTGTGCTTGCCAAAATGGGCCGGGCGGCCTGGCCCAGTGGGCCTGCCCCGTTTTGAGCCCATCTTCCTGAAGCTTCTCCGGCCTTCTCCGTCCCCAACATCCATCCCCACCTACCTACTTCTGCTGGAATTCAAGGAAACTACCGAAGCACCAGGAAGCCCGCCGAACATCACAAGCACCGCGAACCTTCTAGAAGCTTCGCGAGGATGCTCTCAAGCTATCTTCGTGGTTCGTGAACCCACGGCGGAACCCGCTGGCGCGCCTCCACCGGAACGCCGTCGCGTCGCGCCTCCGCAGATACGGTCCGTCCCCTTCCCTTCCATCCTCCGTCCTCCATCCTCCCCGCAACGACCGACGATGCCTAGGGGCGGCCAATCCAGTCAGCCAGCCAGTCGGCCGCGGCTGCTGGCTAGCTAGCGAGGTTCGTCGGCGGTCGTCCTGATTGGTAGGTTTCCTTGGTTCGTTGGCGCACGCAGGGCTCCGGTACGACGACCTGTACGACCCGTACCATGACCTGGACATCAAGGAGGCGCTGGCAAGGTTGCCGCGGGAGGTGGTGGACGCTCGCAACCAGCGACTTAAGCGGGCCATGGACCTCTCCATGAAGCATCAGTACCTACCTGACGACCTCCAGGTCAGGAGTTTTGCTTGTTCCTCCCTCTGTAACTTGTACAGCATTTGTCACACTCACAATTGGGGGAGGGAAGAAATTAGTTATTTCAGTTTTAGGTAATAATATAATTCAATTTGTGGTGGTGGTTCTGCTGGATTACCGTATTTAGTTTAGGTGGATTCGTAGGAATTGGATGGACAGTGATTGAGATCACATTGGAATGTCGGCTCGACTTAGATGCTTGTGAAGTTGAGGAAATGGAAGCTAGACGCTATGTTCTCAAATTGCCTAGCTGAACCTTGTCATATGGGTACTGATCAGCTAACTATTCGCGATTACTCATCGACCAGGTTCAGGTCTGGTTAGTTGGTGGCTAATCAGCTATTTAGTAGCATTCAGTCATCTTATCTACTTGCCCTGCTAGGTAGTAAAGTACTGGTACAAAAATATAGCACCAGTGGTAAGCATCGAGTTTGGTCGCTTGCTTGTTGGCCAAAAACATAAAGCCGGTGGCCGAGTACCCACAAGCATAACTGACCAGCTCAAAAAATTGTCTCACAGGCTTGTTGTTTGTCCTGAGTTAGTTGGACAACTATTTGTGATTCATCGTACAATCAAATTTGATCGCACTAGTTGCCTCCGAGTGCCCTAATCGAGGTCCATGGACCAAATAAGCTGGATTAATCTCAATGAGTTAGATGAATTAATAACACCAGGAGGACATTTAGTTGGTGGTTATGTGTCACTGCTGCTTGTTGGCTTGTTTTGCAGTTCGTGGTAGTGCTTATGGTGGATTGCCATTGCCACATTCATTTTAGGTGTATTTTCAAGCGAGCGGTTTGAATTATGAATGGTATAACAATTGACTATCATTGATAAACAGGGTGGGTTCTAAACATCATTTTACATGCTTGTGAAATGGAATATGCAAGGACTTTGTTTTTCTCTGTTTTTTTTTTTTTATGAGATAGTGAGGATTTATTGGAAGCAGTTACATATATCATATACTATGTATTATATAACTCATTTAAGTGGCATAGTAGTGCATCTGGAATCCACCTATACCTGTTGATTAGATGTTGCTACTGCACTCTATTTCGATTGTCTATCCATCAAATTTTTTTTTCTTGAGATCGGGCCATTCACCCCCATCAAATTTATTGATACCTTGATTGCTTTTGACAGGCTATACAGACACCATTCAGGAGCTACCTTACTGACATGCTTGCTCTTGTGAGTGCATTTTTTTTCTCGTTATCGTTTTGTTTCTTCCTGAATTGAATCAATTTTTATTTCTTTCTAGATTCGTTTAATAATAACTTGACTATCTATTAACTATACTATTTCCCATGATTCTTTTCTTTCTGTACCTGTCTTCTGCTTTCTTCTACCAATACAACTTTAAATATATTGTATTGTATATATATTTTTGTTACATGGGATCTTGCTAGATTCTCTTTTCCCTCTTCCTTTCTTCCTTAGCTTGTTATATTGTGATATTAGTGTATTCTTTTCCCATTATCAAATCGCAGTCCATCGTAGGTACATATGATTATAGAGAAAATGGGCTTCGTGAATTACTATTAGATTCTATTGCGATCAGTATCCGCATCTGATAGCATTGATATGGATATCTGGCTCATGTTAACGTCTATAAATAGAGTTAAAATAAAGAAAAACTGCATTATTTTTTTTTTAAAACGCAATGGCAGGAGCTCTGCCTCTCAATTAAGATGGAAAGAGAGTCTATTTACAACAGGTTTTGAAGGCCCCGAAACGGGGTCGGGAGCATAATACAAGTAGCTTAAAAGCGATTACACGCCCCAAGAAAGAGCCTTCCTCCTTTGTGAAATGCCCTCCTTGGTTCTTAATGCGACCTGCAGCGGTGTTTGGGTGTTTGAGAAAATTCTCCTGTTTTTCTCTTTCCAGACATTTCAGGCGGTGTAAATGACCAATCCATTGAAAAACTGCATTCTGGGGACCTTGTATGTCGAAGCTTTCCTTTTCTAGCTATATTCTATTCACCGCTGTTCAGTGTATGTGTATCAATCTGCAATACTAAATTGGTAATCAGATGATCATTTAAAACATCAGTCTGGTGGATGTGATTTTTGACTGTGTATGAGCTTCATTTGATTTCACTAGTTGTGAACTGATTGTGCTAGAATTTTGTTGCCAAATATTGATTGTTATGTCAGTAATCCTTGGGAGTGTAGCTTGATGCATATGCATTGGCAGTATTTTTTCTGAATGTTCAGATTCATCCATCTTTGAAGGCCTTATTATCGTAAAATTTCTCAGAAAATCATCCCCAGATGGTTGGTGTCTAATGCATCTTATTGCAGGTGAAAAAGGAGAGCGCAGAGCGTGAAGCATTGGGAGCGCTTCCACTCTACCAGAGAACCATCCCATAATAAGTGGCTCCCCCTCCCTCCTTGCATGATCCAACAGTGTCCGTGATGAGACGCAGAGGCTGATACTTGTACTATGTATCGCTAGGAAATAATATGGGTTATGCTTGGCTGTATATTTATGCACAACTGTTTTCTCTTCATCACTTGAACAAATTACCGTTGTTCTACAACGATATGGCCGATGAGATGTATATTTATAAATAAATTCTGGAACTGTTCTGTACATTTTGCGAGCAGAAATACTGTACTGTACCGAGGTCTCTGCCATGTCTGACACAATGTGGAAAGTGGAGGCGTCGAGTATAGTTTTGTGTAAGCTATTGCCATTGCTAAATTTACCCTTCAGTTTGCCGGTGTGCGAATTCATATTCCTGTATCTATCGACCTGACTAAAGGCCTTGTATAGATGGCTAAAAATTATAACCGAATGTCACATCGCATATTAATTTTGAAGACGCGTTTCGTTTGTTAGTGGTAAATATCATCCTACCATAGAAATAACTCAGGCTTAAAAGAATCATCTCTGCGAATGTATATCTAAAACTGTGTAACTAGTTATTTTTTTACCTACATTTAATCTTTCCAAACATATGTCTTTTGGTGTATTTAATGTGATGTGATGGAGAGAAAGTGAGAAAAAGGTTAGAAATTTTTGCCATCTAAACAGGGCTAATTTTGGCTTTGGTTTTTCCCCAGTACCGTACTGGAGATAGATTAACAACGCACACTATAAATGCGGCATCTTGTGTGCTACACAGAACATACTCCGTACAATACAACGGTGGTGGCGTGATTGATGGCTGATGCGCGACTGGGCATGTGCCGATAATCCAAGCCACTGGTTATCTAGGCAGTAGTATCTAGATACATGCCATTAGGGGTTGTAAAGGTACTTTAATTTTGCCTAGCAAATTTAAGGATCGGGCCGAGAATTGGATCGTAAAACTATATAATTTTAAACTAAGAATTAAAAGGGCTAATTAAGATCGTGAAAAAAGGCAAAAGTGCCGAATCCATTACCACCCCTACATGCCATCCAACACATTGGTGTTACACGTTGGACAGAGTGCATTTTGCATTGGGTAGTGTGAATAGTTTGAATCTCAAGGCAGTTTGGGACGGTGCAGATAATACATGCCGAGCATGCACAGCTGCAACATATAATTGAAGCTACTGCTACTGCTTCGTACAAGTGTACAACGATCCACAGTAACAGAATGTGAGTACCTAAACTGAAGATAGTGGCTGTCTGTGCAAGTACTCACTCCCCTCTCTGTACTTCCCCTGTCCAGGCACAAAGAAATATATGTATATGTACATGTACAGTCAGCAAAGCTCACCGTTTCAGACGATAACCAGCAAACAGGCTATTATATTTGACCTGCCCCAAATTAAACGTCAAGTTTTATTTATTTATTTACTAGATAGAGGTATTAAAAAAAACAGTGTTTTTTTTTTCTATTGCCTGACCCAGCTGGTCAGCTCCAATTTTTTTTATACTACTAGAAAAACTGAAAGTCGAGCATGAGCTATTGTTGCATCCATTCGCTGAAGGAGGTAACCTGAAGGTTGGTTGGTGCCCAATGGTCCCAAACGATTTTTTAAAAAAAACTTTTGAAACCTTACCAACTTCTCTGATCCCTTTTTTCCATGCATGTTACTACCTTTAACCCAGATACTGATCGAGATGTGTTTAATTTGGCATCTAGTACTATGTACCCAAGAAGACTGCTGAAACTCCAAACCCCCTTAAAAGGCAAGTTTGTACCCATCTGCTGCATGATACAAATCTTGTGAGCAGGTAAATACCAACCAACCATTTTTTGGATTTTGGATCCTTTGCTACTGTCTCTGTCTTGGTGTACAGGCATGTGAGTACCTCTGTCTGCATGACTGCTTACTCTTACTCAGCATGGATTGGATTTGAATGCCACAGCAGCAATCTTACTCCAAGACCAAAGACTGCTAAGTTATGATTAACTAAATGAAATGCAAGTATATGTTGGTCATCAATCTCTCCCTGATATATCCACATCCACACACACACACACACCTTGCTAATGCTAGCTGCTACCTACCTATCTACATACACAATCCTTTGACAGTGAGCTGATGATGGGCATGAATGAATGAATGGGTCAGTGCTCACACTCACTTTTCCTTATGTCCATCTCCAAATGATTGAGTTTTCCTAGCTAGTGGATGATATGTAGCTTTCACACCCCTGGATATCCATAAGTGGAGACCAAGCAGGGTCCTCAGTCCTCACTTGTCACTAACCTCCATCGTCATCGTCTGTTCCAGCACTCCAGCAGTGACCACCACACACAGCCATGGCTTGCACATGGTGAGATGTCCCAGCAGCCTCATCATCAGCTGCATCATGTATGGTACAGTACTAGTACTAGCACTAGCAGCAGCCTTTTTGGAGGACAAACATTTGCTGCATTATTGTTTGTGTCTCCATCTCCTAGGCCCGTCCATACCCCTCTCCTCTTGTAGTTGTAGCCATTGCCCTGCCCATCGACAAACGCCATAAAATGCCTGCTCCCGGGCTCGACCACATATGCCTGACTACCTTTCAGCTGCCACTGTAAATTTGCATGCCACTGTAAATTTGACTACTGCATGCTTTACACAAGATTCCAAATTAAACATCATCAAAATTTTGACTGTAAATTCTGGCTAGAAACCAAATGGTCCACCGATCGAGTTGTTTGTCATGCATGTGACCCTGGCTTATTAGTCATTTCACAATAATTTTTCCCCAAATCATACAAAAGGATCCATCTAATCTTTTGCCGCCCACACATAGTGGTAGGGCGTGGGCTACTACTACTACGATTTTGTGGACACAAGTGATTTGGCTACGAGATCACCCTTTATGGACTTGAGATATATAGATCAGATCATGCATGGTGCAGTGCCTAATTAGTAATTAGGTGATAATTACCCTTTAATTTGAGCCCAAAGGAAACTTAAAGATGCCCCTTTTTCCCCTTGTTGTGGTTGATCATGAGCAGCGCATTTGCATGATGGGAGGAGATACTGTTTTCTTAGCAGAACTGAACTAACACTGCTGCAGAATGCATGATTGATTGGGGTATCACAGTAGCACTTGCAAGGAGCAGGCATCATTAAGTTCCTTCTCATTTAAAATGAAAAGTGGTAACTGCGTGCTTGTTTATTTATTAGAACAAATGACAATTTTGCTTGATTGCCTGCAGTGGATTAGTTAGTACTACATGGCACTGTATTTTTTTTTCTTCAAGCTTATCAAAGCAAATATATACTTTTTACCAGCAATTGTGTACCACAATATTATACTATATAGAGAGGTTCTTATTTCTTTTGCTGACAACCCATAGATTCCCAGCATGGTGCTCTGGATTTCTTGCATTTTCATCCCAAATGTGCTCCTGCAGCCTTCCAGAGATGCTCCTCTGGGTAATCCATCAGAAGTTGGTGGCAAGATCAGAGGGTACACTTTTTGGGCTTGGCATGGGGTGGACAAATCTACCAGGCAGCCCATGTGAGGGTGATGGGGATACATCCACTCCTTTCTTGCGTGTCAAAGTGACGTGGGCTCATGTGATGGTGCATGGCATGGGAGAAACACATATTCTTACTTTTCTCTCGCCAAAGCTGAAAATGCATGCATCATGACAAAAGTGTCTTTTGTGGAAAGGCGTATGTTTGGGGTCGTTTATGGTCTATCACAAGAGCAATACCACCCAAAAAAAAACTTAGTGATGGCATAGTAGTGAATTCTCATGAGTGCCAAACATCATAGAATCATACAAGATGGGTCACTTAGGTTCATGGAGTGAGTGTATCCTTAGATAATTCTGATGGTTGTGGTAGTGGCATCTAAAAGTTGCATTAACTGGTGAAATGTTGGTGATGGTACAATCATTTATGTTGTTGATTGAGGGTGTGCAATAATCCGGTTAAGTTAGTTGAGGTTGAGGGTGTGTGACCAGCACACATCATCAATTGTAATGATTTTTTTGGGTTTTATTTTATTTTGAAGTGCGTCAATAATTATGAATACGTGGAGAAAGCAGGTGATTCGATTTAAGCAAGAGAGGTGAGCAAGATGCCATGCATGCATTCAAGTTTCTAAGCCCTGCTTGCACTGCATCAAAAAGTTGGGAAATTGCAATTGCAATCGCCTTTTATATGGGAATGAATTCCATCTGCCTTTTCTTTTCATGCATGAAACGTAAGAGACAAATCATATATAGGATGTAGTGCAGCTTCTGGAACAAGCAAACATAAGACAAATCATCTGCTGGACGAACAACTCTAGAGAGTTTGAGGCGCAAGCTCGTGACATCTTTGACAAAATGCTACTTCACATATTCTAGTTGATGTTGATTTGTTACGAGAGGAAAACACTGTTAAGTAATGACTTCCATGCTTTAACAAATTCCAACATAAAAAAAAAAAATCTAAACTGAAAATAAAAATCAGAAGAATGTATTTTAACTATTAACTGTGCCTTCAACAGTTCGAACTCGAGACCTATGATTCTAATACGCCATGAGTTTCAAAAGGTTTAAACTGATAAATAATAAAGATGGACAGTTGGCTTATATTTCAACACCTATTAATCATGCATATTTGAATGGTAGTCTTGAAGAGGTGAAGGCGGCGCCACACATTAATTACAGTTGAAGCTGGTGGGGTGTGGCAACAAGGGCAATGTGGTTACTGCAGGTTAGTGTTTTTCATGTGTGGCAAATTTTCCATGAGGTTCAACTTTTCAATAAAATATATATAAAACATGCCATTCGGGGTGAGAATTTTAGGATTTGTAAGGAACCAATCATTTGTTCCAATGCAAACAGTTTTATATATAAAAAAACAGTTGTAAAGGATTTCGATCCTCCAGTTGTTCCAAAGTTTTACTGGTAGACCTACAGTTGAGGTCTGCAGACGTGTCAGACTAAAATGAAAGTTACTGTCAGATGCATCGCCATCCATGTGCCCATGCCACGCATGCTGGCTGATGCAGTGGCATGGTGCTCTGCAGCGCGTCCCACTTTGGCATGACCATGCTGAGCTACAGTGTATATATAGCGCGCGAGCACCTTTGGATTCCTAACGCTAGTTTGAAATTTATCCTAGGGATTAGAGAGCACTAGAAGCGAGAGGTTGTTCTTCTTGAAACAGCAGCACTCGATCATCCTATTATATGTATGATAAAGTTTGCAAACATTCTCATACTAGTGTTATGATACTATTTAATATATACTCCCTCAAACCCAAATTGTGAGACATTCTAAAAATCTTGAAGATTCAAAACATCTCAAGGCAATATGTATTTAATAAATATGTAATTCACGTATTTATTGAAAAGTTGAAGCTCGATCATGGACAGTACCATTACAATATGTATTCAATATATATGTACTTGTTGTGAAATTTTATCCCAACCAGGCAAAACAGGATCCAAGATACTATCCCAAGACAACCTCATCAGTAATATAATACTAGAACCTCAGTAGGAGTAAGTAATAATTAGTTAATATACCTGACGGTTGGGCGGGTCCCACCCTAAGGCATTCCGGATTGCCGAAGTTCCAATGATGGTGTGGTAGTGTTTGCAGCTGCACTCCACTGTTTGTGTAGAGCTGGTACATTTGATTTGACCACTTTTTTTTTTTTTTGGTGTATGACCGGCCGATCGGGCAGAAATGTGACATCATGCATGATTACTGTTATGCATGGTTTTAATAAGCTTCATTTATGGGAATATAGTATGACAAGAGCATAGTCACCTCAGGTTGTCCACTGTGATTGAAGTTCTCGTTTAGGGCTTAGTTTAAGTACTAATGTATTCATCTCAATCCACGTAGTGCAGATGTACTATACCATGAAAAGATGGCAAACATGCTAAAAGCTCTAGCCCAAGAAAGATTCTCAGGCACTGCCACACATCTTCTGTTATCTTTTTTTTTTTGAAACTTCTGTTATATTTTTCATATCCCGTCTTTTTTTTTTTTTTATTTTAATCTTGGTGAACTAAGACAAACCTCACTAATTACCATACTTACCACACTCACTAATTGTAGAAAAGAAGAGATTGCAATCTACCTAGAGGACGGTGCTAGTAGCCAACAACACACGCTGCTGCAGTGCAGCACGCACAACACAAAGGCAGACCGGGGTCTCCTCTCCTGCGTGCGGGCCCAGTCAGGTCAAACCTGGGGGCCCACTGTCATTCTCCGGGCACGAGCTGGAGGCCAATGCGAATCCAATGCTACCTCTCCCACGTGGGCCCTCGCCGCTGACAGCAGTAAGTACTGTATAGTACTAATTTAGTTGGGCCTTGCTTATTGATACACTGACATGTGAGCCCCACAGGCCTCCGGGCCCATGCGTCAGGACGTGTGGTTGGGCACGCACGAGATGAGGTGGCGCCACAGTGGACGGACTCACCCGGGCCCGCGCACCCGGAAGTTGCTAACCGCACCCAACCCGGCCGGGTTGCCCAAACCACGAACTCCTACAAACTCTAGGATGAAATTTCACATGAAGATCGTGTTTGAGGAAGCTACGATAGTTTTTAACGATATTAGTGAAAAAAAATATTTTAGTTTACTAATGTATAGCAATGACATGATTTGTTTGCTAGAACCACCATAACATCTATGGGCTCGCTTGGTTAATTTCTACCAATTTTTTGCCCAACCAAAATCATGGTAGGCCAAAACTTAGATTTACCAAATAAAAATTGCCATAGTTAGAGCAAAAATTATAGGTGTGCATTTGGTTGATATCTAAAATAAAGGCTTGTCAACTTTCTTTTTTCACATGTAGTTTAAGAACATTCTAGAGAGTTGCCAAAACTTTGGCATAAAAATTAGTGATGCCAATTCTTTGCCAATGAACCAATTGATGACCAAAATTTTGGCATGCCATGATTTTGGTTTGGCAAGAATTGGACACCAACCAAGCAGCCCCACCAACTTAACGTTGCGCAAAATACAAAAAAAAAAACCTTTTTAGCAAAAAAAAAAAAATAGCATTCATCTTTAACACCCCCTCAATTTCAAATTATAAGCCGCTCGGCTTTTCTAGCTACCGTGTCTCTACACACATATGTTTTACCATACATATCGAGAAATGTTTGTTTGGCTTACGCTTTGGAATGATGAAATGCAATAAGGCTAGTCACGAGTGGTGAATTTCATTGCGTTGTTTCCAAGATTTCCATGTCATATGAAATGAAATGAAACTTGGATGAAACCCTACTCTCAATGGAGAGTTTCATTTTGTGGTTTCATAGGCATTTAATTTCATGACTCATGAGATAGTTTGTTTTTCGTGTCAAGAGAGTTTCATCTAAATAAAACTCATTTCTTTCTCTCTCCTCTTAAATACATGACCATGTAATCAAAAGTGCCTATATGGTAGCCTAAATAATGCAAATGAAACTCCCATTGAGGCCGACCTAACAAACATCCATTTTAGCTTCAAAAAAAACACCGTCAATTTCTTTTCATGAGATTTCTCTTGGCTCTTTGATAATGTTTCAAAGAATATAACAGAAGTTACTCCTATAGAAGTGACAGATCACATTGCCACTTGATGACACATTGATACAAAGTTCCACATCAACCTATTCCACATGGCGGGGCTCCATGGTTTGGTTGGCCCCAAACTAGCAAGTGTCTTGTCAACAAGCCTGTTGGTTTGTTGCATTGCATCACATCCCATGTGGCAGTGACACTCTAGTTAACAGTTTACTAGTAGTGTTTATAACTTGACGGTTAAAAAAACGGCCCTGTTTAGAGCACCAAATTCCTCCCCAAATTCCACTATGCAAAAAGAAGATTCTCCATCACATCACAATGCCGGCACATGTATCGAAAGACTAAATGTAGGTAAAAAAAAATAAACTAATTGCACAGTTTAGATGTATGTTATGAGGCGATTTTTTTGAGTCTAGTTACGCCATGGTAGGATAATATTTACCACTAACAAACGAAACGTGTTCTAATGTCATATGTGACGTCTTCTGAAGAAATTTTTGGCACCAAATTTTGGTGATCTAAACACACCCAACATTGAAAACGCTGCAGAAAATGTCACGAGAGTACTTTTTCCAAAGCACCCGTGCCCTATCTCCTTCAAACTGGTCCTTACCTTCACACCCGGCCCCACAGGTCAGCGTCACGGCCTCGCACCCGTCCCAAGTCCACGCTGTGTGCGCCTAATAATTAACGAATCATGGAGCACGGGAGGAGAGATCAGGGGCAGTTTCGTCAATTCCATCCAATCCAAAACAAAAGCTCGGAAACGGCAAAAGCCATGGCGAGTAGCAGCGCAGTGGCAGAGCCTGCAGGCCGACCAGTCTCCTCCGTCCGCCCGCTTCCCACCGAGCTCAGCTCACCTCACACTGCACACTCCCACAGTCCCACTACCACTAGGCCTCTCCCTGCAGCTTCACGGGAGGGAAGCGAGGCTCCCCCCTGCCCCCCTGCATTCTTCCCGTATTCGCGGACCGGTCCTCGCCGCCGAAGGAGCGGGGCGGTTCTGCGTGGGGGAAGTGTGTTCCTTCGATTTCGGAGAGAGAGGAGGGGGGCGAGTGGAAAAGAAGAGAGAGGCGTTGCTCTTGCTCCCCTATCTTGCTGCCTGACTGAGGTAGTGAGCTGAGCTGAGCGGTGGAACTGTGGAAGCTCGCTCGCTCGCACATCTAGCGGCGGTGTGGCCGGCGAGGCGCATGGCGAGGGCGGCGCGCGGTGGCGCCGCTCTGTGGGTGCTGCTGCTGGCGGCGGCGGTGGCGGTGGCGGTGGAGGCCAGGTCGCCGGCGGGGAGGAGAGTGCATCGGCACCTCAAGCGCCTCAACAAGCCGGCCGTCAAGAGCATCGAGGTGGGTTCTTGCTCGCTCTTGCTCCCCCGTCCGTCAGTCCGTGGGATTCCAAATGACTGATCTTTCGTCTCACTGTTCTGTCGAGCTTTGTGAACAAACTGTTCCCAACTGTTGGCTTGTTCAAATTCAGGCTTCTTTGCAGCTACTACTAGATGGATGCACTGGTTGGGTTGGGTGTCCTGGTCCTGGTCTGTTCTTGGGGTTGTTAGATTTTTTATTTTTGATACTTCAGTTTCGTTCTGTTGGTAGGATTGGATGAAGTTTCAGTGACAAGTTGCCTTCTCATTATTCGACAATGAAACAAGAAAGCTACTTTTGTCTGATTCTTTTGGGCTTTCCTCGCTGGTAAATTTTCGCTGTCGCTTTGGAAAATTATTATTTCAAAAGGTGTCACCTTTTGGAGCTAGACGACTATGCAAATTGGAGCAAACCAGAGTAAGAAACACAAAGATGAATGGGTCTTTCTTGGATACAGGCTGGCTCTTGCAAAAGTTATCCCCTCACGGTGAAAAGGGGCAAAGCCATGCCTTTCTGAACATTTTGCTCCCAGCTCTGGTTTCAGTAATTTTCTGAGCTTAATGAATGTGCTGAGTTCCACAATGTCAGCTTAATACTGCATATTTGTTATTTTTTTTTAAGATTTGCAATCTTGGAGTTTCCTTTTGAATGAAGTTGACATTGTGAAAAACCAAAAGAATGTCTGTTTTTTTTTTGAAGTTTCAAAAGAATGTCTGTTTTTTTTTTGAAGTTTCAAAAGAATGTCTGTCACATGAGCATTGCTCTTAGGAGAACAGTACCTTTCTATTTGACACTGATACAAGTCTCTTACTGTTCAGAGCCCAGATGGAGACATCATCGACTGCGTGCATATCTCCCACCAACCAGCCTTTGATCATCCTCTGCTCAAGAACCACACAATACAGGTGAGCCAATCAGCTCTCAAATCTTCTTAGGGATGGGATCAGAACAAGCCTATATAAATGTTTTGTCTGTGCACCTACCATTCTAAATCTCCCTGCAACCGCTATCATTTCAGTTCAGGCCGGCGTACCACCCTGAAGGTCTATACGATGATGCCAAGAGCAGCATAGGCTCAAACAATGCCGGTGAGAAGCCGATGCTCCAGATGTGGCATCGGAATGGCAGGTGTCCGGAGGGCACGGTCCCGATCAGGAGAACCAAGAAGGATGACCTTCTCCGAGCCAGCTCGATTAGGCGGTATGGCAGGAAGCGGCACACTGCTCCGAACCCGCTGTCTGTTGATCCTAACATGCTCAGTGAGGGTGGCCACCAAGTACGTCCACATGGTTTGTCTTGCTGAAAGTGAAGAGCTTGGTACATACATTGATGTGTTGTGATTACTGAACTGTTGCTGTTGTGGAATGCAGCACGCCATAGCGTACGTCGAGGGTGATAAGTACTATGGTGCAAAGGCCACCATTAATGTGTGGGAGCCCAAGATTCAGCAGGCTAACGAATTTAGCCTGTCCCAGCTCTGGATCTTGGGGGGTTCATTTGGGGAGGATCTCAACAGCATAGAGGCTGGCTGGCAGGTATACTGTAAAGCTGAGTTTATGAGTTCAGTTTGTTCATAGATACCGTACTTGTGTCAAGTAAATGCTGACCATGTCTATCATTTATGTGATGTTTGGTTCATTAGGTTAGCCCTGACCTCTATGGAGACAACAACACGAGATTGTTCACATACTGGACTGTAAGTATCACAAGTTCAGTTTCTCTTGCTCATATTATTAATGTGTTTCAGTACCTGATTAGCAGACATTCTGCCATTGAAAGCATCAACTTAATGACTGCTTCGTTGTTGTGCTACTGTCTATTTTGCAGAGTGATGCATACCAGGCCACAGGGTGCTACAACATGTTGTGCTCTGGTTTCATTCAGATCAACAGCGAGATCGCCATGGGGGCTAGCATTTTCCCCATCTCGAACTACGCAGGCTCCCAATATGATATCAGCATCCTGATCTGGAAGGTTAGCATTTAGCGAATAAAGCACTCATTATGCCTCACCACATTAGTGCCTTCAGAATCAGCACACTGAACCCATGGCCAGAGAATCTATGCCCACTTGGTACAAAATTCTCCTGCCCATGCTCAGTCTTTCAAAGTGGTTTCCTCCAAACCACATGCACTGCATAGTTAAATCCCCACCTTTTTTAATCAATATCCAAGGATTCTGATTTGTGTGCCCTGTTATGATCAGGACCCCAAGGAAGGCAACTGGTGGATGCAGTTTGGCAAGGAATACGTCCTCGGCTACTGGCCATCCTTCCTCTTCTCCTACCTGGCCGACAGCGCATCGATGATCGAGTGGGGCGGGGAAGTGGTGAACTCGGAGCCCGACGGCACGCACACGTCGACACAGATGGGCAGCGGGCACTTCCCGGAGGAAGGGTTCGGCAAGGCGAGCTACTTCAAGAACATTCAGGTGGTGGACAGCAGCAACCAGCTGAGCGCCCCCAAGGGCGTGGGCACCTTCACCGAGCAGTCCAACTGCTACGACGTGCAGAACGGCAACAATGGTGACTGGGGCAGCTACTTCTACTACGGCGGCCCCGGCAAGAACTCGAATTGCCCGTGACTGCTAGCTGCTTCTAGTGTGTAGTGTGAAGTGCTGTGACCATGAACAGAAATGTAACCAAGCATTCAGTCTGCATCTCCTTGTTCAGTTCTAGGTAGTAGTGTGTAACATGTGCATGTGCTCTCTCTAGACACCGTAGTGTTTTTTTCTTCTTTTTGTTGTTGTATTTTCTTCTTCATTTGCCATGTAAAGTTTCTGAAGAGAAGAAGCATGGCTTGAGGTTGCGGTGGTGGTGGTTGGGCTGGTCAGTGGTGACCTTGGTGTTGTGATGAGAAATTCAGACGATGTGATGGGATTTTTGCATGTCTGCTTGTTGGTCACCTTCGCCAGTTGTTTTGAAACTGTGCTATAGCAGCTTATTGGCTGCTGGGTGATGGTAATGATATTGAGCTTATTGGTTATTGCATTCAGTGCTCTACTGCTCTGCATCAGCATCATTCTCTCCTATCTCAGTCTTCCTGGAAGGGCATGAGCACCATCCAAAGCAGGATTATGTGTGATCTCAAATTTATATAATTATATTCTGAAGATCAGCTCTCAATTTAGACAGAAAATAGAAAAAGATGTCTGGTTACTGGATACAGCTTTGATTGGCTCACAATATGTCAATCAAAGCAAACAGTTAGGCTAGTATATTAGAGGTAAAAGAAACTTCAAATCCAGGGATCACAATCCTCATTTCTTTTCTAGTTATGTGACATTGCATCATCATCATCAAATCATCCAAAGCAGTCTTGCAATATGGTGATCATAAAATCCAGGGTTCTGATCCTGGGCCTCCTCAAGCTCACTAGGATGAGACATGCTGAAGGTAACAAGCCTGTTCTCTCCATCCAATCACACATCAGTTTGGCCTCCTTTGCAATACCCACCATTGCAGCAGCAGAAGCAAAATTGATGTTCGCAAGGCCACACTGCTTTGCTGGATCATTAGGCTTAGCGCCATGCTTCAGCAGCTCACGCATCAGGTCAGCCTCCTCCTCTGTGATACACACAAAAGCAATGATGGAAGGAACAGCAAATTTGTCCCCTGTAGTGCTGAAGAGTGACTCCTTGATGATAATGCAACTTTGAATGAAATTGTGTTACCCGATCACCCACACATAGGCTCGGTTCAGCAAGGTGTTCGGGTTCGAGTTCTCAACTTGCACTAGTCCACGGCAATACAGAAGTGCCAAAACTGGCTGTCCCCGTGTTGGGCCAGCAAACATTCAGATTCAGGCCCATTCAGGACCGATGAAACGAGGATTGGGTGGGCTTCTTCGTTGCCGCTTCGGCCCACAGCGCCAGACTGCCCCTTCCTGATGACTTGGCCGCCGTCTTGAGCTGCAGCATTCTTGTTTAAAATCAATCTTGTTCCCAGCAGCAGCAAAAGAAGACTTTCGACTGTACGTCAAACATCAGAAAATCTGCCCCCATCTCCAGCTGTAGCTGCAACTCAGCATGGTTGTTTTGCTCGGTAAGATCATATCCACTTTCGACATCATATATCCTGCTTTTCCAACGCAGACGCAAGTTGCTCCTCCTTGTTCAGACAAATATCAGCAAGAGGAGCTATTCTGCTAACCGTCGCAAACAATGCTGCTTCTCCACAAGCCCGAGGCCGTCGAAACGCCCGGCACAATCCTGCTCAGTGCCCAGCCCAGGGCACAATAGCGACCATTTTGTAGCCGAGCAGCGGGCAAAAGTAGCCTGCACGTAAAAAGAGCCTAAGGATCTTCATGACCAGGCTGGACACTGAATTTAGATTTTTTTTTTTCCTCAAAAAAAAAAAAAAAAACTGAATAATTAAGAACATCTTATATAATTTTGGAGAACAAGCGGCCCAGTTTAGAGAACTGAGTGCTTGCACTGATGGGAGTGGTGTGTCGTGTGTATAGGAGAAATGTATGTGTCAAGTAACAACATGATGTATTGCTTGGAGTGCGTGCTAAAATTAATATGGGAAGTTCTTCAATGAAAGTAAAAAAAAAAAAAGGCCAGTCGAGTTCAAACTACGACTGAGCTACACATGGATTTGTGTGTTGGTATTTGACTGGAACCAACCTTAGGGATTCGGATAGACATCCTACCAACTGATATGATACGAGAGGGGGGAAATTGAGCAAGAAATCAATCAGGTCGTAGAGGAAGGTGAATAGTAAGTAATGTTGGATAGAGCTGGCCAGGGTGGCGTAGCCCATCTCAGCCCAGCGCGGCAGGGCCTAATGGCGACGTGGCCCATCAGGAGGAGGCCATGTTGACACAATTGCCATGTGTGCTCGGGGCCCAGGGCTAGCAGCAGCAAAAGTAGCCCGCACGTGAAAACGGCCCAGGGATCTTCAGTTTATTTTTTTTGATGACAAGCTGGCATTATAATTATAAGATTATTATTAAGAACATTTTATAGACGGCTCCAAATTTACAGAACTGAATGCTTGCACTTTTTTTTTTTTTCCTTGAACAACACAGAAGAGTTGCGTGTCATTTCATTTAGCTAGGAAAGATGAGTGCCTGGGTACTGATAGGTGGTGTGTAGTGTATAGGAGAAAGTAGTATGCCAAGCCTAATGATATTCCGACGAGCCAAGAGTCATTATTACGCTGATGATAAGGGTCAGAGCTCAAATCTAGCGAATCAGGCCTCTCCATCGATCATAAGTGAAGCCTAAAAGAACAACATTTTAGCACGTGTGGATCATTTTACTGAATAGCTGACCAGAGAACCTCCCTCACATGAAAAATAACAGTTAGACCTTTTGCTAATTAATTTCCGAATTAGTTCTTGACACAGTCCATAGTCAGGTTTCTCGAATACACATGTTATTTTAACAATGAGTACATCTGTCACACTCAGCAAAAAAATTCATAAACCGACGCATCATGGCTGAATATTTAATTATTAAATAGCTTTATTAAGTATTTCTATTAATTAAATTAGAATTAAGTATTTGAGACTAATGGGGACAGACTGTTCGTGTTAATCAGAAAAAGAATAATTTAGGGTTTACCCTACCTGCTCCTGTGTTCCACCGCCGCCGCCTCTCTCGCGCCACGCCGCTAGTCGCCTCCCTTGCACCACGCCCGCACGGCGTTGCCGCCCGTGCTGCCCGCGCCGCGCCCTTCAAGCCCTACGTCACGCCCCTCTTCATCCTCTCACATTGACCGGTCTGACGAGCTATGACAGATTGGTATGCGGAGACCAGGTATTCCTATGGCCTCAGATTGGAGCAAGCAAGTCCTATAACTCCAAAGATAGGAGTGCAAAACTATCACACCATCTATCCATCCACAAACATCATGTAATGCTCGGTCGTTGATCTTTGGTGCTATGGATCAGGTGGGCAACATCGAGTTATTTCCTAATTTCTCATATTCCCATCATTACACTCTATAATTTCACATTTTTGCTTTCTCAGTTCTCATTCACTATCTTCTGTCAATATATGCTTCTGTGCTCGTATACTGGCATCAACAGCAAGAAGATAGTTCATATATATATGCAGTTAATAGGAGGTACTACTCTCACAGTACTGAGATACATGCCATTCAAGAAATTCTAGGACATAATATTATGGGGCAAACCAAATAATAACCTTCTCTTAATTGTATGGAGATATTATGATTGTCCCATTTAAGTTCGTGGTAGACATCGGTGGTAGGTGTGCACATGAATACTACCTTTTATATTCGAGGAAGAGCAAGCACATACCATATTGTACACGATAATAATGAGCAGCAGTAACAATCACATGTATATATGTATATGAGGCTTAGGGGGCCGGTGCCACAGACTATAAATTAGATACTACTACTTAGTATAGCAGAAAGATGGAATGCAAAACAAGCATAAATCTCCCTCACCCTGATCCGATCCAGTCGAGGTAGCTTGCTAGGAGCACAATCAATTGTAGGAATAGAAGGCTTCAGGAAGTAGATTTTCATATGAAGGCGACAGCTCTGCTTTGGCGTGTGTGGGTTGCTGCTCAAGTGGTCGTGAGTTATTTGACGGAGCACGGACTCAAGGGCACGCCACATGCAGAGTGAAACGGAGGATGGGCGCCCACGAGTCCGTGCGGCACCGATGCAACATGCATACACCTGCACCACAGCCTCTTTTGCCACCACAAGCGGGTCAAGGGGTCCACGTCGCACAACTTTGGCTGAAGTGAGAGCCAGGCAGCCAAAAGTCGGGTACAAGATTGACAACTGTTAGAAAGAAAATACATTAGCGAGAACCGTTGACAATAATGTAGGATTAAATCCATAATATAGATCATGACAATCTTCATACAGGGATCTATTTTCAACATCCACTTAGTGATTATGGCACAAGCAGCAGCCTTGTCCCTAGCGGCAAGGATGGCTCCTTTGTTGAATTTGGATCTTATAATAGACAATCAGAACCTGATAACTTAGCTCAACGAAACAAGTCAAAAAACTATACGAGACTGGAGATGAAACCTATCACATAGGGCTTGTTCAATTCCAATAGAGGAAAGCAGTACATGATCTTGAAGATTCCCACTGCACACTCTCTATCTAGGCAGGCTTATTCCTCTTAATTCAAGCTTTTGTCAAACAGTTTGTGCACTCTCTCTAGCTACGCAGGCACAGGCATGAGTTTTGCTCTGATATGCTCTGTTTGGCAACAAGAAAACAGGTTAGCCGCGTAGGAGATTGTTAGATAATCTGTTGCGTTTGAAGGTAATCTTTCATTCTAGTTAGTTAGCATTGGAGTTAGTTGGAGGGAGATATGATCGGTGACATGCCTGATCGTATACTACCCGGAGTCATAGTTGAACGCGTCGTGAAGTGCCCGGCGCATGAGGCGTGACCGCCACGGAGAATGGCGGCGCGCACCGCTCGGCACGGCGCGGGAGTCAGTAACGATCGAAGTCTATAAATAAAGAAGTCAAGGGTCGTAACAAGCTGCGAGATTTGCAACAACATATCGTTGTTCTCTTGTACATTGTTCATCTTCCAGTTTTACATCTACTCGCCGGGGTTCGTGGTCACCACAACGCCGTTCGTCGTCGACGTTCCAGCGCACGTTCCGGCGTGAACTCGACGTTCTCGTTCCAACAAGTGGTATCGGAGCCGAGGGAGACGCGTTCGGTGGCGGTGAGAGGTGGTAGAAGAGATAGGTCAAGACCGTTTATCTCGTCGGAGAAGAAGGAGTCCAGAACGAATCTGTGGTCACCATGGGCGACGCAGACAAGGACATGATGGAGAGGGCTTTCAATCAGGCGGCCGGGAACCTCTCGTGGCCGATGTTGACCCGTGCTAATTACCAAGGTTGGGCCTCTCACATCCAGTGTAATCTCGAGGGCATATACCTTTGGGAGGCCATCGAGAAGGGGGACAAGTTCGAGAGACGAAAGGATCGTCTTGCGTTGGGCGCCATGTTGCGCGGAGTGTCGCAGGAGATGCATTCTTTATTCTTGAACAAGAAAACAGCGAAGGAAGCTTGGGAAGCCATCAAGACGATGCGCCTTGGGGTAGATTGGGTGAAGGAGGGTTAACGCCCGTAAGCCGTTGGCGAATTTGAGTCGATCACCTTCAAGCCGGAAAGAGACGATCGAGGATTTTGCCATCGTAATTACCAAGCTCGTTCGATCTTCGTGGTCCGGGAGAAGAGAGCGTCACAGATGAACGTATCGTGAAAAAGTTCCTTCGTGTCGTGCCATCGCAGTATGGGCAGGTAGCTGTGAGCATCGAGATGTTCAAAGATCTGAAGAAACTGACCATTGAAGATCTGATCGGGCATCTGCGGGCGGTCGAGGAAAGGATGGAGCCGACGGTGGAGCAAGTCACGGAGAAATCCGGGAAACTCCTCTTGACCGAGGAAGAGTGGGCGGCTAAAAACAAGAGCCGCATGGTGTCTGGATCGTCCACAGAAGAAGGGAGGAGGGGAAGACGGGCACCAATTCAAGAAGGAGAAGCACTGGAAGCCGAGTGGCAAGGATGCTGGCGGTGACTCCCGTGATAATCGAGACAATGGACTCAAGTCCATGGGGACACCACGTCGGAAGGGAACATGTCGCCGGTGCGGCATATATGGGCACTTCGCTTCGAAAGTGCAAGAAAAAGCAGAAGAAGCATGAGAGACAAGAAGCTGTTCACCACGCCAATGCAGATGGGGAGAACGGAGCATTGTTGGTGGCTCGCGTTTGCAATCTGGTACGGTCAACTGAGCAAGGGAGGCATGGTGTGTTTCTCAATCAAACACGTGTCTTTCCATCAGAGTATGAAGCAGGAAGCTGGGTGCTCGACACCCGAGCCACAAAATCATATGATTGGGCGTCGGGATTCATTGGCATCTCTCGATGAGACGGTGAAGGGAGCGGTGAGGTTTGGAGATGGATCCAAGGTTGAGATCTGTGGAGTCGGTGTGGTCACGATCGCAGGGAAGAATCAAGTCCACCGTGTACTCACTAAGGTATATTACATCCCTTCACTACGTTGTAATATTGTGATCCTTGGCCAGTTGGAGGAAGCAGGTTGTCGAGTAGAGATCGATCACGGTGTGATGACGGTGTTTGAGCGTTCCAATGGTGTCCTAAGTGTTCTGATAAGAGCAAAAAGGAAGGATCGACTCTACACATTGAAGCTCAACCTCACTGTACCTATCTGTCTATTGTCGAAGATGGATGAGGCGTCGTGGCTGTGGCATGCACGATATGGCCACTTAAACTTCAGGTCGCTTAGGGACTTAGGAGTGAAGAAGATGGTGGACGGGCTTCCACTGATACAACGAGGAGAACAAGTATGTGATGGATGTGCACTTGGCAAACACCACCATACCCCGTTTCCTCGTGCCTCGGCGTATCGTGCAGATGAGAAGCTGGAGCTGGTTCATGGAGATCTGTGTGGCCCGATCACACCGGCCACACCAGGAGGCAAGCAGTATTTCTTGTTGCTCGTCGATGACAAAAGCCGATACATGTGGATAGATTTTGCTGAAGTCAAAAGATCAGGCGTTTGAGTGCTTCAAGAAATTGCAGAAGGCAACTGAGTCTGAATGTGGGAGACAGCTGAAGGCTTTCAGAACTGACAGAGGTGGAGAATTCAATTCAGGGGTGTTCACGATCTATTGCAATGAGCATGGGATCAAGAGGAATACTCCGCACCATTCTCTCCACAACAAAATGGGGTGGTTGAGCGCGGAAATCAGTCGGTGGTCGAGATGGCTCGCTATTTTCGAAAAAGCATGCAGGTGCCCGGGAGGTTTTGGGGAGAAGAAGTAGCAACGGCAGTATATCTATTGAATCGAGCACCCACGAAGAGCTTGGATGGCATGAATCCGTTTGAGGCTTGGTTTGGCAAAAGAGACGGAATACGACACCTTAAATGCGTTCGGGTGCGGTGCTATGCCAAACGAGTCCGGGCATCACGGCCGCCGATAGATCGTGCACTGGGGTATTTCTTGGCTATGAGCCAGAACAAAAAGCCTACCGTGTGTATGATCCGGCTAGCAAACGTTTGATGATCTCCAGAGATGTGATCTTCGATGAGAAGAGGAGTGGAGTTGGGGGTGAGTGGAACAAAGATCGGCTAAAAGCAGAAGAAGAGACATCACCAACATTTGCATATCCTGACGAGTTTCAGGATGTTACTGTAGCTGGTCCGACAACGTAAGATTCAGCGGCCGATTCAAAAAATTGGTCAGTTCCGATTCATCGGTTCAGCTGATTCACTTGTTCCATCAACTCCATCTCACCTAGGTGGTGGTAGTGCATCATCACCAACATCAGCCGACCTGACCCGAGGAGGCAATTTGATTCAGTGGGCAACCCTGCCCACGGGAGGTTCTGAAGATTCAGAGGGAGCACCATTGAGGTATCGTCTGTTGCCAGAATTATTAGACTCAACCGAGCCAGTGCAGCTAGAATACAGTGGTGTGTGCCTAGTAGCTGCAGATGAGCCAAGCTCAGTTGTGGAAGCTCTTACAGAGAAATGTTGGAGAAGAGCAATGCAGGAGGAGATGCA
The DNA here is from genome assembly GCA_015847255.1 of Hyparrhenia diplandra. NCBI lineage: Eukaryota > Viridiplantae > Streptophyta > Magnoliopsida > Poales > Poaceae > Hyparrhenia > Hyparrhenia diplandra. The sequence goes on from JADLZK010001920.1 coordinate 123,725, forward strand.
GGCAATAGAAGAGAACAAGACATGGGAAGTGAGCACACTTCCAAGAAATCAGAAGGCCATCGGCCTCAAGTGGGTATTCAAGGTTAAAAAGATCCCGAGGGCAACATTGTGAAGCACAAAGCTCGGTTAGTAGCAAAGGGCTACGTATTTGGTTCAAGGTGTGGACTTTGAGGAGGTGTTTGCACCGGTGGCCGGGATAGAAACGATTGAGGGTCTTTGTTGGCCTTGGCGGCTCAAAGGCGGTTGGGAAGTTCACCACATGGACGTCAAGTCCGTGATTACGAATGGTGACCTATCTCAAAGCTGTCTATGTGAAGCAACCTCGGTTTTGTGGTTGGGACTGGTGACAAAGTCTTGAAGCTTAGAAAGGCCCCAGTATGGGTTAAGGCAGGCACCGAGAGCCTGGAATGAGAAGCTTGATCAGGAGTTGTTGACCCTTGGGTTTGTGAAAAGTAAAATGGACCATGCTCTATACAGAAGAAGCAGCAATCAGTCCTTTCTTGTTGTAGGAGTATATGTGGACTATCTAATCATCTCTGGACCCTCCAAGGGTGACATCGACGTATTCAAGGATGAGATGATGACAAGGTTCAAGATGAGTGATCTGGGTCTCCTCAGTTATTATCTAGGAATTGAGGTGAAACAAGATGGAGAAGGGATCATGATCAGTCAAAGTTCCTATGCAAAGAAGATACTGGAGAATGCCAGGGTGGCAAGGTGTAATCCATGTGACACACCTATGGAACAAAGACTGAAATTGTTTAAGCAAGGAAGCTGAAGCTGTTAAAGTGACAGTATAGAAGCATAATAGGGAGTCTTCGGTATATTGTGAACACGGGTAGGACATAGCATTTGCGGTCGGGGTGGTAAGTAGATTCATGGAAGCTCCTGGTAAACAACATTGGGTTGTTGTCAAACGTATCTTGAGATATCTAAAGGGCACCGGTAGCTATGGATGCAAGTATGTCAAAGGTGCTTTGAACTGAAACCGTTGTTGCTTGGCTTTAGTGACGGTGACTTTGCGAGGTGGTGTCGAGGAAAGGAAGAGTACTACAGGTGTAGTGTATTTCCTCGGTGGCAACATGGTTACTTGGGCATCGCACAAGCAGAGAATTGTGGCGTTGTCATCGTGCGAAGCCGAGTATATGGGCAGCAGCAAGCGGTGGCTGTCAAGGAGTATGGCTAAGTCGACTCATTGCTGACATGTTGGGAGTGAAAGAGGCACCAGTGAAGCTTGTTGTCATTTCTTAACGCAATCAAAGGAAATAGGTATTAAAACCCATCCCAATAAAAGCGTCAGAAATGCACCGATGGCATTCCCAAGTAAACCACCATGTCGGTGATCTCGAAATGAGTTTGTCAACAGGATAGATCTTGCCATCGTAGATATTCATCCGCAAGCGCACGGATCTATCATTGTAGCATTTCACCCGAAAATATTCAGGGTATCGTTATTTATATTCGCCCAAAGGAAGGCATGTGATTGATAAATTAGCATGGCATCCGAATAGAGGAACATGTGTTTGCTTAGACCAAATTACTCATAACGAGGGGTAAGTGATACAGTTCATAGATAGTGTGACACACACTTGGAAATCCACCAAAGCAAAAAAAGATAAAGAAAATAGATAAAGAATAAATGAATAAATGAATAACCTAATGGAGTAGATCTAATGTATCTAGTCATGGCCATACAAATGAATAGTTAGCATTATATGCAAACCGATCTAAGCGTTGTTAGGTCTAGGATAACGGGGGAGACTTCACGGTTACCATACGGCCCGATAGGAAGCATTTACGAACTCCCTACGGCACAAGTTTAACGTGGGGGGATTTCGAAGGGCGGACAAGGCTTGTCACGACCAAGCCGCCTACCCCCTCAACCGTGGCGTGCACTCATATTTGCAGGTGTCGTAATACCGGGCACCATGCCCGCATACTAGAGCACTACTCTTGTCCCCCAGGGGTCCCCACTCGTCGAATGGACGGACTAGAACAAGAGCAAACCCGAAGGAACAACAAACCGTTATCCCACCTCTAATCAAGTTAGGCATATGACGTTCGTTAAAGAACTGTGATGAACATGTCAAGATCATGATATGCAAACTATATACTAGTTCATATACCACTACAAGAACATGAACAAAACTATACTCTAGTTCATAAGTTAGGCCAAGAATGTAGAAATAGGACTTGCAAATAGAAGAATGCTCCATAGAGAAGATGTAATACCAAAGCTCTTTCTTCTAGGAGACAAGCCCTCCTTGTAGCTCTTCTACTCCAAGTGTCTACTAAAGAATAAAGAAGAAGAAAGAAGAAGAAGAAGAGAGAGAGAGATAGAGGTGGTAGAGAGAGAGATGTACTGCTGGTTTGATGGACTCCAAATGGTGTGTGTTGAGAGAGGGAGAGAGGGGGCCTATTTATACACTTGGAGGAGGGGCCTAAGTGCTAAATTACAACCAAACCGACTGGTAAACCTTCCTTTGCGTGCAAACCGACAATCAGGCGGTAAACCAAGTTTGGAAGGTGCACGAACCGCCTCCCGAGGCCGGGCACGAACCGCCTCGAGGGAGGGTGCGGCCGCGCCTTGGGGTGCGCGCGCCCCCCCGCCGTTCTCGCCCGGTCTTGGCGGGTGTCGTCTTTCGCCACGAAAAGTTGTAGGTCGGGCTGCGCTCGGCCCGATTTGATGTTTTGGGTCGATTTGCTCTTTGGGCTTGGATTTTTTTTGAAATAATGCGCTTTCGGGAAGGCGTACTTTTGGTCGATTTTCCACTTGCTTTTATTTTAAATCTGCAAAATAAAATACAATACACCACAAGTGGAATTTATTAGTGATAAATGCATATGAACATAAAAAGGTTTAATTTTACTCCCTTTATAGTAGTAAGTTGACGGGCAAAATATAACGTTATTTACCGTCAACAAACTCCCCAAGCTTACCCTTTCTGGCGTCCTCGAGCAAAAAGAGATAAGTACTTGGTTGTTGATCGGGAGTTGCTACAATGCGGTTCACGTTTCACAAGTGCCGGGGTTATAATAAGATTTTCTACCAAAGTTTGAATAAAATGGCACATCTTTTTCTTACCCTTTATTACCTTTCATCGTAGTGGGGCTTTCTAGCTTTTCTCAAAGCCTTGGCATTTTTGCGATAAAACGGTTATAACGGAGGTGCTTATCTTTCATCCTTTTGATCAACTTTTTTTTATCAGGGATTTTATTTAGATAATATTTATTTCTTTTCGAGAAAGCATGGGCTTTATTGCTATATATATATATATTTTTTTTTTTGGAGAGGTGGGCTCTGCTCGCCCTAGGCTTTTGCCGTTTATTTCCCTCGCCTTTTTTTTTTTTTAGAGATGTGGGCTCTACTCGCCCTCGGACACTTGTCCATTTTTATCTCATTTTCATTTTTTTCATTTTTTTTTAGCATAGCCCAAAATCATTTCTCTTTTTTCAAAGCATAGATTCCCGGATGTCAAGTTTCTCTTTTGGGACGAAGTCATAGCAAATCCATTTGTACCATATCATATTTGGCAACAACTTAGACTAGATAGAGCATATGCAACCCACATGAATCGGGTTTTTCGGGATAAGTTTTTGAATTAGCCACTAAACCCAAATTCTAGAGAACTTCGAATTATAAACTAGGCACGTGCAAAGTATAAAAACAGAGCAACTATTCATCATTTCAACAAGGGACTAAGACTAAACATTTTTATAGCTCATATATATAAGCATTAAGGCACAAAGAAGAGCTACTTATTCTATTTTTGGATTTTTTTTGGTTTTAGTTTTTTTTTTTTCGATGCAAAGTTGCTGAAATTTAAACATGCTAAAATAAAATAAAAATTGATGGAATTAAATATGCAATGCAATGATACCTCGTGGGGGTCCTCCCCCAAGCTATCTGGAGGCCCGCGGGTATCTTTATTTATTTTTGTTCTTTTTAGGATAATCTGTTATTTTACCTTTGACGGAGGGTCCACTCTTTTGAGTCGTGGATTTGGGACCTTCTCAGTTTTTGTCATTTGATGGTGCACCCGCTCCCGGAGATACGGAGGGCTGTACCTCTTTTAGCTTCCACACCTTTTTAGGAGGAGCAAATTTTGATTGCTTCTTTGGTTCTTCTTTTTGGTGCTTGAGCTGCTTTCGGGGTTTTTTGTCCTTTTTGTAAAGATGGGGACCTTCTCCTTTTTTCTTTGGTTTAGGAGCTGTCTTTTTTTTCTTCATTTCCCACCTTTTATTTTTCTTGACCGCCTTGGAGGTCTTTTGCCGGTCTTTGGGGGCTGGATTTCTATTTCTTTAATGCCTTGTTCCCCATATTTTATCAGGATCATTTTGCACTCCTCTGAGACTCGGGGCCTGAACTCAAATTTCTCTTCATTACCATTGATATTGAAGCGGATTTCTCCGGCCCCAACATCAATTTGTGCCCCGGCAGTGCTCAAGAATGGTCGCCCAAGGATGAGTGGTGTATCTTTGGTGAACTCCATGTCCAACACCACAAAATCAAGCTGGAACAAAATACCCTCGGTTTTTTACGGGTATGTCTTACGCAATCCTATTTGGGTACCTTATGGATGAATCACGCCATTTGTAGTGTCATAGATGTTGGCTCAAGATTTGTATGTTTGAGCTTGTCGAAGACGGATTTTGGCATGACACTAACACTGGCGCCCAGATCACATAAGGCGTGGTTGAATGTTTGTGTTCCAATTGAGCAGGGAATTGTAGGACACCCTGGATCTTTCTTCTTTTTCGGGCGGATGATTCGGGATGGCGGCCTTTGCATTCTTGATCCAACTTCACAACTTCGTTGTTGGCGGTGGCCGCTTGTTCGGATGATGTCTTTTTATGTACTTGGCATATGATGGTACATGGAGCATATCCAGGAGTGGCACACTTACATGTACCTTTTGGATCATCTCCAGGAACCGAGTGAACTGTTCATCCGGTGTCTGCTTCCTTGTTCTTGTGGCGAAGGGTAGGTACGTTGTGTCCCATTTTTGGCTCTTACGCTACACGTGGGGTTACCTCTTCAGGTAGCTTCTCTTTGTTTCCTCACCGTAGCATTGGGATTTGGTGGGTCACGAGTAGATTTCCCCCCTCCGTGGTTCTTTGCATTTATGCTCTCACGGGGGGCTTCAGATTGCCTTGAAGCTTTTTTCTCTCACCGTTACTTGGAGACGAGCAGCTAGCTGGGCTATTTGTGCTTCAATCTTCTTGTTGAAGGTCAACTGACTTGTCATAGCAGAGTTAAATCCGTCCAACTTGCTCTTGACTCCCTCTAAGATGTTGTTAGTCCGGCTCATCTTTTTGATGAGGTTTTCATTAATCTTTGCCCGGCCCAAGCATGCAGGTCCTTCAATCGATGGCCGACCGGGGGTTATAATACCCCCGGGTTGCCTTGGAATGGTGGCCCTGGGATGGTTATTCAGCCCTCGCTGCGGTTGACGATACCCGTTCTTTGTTGTTGATGAAGGCGGCTTCTTTCACGGGTCTCCAGGCAGTTGTCCCCTCGAGTGGCCAACCTCACCACACGTCTCACACGTCATGTGAGCGTGCGTGGCGGGCGGCGCATTTCGCTGGGCAAGAGCATCTGTCGGCTGCGCTCTTCCGGTCTCTTCGGCGAGAAGATCCATTTTTGCGGCAAGCATATCCGCCTCCTTCACGGTATGCATGCCTTTTTGTGTTTTGGTCGGGGCTGTCTTCGCCCCGGCTCGGGTTTGCCACCATTTTGTCAATCGGGGCTGTTGCCCGATCGATGGTGAGCGATAGAAATGCGCCACCAAAGAATGGGCGTCGAGGTGCCCTTTGATATGGTCGTGAGACCATTGTAGAAGTTACGGAGCACCGGCCCGGTTCTCCATCCCGTGGTGCGGCATGCTTGAATGTATTCTTGCAGCCTTTCCCACGCCTCCGAATGGGTTCTATCGGGTTCTGGCTGGAAGTTGGCGATTCTCCCCCTCGGGGCATTGGTTTTGCCCATGGGGAAGAACTTGGCGAGGAACGTCAAGAACATTTGTCCCACGTCTTGACGACTTCCTTGTCCTTGTAGAACCATCTGTTTCGCCTTCCCCACAAGGGAGAAGGGAAACGGTGAGCCCGATGACGTCTCGCTGCGACATCTTTGATGGCGATCGTATCGCACTGGCTCAAGGAAGTGTTGGAGATGAGCGTTTATGCCTTCGGCAGTCCACAGAATGGACTGGCCTGCACCATGGTGATCGGCCCATACTGGCTTCGAAGTTTTTGTCCGTCACATTTACCGGCGGCCCGGTGGGCATGTTGGTGACGGCGGGGAGTTGAGAAATCGCGCGGCGACGGGGCCATAGCTTGCGGTTCGGTTGGTGCAGGGATGTCGGTCTCGACTGTCGGTGTTCGGCTGAGGAAGAAGCGGCACGAGACCGGCCCTTCCTTAGGAGTGCCTCTGGATCGGAGGTGAAGTTTTCCGGCAGGAGGAAACCTGACATACACTATCCTGTTTTCATCCACAACAGAAGAAAACATAAAAGATTAGCCTGTATGAGCAAATGGCATCCACACACACAAGTTCATATTCATAGCCAGCTATTTTTTTTTTTCACAATGCCTTCCCGCAAGCGGCGCCGGAGAAATGCTTGTTGGCATTTCTTAACGCAATCAAAGGAAATAGGTATTAAAACCCATCCCAATAAAAGCGTCGATAATGCACCGATGGCATTCCCAAGTAAACCACCATGTCGATGATCCGAAATGAGTTTGTCAACGGGATAGATCTTGCCATCGTAGATATTCATCCGCAGCGCCACGGATCTATCATTGTAGCATTTCACCCGGAAATATTCAGGGTATCGTTATTTATATTCGCCCAAAGGAAGGCATGTGATTGATAAATTAGCATGGCATCTGAATAGAGGAACATGTGTTTGCTTAGACCAAATTACTCATAACAGGGGTAAGTGATACAGTTCATAGATAGTGTGACACACACTTGGAAATCCACCAGCAAAAAAAGATAAAGAAAATAGATAAAGAATAAATGAATAACCTAATGGAGTAGATCTAATGTATCTAGTCATGGCCATACAAATGAATAGTTAGCATCATATGCAAACCGATCTAAGCGTTGTTAGGTCTAGGATAACGAGGGGAGACTTCACGGTTACCATACGGCCCGATAGGAAGCATTTACGAACTCCTACAAAGACAAGCGAACGTGGGGGATTTCGAAGGACGGACAAGGCTTGTCACGACCAAGCCGCCTACCCCTCAACCGTGGTGTGCACTCATATTTGCGGGTGTCGTAATACCCGGGCACCATGCCCGCATACTAGAGCACTACTCTTGTCCCCCGGGGTCCCCACTCGTCGAATGGACGGACTAGAACAAGAGCAAAAACCGAAGGAAAAACAAACCGTTATCCCACCTCTAATCAAGTTAGGCATATGACGTTCGTTAAAGAACCTGTGATGAACATGTCAAGATCATGATATGCAAACTATATACTAGTTCATATACCACTACAAGAACATGAACAAAACTATACTCTAGTTCATAAGTTAGGCCAAGAATGTAGAAATAGGACTTGCAAATAGAAGAATGCTCCATAGAGAAGATGTAATACCAAAGCTCTTTCTTCTAGGAGACAAGCCCTCCTTGTAGCTCTTCTACTCCAAGTGTCTACTAAAGAATAAAGAAGTAGAAAGAAGAAGAAGAAGAGAGAGAGAGATAGAGGTGGTAGAGAGAGAGAGATGTCTTTGCTGGTTTCTTTGGACTCCAAATGGTGTGTGTTGAGAGGGAGAGAGGGGGCCTATTTATACACTTGGAGGAGGGGCCTAAGTACTAAATTACAACCAAACCGACTGGTAAACCTTCCTTATGCGTGCAAACCGACAATCCCCAGGCGGTAAACCAAGTTTGGAAGGTGCACGAACCGCCTCCCGAGGGCCGGGCTGAAGCCGCCTCGGGGAGGGTGCGGCCGCACCTTTGGGGCGCGCGCAACCCCCTCGGGCGCCGCTCGCCCGGGTCTTGGCGGGTGTCGTCTTTCGCCTACGAAAAGTTGTAGGTCGGGCTGCGCCGGTCCAGATTTGATGTTTTGGGTCGATTTGCTCTTTGGGCTTGGATTTTGAAATAATGCGCTTTTCCGGATGGCGTATTTTGGTCGATTTTCCACTTGCTTTTATTTTAAATCTGCAAAATAAAATACAATACACTACAAGTGGAATTTATTAGTGATAAATGCATATGAACATAAAAGGTTTAATTTTAGAGCCGGTGCGCGCCGCCATTCTCCGTGGCGGTCACGCAGCGTCATGCGTCGGGCACTTCACGACGCGTTCAACTATGACTCGGGTATTAATATGTCCGCGATCGCGACTGAGCAAGAATCCCGTGCACCATGACGAAGCAAACACATCGATACAAGGTATCATTTTCTTCGTCGGTGTATCGAGGAAGGGAAGGTGGAGGTGGATCATGTAGGCACAGCGGAGCAGCTGGCAGATATCTTCACGAAGTCGCTCGGGCGGGTCTGGTTCATCGAACTAAGGAGTGCTCTTGGTGTCGTGAGCGTGCAACAGAATTAGGGGGTGATTTGTTAGATAATCTGTTGCGTTTGAATGTAATCTTTCATTGTAGTTAGCTAGCATTGGAGTTAGTTGGAGGAGATATGATCGGTGACATGCCTGATCGTAAATAAAGAAGTCACGGGTCGTAACAAGCTGCGAGATTTGCAGCAACATATCGTTGTTCTCTTGTACATTGTTCATCTTCCAGTTTTACATCTACCGCGCCGGGGTTCGTGGTCACCACGACGCCGTTCGTCGTCGACGTTCCAGCGCACGTTCCGGTGTGAACTCGACGTTCTCGTTCCAACTGAGATTTATTTGTTCCTCCTCAACTGGATTATCTCATCTGTTTGTCTGAGACCAAAACAACAGATTATGGCACACAAAACAGATCAAGGACAAGCACAAGCGACGACTAAACACAGATGTGCTGCATATCAACAACAGATTATGCATCACTTGCAGAATCAGCAGATCATACTGGTGATAACAGTTGCCCTTCTGGCCAAAATAGCAGCATCCAAGGAAGACCTAACCTAATTCTGTGATCACTCGGTGGTCCAGAGCGAAAACTCCGTCCGGCTTAACGACCGTGGAGTTTTTTATCTCCGATAGTCTTTGCATGTCGTTTTTAAATTTTTAAAATTTTTTAAAACTTTACACACCAATAGTACTACACTAGATGTGCATTGTCATAAAATTTGAGATTCAAACAACTTTTGCAAAAATTCATAAGAAAAAATAAATTTCAGCCACTAGAGGACAAAATGAAAAGGTGAGTGAAATTTATAAATTTCAGCCACTAGAGGACAAAATGAAAAGGTGAGTGAAATTTGTTTTTTTCATATGAATTTTTACAAAAGTTGTTTCAATCTCAAATTTTGGGACAATGCACATCTAGTTTAGTACTATTGGTGTGTAAAGTTTCAAAAAAATTTAGAACTTCTAAGTATGACATGCAAGACTATGAGATAAGCTCCGCGACCGCAGAAGGGCTCACGGGCATGCATTTCACCTCGGTGGTCACAATTACAAAATGTATGTATTTATTTATTCCAGCACTGTGATATGCTCAGTACAGGGCAGACACTGTACTGAACCTTTATTGTTTTACTACACACGTACGACCGGGAAACCAAGTTGAGTAACAGTACATACACACATATACAAGCAAGCATCGAAACAGAAACCAAGGTACAATACACACATATGAACCGGACGAAACCAGCAGGATGACCCCATGATAATATGATATATATGATGTGGACTACTTGAGCTCGTCGTGGTCGGGGTTTGTTGGGCCCGGTGCTGGCGCTGGCGGCGGCGGCTCCATCCGGAGAAGGCTCCAGGCAAAGTTCACCGTGGCAGTGGCGCCGTCCCGCAGTGGCACCTCCATGATGGTGACGTTGCCGCCTTCCTCGGTAGCCTCCTGCTCGAAGGTTTTCAGCACTGGCTCCGGGGATCCGTCGTGCTCAAACCCGATGGCCACCTGGATCTTGTATCCGACCGGCACCGCGGCAGCGTGGTGGCCATGTAGCAAGTGGTCTTCGTCACCAATGGACATGGGGTACCGCCTCGGTGTCGGGACCGTCCCGCTCCCGAGCATGGTGTTGCGGGTGGTGAACCACCCACGGCCGCCACCACCGCCACTGTCCACCGTGACGCTCACTGCGACCTGCACGGCCTTGCTGTACACGATGTATTCCAGGGCCACCCCTTGCCGATGTACCAGCGCGGCGTGGGCACGTCGTAGCTGTTGGAGTCGAAGTCGCACGAGTTCCATGACATGTGCCCCGCCGCGAGTGCCTCTGTCTCCGTCTCCATCTCCGTCTCCGTCCCAGTCTCCGTGGAGGAGGAGGAGGCGGCGTCGTAGAGGTCGACATGGATGTCCACGCTGTCGTACGCGGCGATAGCGCGCTTCTGGGGCTCAAGCTCCAACAGAATGATCGTCTGCATGCAGCACAAGGAATTATTGAAGCAACAATGGCTGGCTGCCAGTGGCAGTGGGTGCTTATTACTGCTTACCACATCGCCGGAGTAGTCCTCGATGGGACTAGGACTGTGACTTTGGTAGTTGTCCCTGCTTCGTTGGTAGATGGTCTGAGCAACGAACCCGTCCGTGACGGTAATGCAGCCGTAGACTCTTGGCCGGTGTTGGGATGTGCAGACGACGCCCAAGATCTCCATGACAGGCTCTTTCGGCATCACGTACAGTCGGGGTGGTGCCTCGTCTGCGAGGACACCCAACCCCGAGCCTCCGCCAGCTCCACCACGGCCGCCGCCGTCGTTCCTGTCGTTCCATCTCGGCGGGTTGGAATTGTCAGGGTGGAATCGCACCAAGGCCAGCACCTCTTGCGCGTCAGCAGTGTTGAGCACGCCCGTTTTGTTTCGCAGTTCCTTCGACCACAAGGACAAGGGTTTGTCATCCCTAAGGTTCTCCCCCTGATGGGAGTCCACAAGGTTGCTCCCAAGGGTGCTCCAGTTGGTTATCTGCCCCACGCAATGGTCACTCAGTTTTGCCACCGGTTTCTTCTCCGGAGATTCTTTTTCTTTGTGTTTTGGTTTCTTCTCCGGAGATTCTTTGTGTTTTGTGCTCCAGAGATTCACCATCTCTCGCCGGACGCTCCGGAACCGGATGGACTCGCTGAATGTTACGGTCACGCGCAGCAGGTTATGCGCCGTCATTTTCTGGCTCTCGTGCGGGGGTTGCGGCCTTCGGCCAGGCCAACGACGGCGCCCCGGAGATGATGCTCGCCGTAACCTGCGTTCGCGAGCGTCACGTAAGCTTTCTTCTTCTTCTGCTCCTGCTCCTGCTCCTGCTTCTGCTTTTGCTTGGTCTTGGTGTCGCCCTCGCCCTTTTTTTTCTCAGTATTGATGGTTCCCAAGATGTCAGCGTAGTTGCAGGAGAAACTGAGCTGCATGGGCGGCTTTCTTGCTCCTTTCTTGCTGCTGCTGCTGCTGGTGGTGGTGGTCAGATAGGACCCCGCACCTTTCGGGTCAAACTCGAACACATCGCCATGCTCGTTCTGGTAGCCGCGCAGGTATACTGTCTCGGCCTCGATGAACAGCCGCACGCTGTGGTACGATTCCCGGTCCCGGCTCTGGAGGACGATGATGAACCACCGCCGTGGGTCTCGCGGCTGCGGCAGCATCGTCGTCTTCCTGCCGAACAGCCGTGGGTACTCGATGCGGCTGCACAGCTGCTGCTCCACTAGATCGATGAACCGGTTGAAATCCTCGCCTGTGGAGCCATTCACCGTGAACGAGACCTCGAACAACACCACGCCAGGGGGCTTGAACGCCTCACCCTCCATCTTCTAGTCCAGTCTAGCAACAATAATAATAAACACTACCGGAAATCAGCCTTTTGCCGAGGGCCGAACTGTTTGCCCAGAGCCGAAAGTCGGGCTCTCGGCAAACAGCTTATTTGCCTAGCGTCCACCAAAGAACCCTCGGCAAACAGTTAACACTCGGCAAAAGAGTTGTTTGCCGAGGGGCCAAACAATAGGCACTCGGCAAACATTAATGTTTGCCGAGTGTATTATCCTGGCCCTCGGTAAACAACTCGTTTGCCGAATGTTAACCTGTAGGCTTTGGGCAAATGTTTTTTTTTTTTTTTTTAAGTTTTGGACCTTCAGAATTTTTGTGCCCTCTAAATACAACATGTAACACACCATGTTAAAGTTTGGTGATTTTTACATCAGTTTGCTATATTTAACTAATTAAATGTATTTCAGGTCATTTTTTGAATTAACTCAAATTTGAACTGCAAGTACTACAAATATTTGACAAAAATGAGAACAAAATTGATATTCATGCTACCGACACCATGTTGAGGCCTGACCTACGATATGAAAAGAAATTTCAAACATCTTGATTAGGAAACGCGATCTCGCACCCATGTTAAAGCGGTTTTAAATTCTACAAAAACCAAACGAAGTCTAAAAATCATGAAATTTGACAAGATATCATGATATTGTATATGGATCCTATGATAAAAATTTGAGAATGATTCGCACAAGTTGTCATGTACATTGTTCACAATCTCGAACAGACTCAGAAGAAGTTTCATGATGATTGAGAATGATCTGGTATGGTTTGGAGTGAAAGCGACGGCCAAATTGTGATTTGACTCCGTAACTTTTTGAGAGTCAAAAAGATGTCAAAGATTGTGTCATATTAAATTTTGGTAATTTTTTCAAACTCGTTTGATATTTTTTATTTCTTTTAAGAAATTATTTGCCCAAATCTTATTTGGTGAAGCACTCGGCAAACAAAGGTTAGTTGTCAAGAGCCGGCTAGTGGCACTCGGCAAACAAAAATTTGGTAGGTGAAAATGCGCGGCCAAATTGGCGCCTTGGCCATCCAAATCGTCTAGCAAAAGAAAAATAATAAATTTGAATGTGATTATAATTAGGACGATGGATGGAACACCTAATAATAATAATAATGATAATGATAATGATAATAATAATAATAATAATAATAATAATAATAATAATAATATTATTATTATTATTATTATTATTATTATTATTCAGACAAGGACGGATGGTATTGTATGTATATGTATGAATAAGAACAAGTCCTTCACTTTTTAAGTTCATGATTTCTTCCAAAATAAAGGTGTAATCTGCAGCCACATATATATAACGCTAGAAAATGGAAGCTTCAAATTATCTGACAACTACAATGGAGAGAATTGCATGCATGCATGGGGAGCCACATTTAATTTGTGTGTACACAATGGAGAGGAAAGTCAACTTCATTTCATCTATATGAAAAAAGACAATTTCTTGTCTCCTGGTAGAATATCAGGTATGTATAACTAATAAATATAACCAAAAATGTTTTATATAACTAAAAGACAATTGAGGAAAATGACAATGCAAGATATGTATAACTAATAAATGTGTCCATTCCTATGTTAAAGATGTATGTAATGTATAACTAAAAGACAACAGATGAAACTGACAAGATCTATTTTCCTCTATTGAAAATGTATATATAACTATAGGAGAACAGAGGAAATCAGCAAGATATAACTAAAGTCTCCCGCATATATCTTTAAAGTCAACAAAATATACCTTACAATATAACAACTAAAAACTGAGTTAGTTTTAATTTGGAGATAGATAATTATAAATCTAGAACAACCAAAATAACCTATGATTTAGAACGGAGAAATTACATATAATTTTGAAACAGAGAAAGTATGTAAGAGAGAAATCAGCAAGGAATGTGTCCAAAAGAATATACATCAATAGATGTGAAGGATTGGAAAGATGAGTAACACCTACACATACCAGTGCAGATGGTAGCCAAAAGGGTCCAAACTCTAAACACGAGGTCGAGACCTTCTGAATTGTGAAGACACCACGCAGAGGGCATGTGTATATATAAGGATAAGTTTCCCACACTGTACATACTAAGACCATATCGTCTACTCGGTTTACATTTGAGGCATCCGTCACTTTGGAGGTGGAGTTAGGACAAATAACTCTCAAGTTTTCCACTGTACATAGACCATATCGTCTGCTCGGTTCACATTTGAGGCACCCGACACTTTGGAGGTGGAGTTAGGACAGATAACTCTCACGTTTTCCACCGTACATTGACCATATCGTCTGCTCGGTTCACATTTGAGGCACCTGTCACTTTGGAGGTGGAGTTAGGACAGATAACTCTCAAGTTTTTCACTGTACATAGACCATACCGTCTGCTCAGTTCACATTTGAGGCATCTGTCACTTTTGAGATAGAGTCAGGACAAACATATAGCACCAAAGTTCCCACACTGAGGCACCTACCACTTTTGAGGTGGAATCAAGACAAATAATTCATGAGTTTTCCACACTATACATTGTCTTTGAATTCTCATTCGAGGCACCTATCAATTTTTTGAGCGGAGTAAGGACAGATAATACCTGTCAGTTCTAATTTTTGTGATTAGTAACCTCAACACATGTCACAATTTACTCTTTTAAGGGAAAATGTCACTATTTACTATAAAGATTGATGGGCCAGCTTTCGTTTTAGCCCAACTCCGTGGCCTCAGAAGTGCCAAGTTTCCTTAGGGCCCATCATTGGGTTTGTCAAGTGGTGTGCCACAAATGCCCTATCACTTTTTTTCTCTCATGCATGCCGCTATTGTGCCTTTTGATATATAATGTTTTTTCTTAAAAAAACAATATATTATACAGATTGAGATTGTAGAGCCTGCTTCGTTCACATTGATAGTGACTTCGATAGGTACGTAGTTGTTTTCCTAGAAACTGAAAAGTTTTATAGACCGACAACTTATGATTGATGTTTTTAGATTTTTATCTTGAAAAATAACAATTGGGCATTGCAAAGACATCATGTTTGATTGGATGAATGAAGTTTATACTGGCTAAGAATGTGCGTTTGATTGCCTGGTTTGGTTTGCTAGGGATCAACTCCTTTTCTAGTTTGGTGAGTGGAACAATCATCACCGTTCTTGAGTTCTTCCAAACTACACGCAATGCATAGTTAAATCCCGACCTTTTTTTTATCATAATCCAAGGATTTCTTATTTCTGTGCCCTATTATGAGCAGGACCCCAAGGAAGGCAACTGGTGGATGCAGTTTGGCAAGGAATACGAGAGAACCCCCATTTAACAACGGATAGCTAACAACGCTTAATCTATGTGTTGCAGGCAACATAGCAGCAACACATGTGAAATGTTATTGTATCTCAAGTGTTGCAGCCGTCACTCTACTTCCTACGTCCGTGTTTTTTTAAAATTCCCTTCGCTCCATTTTGAGCGTAAAAATAGAAAATATAGAGTATTTTTTTATTTGTTTACCTTCCCCCAACAGCCGTGTACTATGTTTTATTTCCATTTAAAAATAAAAAGTAAAGTGATACAATGGCTTCGAACAGCCAACCTCTTCCTTCCCTTGAAACCAAGCCGGCCAACTGAGATGTATCTTGATTTGATTAACTTTGATTCGCTAGATATTTTATTTATTAATTAACATGAACAGATGGTAGTAGGACAAGACACTTTTCGTGGTCTACGCAGCCTTAACCAAAACGGCCGCTGTCGCCCCTCTGCTGTTACAATACAGAAATTAAATGGCTACAGGTGCGCCACAGCTTTGGTGCGATTTCAAGATTTGATGGTCTATATAAAAAAACAAAAATATAAAAACCTTTCAAATCAGCGATTTCAAGATTTGATGGTCTATATAAAAAAGACAAAAATATAAAAACCTTTCAAGATTTGATCGGTAAAAAATAAAAATAAAAAAAATGCGCCTTTCAAGATTTGATTTGTAAAAACAAAAATAAAATTTATTTGGATTTGAGCTCAAGACCTCATCATTGTTTGAGGGGCCTCTACTCTACCATCAGACTACACATGTATTTGTGTTTAGTAGTAGGACATTTATATTTTTATTAGTATTTTAGAACCTTATCATAGGCTGCACAAAAAACTTTCGTAACTTTTTTTTTATATGATGTGCAATGAAGATAAAATTTATACCAAATAGTACTTTTCAAGATCTTCAATTTTGTAGTTCAATTATTATTATTTTTTAATTTGAGGTCATTTGGATATCCCAATTGTAGTTGACACATTTTTTGTAATCCTTCCCAGTAGACCAACAATCCACCGTCCGCACTTTCACAAGCCTCCTACTCTCTCCATGTCTCGTCTTATTGTGGTCCCGGCGACAACCATTCACCGTAAGTCCATGACTGTTGAAGGCCAAAGGGGCGTGTGGTGTCGAGTGACCCTTGGAACCATCATGTGGAATCCTGGAGGTGGAGCCATCACGGTCAAGTAGACTCATGGACCACGCCACGACTCTCACCCTCCTACGCGCCATGCGCCTTGTTTCACTTTGACACTGGCGTCCACACTAGTCCTGACCCAAAACACCGCTCACCCTATTACCCAATATTAATTTTAGTAATTCAGGTAATACCTCCAGGTACCTTAACTATCCAAAGTATCCATAGCACGTTGAATAATCCTTCGTAGGCCTCCGTCCACACTTCCACGAGCCCACCACCTCACCTCCTACCATCTCCCTATCTCGTCCCAGTGTGGTCGTAGCGACAACCACTCACTATGAGTCCATGACTATTGAAGGCTAAAGGGGCGTGTGGTGTGGGGCGGCCTTCGGAATCATCACGTGGAATCCAAGATGTGGAGCCGCTACTGTCAAGTGAACTCATGGACCATGCCACGACCCTCGCCCTCCTATGCGCCATGTGTGTTTATTTGAAATCATTTATCCAATAAAGTTACAATCGAATTCTTCACATTTGAAATTCAATTTTTTTCATATGACCTCAACTAAGTAATTGACCAAAAGTAAAATTGTAGATCTAAAAAAATTATAAAACTTTGTAATTGATAACTGTTTTAGTTTGAATCCATTTAAAATCCCAAATACTCATTTAATTTGAGCATAGCAATAATAACGATATTTTAATTTAATCTCAACATAATTTTTTTTGCCATTTTTTTTGGCTCACGCCATATTTTTCGAGACATATAATATATAAATTCGGCTTAGAAAGTTTTCTCCCGCCATTGGTTCCCTCCTATTTTTATCTATATTTTTATTCTCCCGCGGAAACTCACGCTCATTACTGAAAAGCACAGTGGCCCCACTGTCATAGAGCATGCATGTAGATGGTCGTGTGAAAATAGAATGGTAACTGCCCCTTATTGTGGATCGTGGCCCTTTTCCATCGCAGCTAAATCAGGACCCCGTCGGTTCTCCTCCGTCTCCACATTCCCGCAGCTCCCGCCGCTGCCGGCCAACTCCTCCGCCACCTGGCTCCACGCCGCCCTCGCCTCTCTGGCTCTTCGAGGGCCGCAACCTGCTCCCGTTGACAACCCTAGCCGCTGCGCCCGAGCCAGCCGTCGCTGCCGCTGCCGCCGCCGTCGTGGAGGTCCGCAACCTGCTCCCGCTCAACAATCCAGCCGCCGTGCCCGAGGCAGCCATCACGATCGCCATCGTCGAGGAGGTCCAGCGGGTGCTCCCACTCGACAACCCAGCCGCCGCGCTCGAGGCAGCCGTCACGGCCGCCGTCGTCGAGGAGGTCCAGCGGTTGCTCCCGCTCGACAACCCAGCCGCCGCGCTGAGGCAACCGTCAGGGCCGCCGTCGTTGAGGAGGTCCAGCGGGCACGCTACGGTGAGCCTTCATTTCTACTTCTATTGTCTTATCATTGATGTCGCTCTTGTCCCCATCCTTTCCCCGTTCTGGACACCCGCCAGCCTGCTCAACTGAACTTGTCCATGTAGTTAAGCCGTTCGATGAAATGTTGCTTACTATGGATATGTTAGTATTTTGCAGCAGTGGTTGTTGCATTGTCCCTTAAGCTCATCAAGTCAAAAGTATCACTAGCGGTAATACTTTACAATTTTTTTTGCTGTAAAATTCAGAATGTTGTACTTAATTCATAGTCATGATGAATATTTGTCAGAAAAGCATATTGACAGGAGAGCCATGGACAAAATACTGAGGCATCTGAACTTCATTCACGTGCTAGAGGAGATCAAATCAATAATGATGGTGATATTGAGGTTAATTTCCATGGTACTTACTAACCTACTTTAATTTTTATCAGTGATTAATCATTGTCATTGTAAGATATTTTTAGACAAGTAAATATTAGCTTACAGGTACTCATGAAGCACTAGCTGTAGATTGTATTTTTAGACAAGTTTCTGCAATCCTAGTTTGAACATAATTTATTCTTATTCACTATAGATGGTTCAAGATAATTATGTGGAGCGTGAGGATCTGCCAACACATTACAAATATAATTGTATGAGATAAGGTTTGCACACCAAACTTAACACATGAATGCAAAGCAATATACTCTGTTAATTTTACTGGATATTGTTATTGCGACTGGTTTTCAACTTTCCTAACATGTGTTTCTTTCTAGAACAAAGACATAGTACTGAATGATAGTATAGTGTTAAATTTTATCATATATTTACTAAATGGATCATTTCTACTAGACCATTCCTTTCTGCGAATTGGCTAGTGATATCTATTTAATTCCAGGAAAAACATATCCACAATGATGTTACGTTGGATAAAAAGCAAGTATACTAATGAAATCAAGGTGATGTATAAATAACTCTCTGTTCTATGAAGTTTATGAAACTGTTGTATTAAACTAATACATTGCAGGTTGTGGCAATGGAACATCTGCTACTCCCTCAAATTGTGAAGTATCTCACTACCAAGTAAATATTATTTTTGCAATAACATTTTTGTTAGATCATTTTCCACTACTTATTTATCTGTTTTGACTTGTTACTAGCAGAACAAGATCTCAACAAGGCCTAGTGCAACAGTACCTGCTAGTGTATAAGACACCTCTCTTAAAACTTCATATTGCCCTTTTCTTAATTGTACTTATAGCTGGAGTCTAAGAATCCTCATATATACTTTTGTAGAAACATCATTGTGGCACAACAAATTGTTTATCTGGCAATTCAATGAAGGTATGATTATTTAACTTCTTGGCGCTGTGTGATCTATTATGTGCTTATGCTTTGCATGCTTATATATGTGAATCAGGTTGGCACCAAAGTATACTTATAGAGATAGAAAAATTAAAATAAGATTGTTGCAATGGGTACAGTATTGAGTTGTGATCCAACACTGAAACTTGATGTTTAGCTAGGCAATGAATTTTGGATAGTTTCCGATAGTTTAGTAATGATAGAAGATTAACCATTGATACGACCATATAAAGGCTACAAGGTTTCTTGGATACGTAGGAGTCTATGTTGCATGGCTTTTAACTTTTGTATGGTCTTTTCTATAGCCCAATATAATTTTAGTTCTTATAAGTGCCATTAATTAATTCAACTTTCATCTGCAGATCAAGAAGATTGATATATGATCACGTCGTGGAACGCTACACTAAACAGAAGGAAGGATATAGGAGGACTATTGGCATTCTAAGAGGGGTCTCTTTATATGTTTTAGATTTTATCACATAGGAGCTTATACATTTTGTATAAAAATTGTGTAATGATTTTGGATGGTACTTTGTAATGTGACAAATTATTTATAGTATATATATTATATGGCTCGGTGTGCTTATTTTTTTTTGTGTTGGATGATACTGCATTTTGCATTAAATTAAACATGGATTATCTCTATTTTTAATCAAAAAATTAAATATCCGTATGATATTAATGATTGGATGGTTTATTCCTTACAACACATATAAGTGTTGCAATAGACCAAATCTATATGTTACAACAGGGCATAGAGGCCATTCATCTAGGTTTGTACAAACACATATAAGTGTTGTCATAACCCATCATTATGTGTTGCAACTTTGCAACGGTTATTAATACAAAGTTACCAACACATAACTAAGTGTTGCAGTAGATCCTTGCAACGCCACTTTAAGCAACGCATATTGGATGCGTTGGTATAGGTCCTGCCAACGTATATATGAACTTTTAGCAACACATATTTGCGTTGCAAAAGGGGGTGTCATTTTGTAGTGTACGTCCTCGGCTACTGGCCATCCTTCCTCTTCTCCTACCTCGCCGACAGTGCATCGATGATCGAAAGTGGGGCGGGGAGGTGGTGAACTCGGAGCCTGACGGCACGCACACGTCGACGCAGATGGGCAGTGGCCACTTCCCGGAGGAAGGGTTCGGCAAGGCGAGCTATTTCAAGAACATTCAGGTGGTTGACAGCAGCAACCAGCTCAGCGCCCCCAAGGGCGTGGGCACCTTCACCGAGCAGTCCAACTGCTACGACGTGCAGAACGGCAACAATGGTGACTGGGGCAGCTATTTCTACTACGGCGGCCCCGGCAAGAACTCGAATTGCCAGTGACTGCGCTGTTGCTTCTAGTGTGTAGTGTATGTGAAGTGCTGTCACCATGAACAGAAATGTAACCAAAGCATTCGAGTTCGCTATACGGCGTCTGTCTGCAATCTGCATCGACCTCCTTGTTCAGTTCTAGGTAGTGTGTAACATGTGCATGTGCTCTGTAGACACCGTAGTGTTTTCTTTTTGTTGTTGTATTTTTTTCTTCATTTGCCATGTAAAGTTTCTGAAGAGAAGCATGGCTTGAGGTTGCGGTGGTGGTGGTTGGGCTGGTCAGTGGTGTGACCTTTACGGATTTTTGCAAGTATGCTTGGTCACCTTCGGCAGTTGGTTTGAAACTGTGCTATAGCAGCTTGTAGCAGCTTATTGGCTGATGGGTGATGGTAATGATATCGACCTTATTGGTTATATTGCATCCAGTACTCTACTGCCCTGCATCAGCATCATTCTTTTCATATCTCAATCCTCCCTGGAACTGGAAGCGCATGAGCATCATCCAAAGCAGGATTATGTCTGATCTCAAATTTATATATTTTTGAGGAACAGATCTCAATTTAGATAGAAAATAGAAAAAGAAATCTGGTTACTGGATACAGCTTTGATTGGCTCACAATATGAAACGGGTCTCCTCAAGCTCACTAGGATGAGACACGCTGAAGGCAACTAAGCCTGTTCTCCTTGATAATTTGTAATGCTACTTTGGATGCAAATTCGTCGGGCCAATGTTTGACATGAGTCTTCGACTCGGACACAAGTTCCTCCTCCATCTCAAGACAAGATTTAGCAACGTCAGCAGGATTATTGTGTTGGCAATCAGGATTTCTTGTTGGCAGCAGGATTCAAAAGCCAACCTGGATTATATATTCTACCTGGCAGGGCAGCAGCTCCTGCAACAAACCTGAAAGCATTGCGGTGGTAATATTCCTCAAGGTAGTCGCAATAGTCAGAGCACTCAGTGGAATCAGCCTTTCCCACCCCCATAGTTTCTCCAGAAAGTCTTTCATTTTTTTTTTCCTTCTCAAACACGCAAAAAGATTTGCACGTGTTTTGTATTAAGATGAAAAATAGTTAACAATTACAATGACGCACCAAGACTGATGCACTAGGGGGATACAATTATACAGGTAGCTCTGCCCTTCCTAGCAAAAGAAATCAAACACAATTACTCGATAGATGAACAGAACAACCTGACCGTCTTCCATTTTAGAATCTCTGATGATCTTTTTTCTGAACCTGAGGATTTAATACGCGTCTGAAATGCCCCTGTGATTTTTGCTGTTTCATCAGCAGCACTGCCATTCCCATCATCGTAGTAGCTGATTCTTCGTTAAAATCAATCTTGTTCCTAGCAGCAGCAGCAACAAAATAAGACTTTTTTTAACAGTATGTCAAACATGAGAAAATTTGTCCCCAGTTCCATCCGTAGACTGATTGTGCACGTACGGTCATGGATGGATCAAGCAACTCAGAATGATTGTGTTGCTCGGTAAGATGGATCATATCCACTTTAGACATGATATATCCTGCTTTTCCAACTCAGACGCAAGTTGCTCCTCCTTGTTCAGACAAATATCAATACCAGCAAGAGCAGCTATCCTGCTAACCGTCGCAAACAATGCTGTTTCTCCACAAGCCCGAGGCCGTCGAAACGCCCGGCACAGGCCAGCCCAGGTCACACTAGCGACGTGGCCCATCAGGTGCAGGCCCATGTTGACACTTTAACCAGTGGGCCGGGGCCCGAGGCGACCATTTGTAGCCTAGCAGCGGCAAAAGTAGTCTGCACGTAAAGAGAGCCTCTTCATGACCAGGCTGGAAACTGAATTAAGATTTTTTTCTTCAAAAAAAAAACTGAATAAAGATTTAAGAACATCTTATCTTATATAATTTTGGAGAACAAACGGCCCAGTTTAGAGAACTGAGTGCTTGCACTGATGGGAGTGGTGTGTCATTTGTGTGTGTGAGTATTGGAGAAATGTATGTGTCAAGTAACAACATGATGTATTGCTTGGTGTACGTGCTAAAATTAATATGGGCAGTTCTAATTGCTTATTTGGCCCTGGAAAAACTTCATCTTGCTTATCTGGCCCTTTTTTTCTTTCGAACTTGCCTATTTGGCCTCAAAACGAAAGTTTCTTGCTTATTTGGCCTTCCGTCAGTTTTTAGGGGTTAACGGTGTTAAGTGGCAGCTAAAAAGTCCATTTTACCCCTAGTTGAAAAAATAAAAAAAAAAGTTTCATGCACATACTACCCGTTAAAAAAACCAGAGTTTCATGCACATGCTTCCTAAAAGTAAAGTGTCCACGTAAAAGTAAAGTATGGACACGCACGGCTTTTCCAAAAAGCCAAAAAGTCTGTACACGTACTCTACTCAAAGAGCACTTTAAACATGCTCATACTACACCACTTTGCGTATGTACATATCCCTAACCTGTGAATACTTTGAACATGCATGCTAGTATACGCGCGGCATGCATCCGTGGTAGCGGAAATCACCCTAGACTTGGTCTATATACTATTGGTATATATACTTATATGGACATACTCTAATTAATTTAAAAGTATGAACGCACACTCGTGCATGCAATTTTCAAAAGATCCCATACATGCGGGCATGCAATTTTGAAAAAGGTACCGCCGTACAAAAACCTCATCTATATACTGAATATCTATGTGTTTCAAATGTATATATATCCACTCAAAATATGCCATAAACAACTGAAAATCTGTTTTTTTCTTTTTTCTTTCAACCAGGGATAAAATGGACTTTTTAGCTGTCACTTAACACCGTTAACCCTTGAAACCGGACGGAAGGCCAAATAAGCAAAGAAACTTTCGTTTTGAGGCTAAATAGGCAACTTCGAGAGAAAAAGGGCCAAATAAGCAAGATGAAGTTTTTTAGGGCCAAATAAGCAATTATCCCTTCAAAGTACGACTGAGCTACACATGGATTTGTGTGTTGGTATTTGACACGAACCAACCTTGAGGGCTTCAGATAGACATCCTACCAACTGATAGGATCCGAGAGGGAAATTGAGCAAGAAATCAGGTCGTAGAGGAAGGTGAAGATAGCTGTGCTGCAGTCTCTATGGGCCCAAAAACTCTAGATACGGAAAAAAAAAATATTGGATACAGCTGGCTAGGGTGGCGTAGCCCAGCTCAGCCCAGGGCGGCAGGGCCTAATGGCGACGTGGCCCATCAGGAGGAGGCCATGTTGACACAATTGTCATGTGTGCTCGGGGCCCAGGGCAAGCAGCAGCAAAAGTAGCCCGCACGTGAAAACGGCCCAAGGATCTTCAATTTATTTTTTCTATGACAAGCTGGCATTATAAGATTATTATTAAGAACGACTTATATAGACGGCTCCTAATTTACAGAACTGCATGCTTGCACTTTTTCTTTCCTTGAACAACACAGAAGAGTTGCGTGTCATTTCATTTAGGAAAGATGAGTGCCTGTGTGCTGATAGGTGGTGTATATTGTATAGGAGAAAGTAGTATGCGAAGCCTAATTATATTATATTCCAACGAGTTAAGCGTCATTATTATAGGCTGATGAGGGTCAGAGCTCAAATCTCGCGAATCAGGCCTCTCCATCTTAAGTGAAGCCTAAAAGAACAACATTTTAGCACGTGTGGATCATTTTACTGAATATAGCTGACCCGAGAGCCACCCTCACATGAAAAATAATAGTTAGACCTTTTGCTAATTAATTTCGAATTACTCCCTCTATCTTTTTTTATAAGGCGTATTGGGTACTATCCCAGATACCAAGGAACTGTAGATAACAAGGAAGAAAGAGGACCACGTGGCCAGGATTAATGCAAGGTTTGCATGCCAGAATGCAAACAGTTGCATGCAGCCGAAGACAGCGCGGGCCGGCCGGGTGATTAGAATTAGCGCGCGCATGCACGCTCACTTCGGGTGGAAGAAACAGGGTCCGGGTGGAAGAAACATGGTCCGGCCCATGCATAAACGCCAGTAT
Organism: Hyparrhenia diplandra; assembly: GCA_015847255.1. Classification (NCBI taxonomy): domain Eukaryota; kingdom Viridiplantae; phylum Streptophyta; class Magnoliopsida; order Poales; family Poaceae; genus Hyparrhenia; species Hyparrhenia diplandra. The sequence goes on from JADLZK010001920.1 coordinate 148,117, forward strand.
TCTCCGTATTCTATTTAATGTTGCACGTTCATTAACTTTCTTCACCTCGATTCCAATGTCACGCCTTATAAAAAAAAATCAAAAAACGAAAATTGCTGGGCGCCTTATATTTCGTTATGGAGGGAGTAGTTCTTCACACAGTCCATAACTTAGGTTTGTCAAATACACATGTTAATTTAGCAATGAGTACTGTCGGCGTTTCCCGGAGCGGGCGCCGGGAGCCGGCAATAAAAGAAATTTATGTGCCGCGGCGCCCCTTCCCTCGATGACGAAGCGCGAGATCGACACACTGGACGCGGGCGGATTTATCCTGGTTCAGCCAACGGGCCCTACGCCCAGCGGGGTGAGTCCTATTCGTGTTACCGCGCTCCACGGGGGTGAGAGCCCTGTAGTAGGGGTTTACAGACGGTTGCGAGGGAGAGACACTGGTCTCAAGCCTCGCGATCGTGGGTGTGGTGGTGGTGGTTGTTCGTCTGTAGGTTGCCGATCCCCCGCTAATGGGGCATTACTTCTCCTTTTATAGTGGGAAGGAGGCGTAACGTTTACATTTGGCGATGCTTAGGTGGCTAATTCCGAGGCCGCACGGTTGCATGTGCGCGTCCGAGGGCTGACGTCCCGTCGTGAGCTTGGATGATGACACGCGTCTTGATCCGATGGTGATCGTGCCGTTCCCTGGTGCAACCCCCGGGGCCCGCGGAGGCGTCCCTCACAGTCCGCATGGCGAGGGGCGGCCCCAGCAAGTTTGGGGGCGACGTGTAGCATGCCCGAGGGTCCTGCTCAACGTGGCGTCATGGCGGTTGTCTTGGGGAATGAACAGTGCTCCCTGATTTCCCGTGCCGTGTGGTGTAATGCGTCACCAGTACAGCTTTGTGTCCCATCAGTCGGATTGAGGAGGGATTCGGCAGGTCGATTTGACTGGGCGTAATCGATGGCCTGACACATCGCCTGTTGTGCAACCGCATTAAATGCAGCTGTTCCCCTTCCTTCGGACGGAACCTCCCATGCCCGAGGGTGCGCGACCCCGGTGGGATAGAGCCGCCACGCCCGAGGTATGGAGCGCCGGTCTCCCCGGGCGAGGCGGAGTTTGTACGCCCGGGACGGCTAGCTCAGGCCATCCTCTACCGTAGGGAAATCCAGGCGCCCGAGGATTGCTCTCGGGCGGGACGGAAGCCTGAGCGTGGTCCGAGGTTTACGCCGGCAAGCAACACGTCGTGGAGTTCCTCAGCCCCCTTGTCATTCCCCGAGCATAGTCGCTTCGGTAGACAATCTTGGCTATGGAGGCGACCAGCCGGTCGTGAGACCCGGCTTGTCGCTGGGCCGAGCAATTTATACAGCGTCCCGTCATGGTGGTGGCTTCTGTGGGCCGTTTGTAGGCCACCCTCGTCTTCGTTGGTCGTCGTGGCTCACGGGCCTAGCCCTTTGGTAAATCTGGGCCGTCCGCCGTATGGGGGTATTGGCGAAATTTGAGTTTTTTATTGGGCCTAGATGGGCCGGCGGTTTTCGTTATAATGAGAATGTCTCGGGGCCCAATATTTTGGTCCCCGACAGTAGCCCCGAGCCCCCGAGCGAGTAAGGACTCGCTTCGGGGGTTTTGCCGCCTCCCGTTGCCTCCTTTTGTTCTCAGGGTGGTTCGTCTACAAGGGGTGCGCGCGAGCGCACCCGTTGGGTGTAGCCCCCGAGGCCTCGAATGGAATGAGGTGTTCCTTCGAGGTCTTGAATCTCGCACGTCGGCAAGATCGGAACAGCTCTATATTGCGCTTGATTGTGCGGCTTGTTCATTTTTGCGAGGGGGCCCGAGGGCCCGCGCTTATAATGCGCGAGGTCGGCCGGGGCCCCGACTTTGGGGCTACGCTCCTCTGGCTCCCTCCCGAGGGGGAGGAGGAGGGGAGACTCACCCGGTGCCCCGTAAGCCCGACCGTGATGAGCTCGGTTGAACGTTGTAGCGGTCGGTTTAGCGGGGTGCCCGTGCCCCTCTCCGGAGCGAGGGGTCGGCTATGTGATCCAGATTCACCCATGAGAACCCTCGGACCGTTTAGCGTATCCCGGGGTTTGACGGATCAACCCCCGAGGGCCTGAAGGCCTCCCACGGATGGGACATCTCTATAAACAAAGACCCGAGGGTCTTAAACACGCTCAGAAATCCAGAGCCGGAGGAGGGCCCGGGTATAGCTGGTTGTGCATTTCCTTCCCGTCCTGGGTTTGGGTTATCCGAGGCGGCCGCCGAAACCCATGTGGGTGGGCCTCGTAACCTCTGGATCGAGGGGTGCACGCGACGTGCGTTAGCCCGAGGCTTGGCGGGAACCGCCGTCGGACTGACTTTTTTGCCTCTTAGGTCGGGCATGCTGGATGTGGATGGCCGGACGGTTATACCCCTGGTAGGGAGACGAGGCGTCTCCCTGCCGTGCCTGAGTCGGCGTGACGGTTCACGTCCGATGGGACGTGGCCCTGTGGCCTTCGTCAGGGGCGGTAATCGAGGGGGCCGCCGTAGTGCATTGATCACCCTTGGCGGGCCCGCGCCGGGCCGAGCCGTTGGATGGCGGTTGTCGTTCCATCATAGGCCGCCCACTCGAGAGTCGGTTCGATTGCCCAAGCCGGCGGTTCGCCTTCCCTTCCCTATAAATACGGGGTCGCCGCGCCGTAGCGGATAGTTGCTCCCTTGCTTCTCTGCCGTCGCCTTCTTGCCTTCTTGCCTTCTTGCTGTAGCAATCAGGAGATAGAAAGTTTGTGCTGGAGAGATTCAGGGAGAGATTCACTTGCCTTGCGCTCGTGTGATCGGCATTGCTGGGAGTCGCGGTTGCCGTCTCTCCGATTTTCCCATGGCGCGCGGCGGGTGGTGATGACCAGCGCCGGAGGTGCTCGACGCCGAGCCGTGGTCGAGGTCGTCGGTGGACGAGGAGAAACTCCAGCGCCTTGTCGAGGAAGGGCTTCTCCGTCCCCGGACTAGTGACGTGAATCCGGAGTGGATAGCCCCGGATTGGACCGAGGAGGAGCCGAATCCTCCTGACGGCTATGTGGTGAGCCGGATCGATCTCCACCGGCGTGGCTTTGGGATGCCGGCCGGGGGGTTCATCGAGCGATCCTCCATTACTACGAGATCGAGCTTCACCATCTGCCTCCGAACTCGATCTCCCAGGCCGCCATCTTTGTCACCCTCTGTGAGGGATTCCTGGGGATTGAGCCACATTGGGACCTTTGGTTGTGGTTCCTCAACGCGGATCTTACCACTGCCTTCGTGGCGCAGGGCCGACCGCGGAGGGCATTACGTGTGGGTGGGCTGCGACTCGGGTTCGCGGCGGACCCGACGGCCGAACCGAGCCGATGGGTACATCCTTTCCAAGCTCACCTCCTCTAACAAGGGGTGGCAGGATCGGTGGTTCTACCTTCGCAACGACGGGAACGTGCTCCCGGCGTACACCGGGCGGGTCCTCAAGGTCCGTCCGCAGAAGTGGAACTGGGGTCCCGCGCGGAACTCCACCCTTGCCGGAGGGGTTGAAACAGACGGTCCGCGTCTTCGGAGAAGAGGGTAAACGCCGCCGCCGTGGTCGCCGCCTTCCACCGACGTCGGCTGCCGCCCTTGATGGATCGCCCTCTGCCGATGTACAGGATGATGCACGAGCCCCCGGCCTTGATGCGTCTTGCCGGATGTCGGGCCTTACGCTTTCCGCCGACGATCGGCCAAGAGGGTTGTTGGTATTTCTAATGTCACTAACTAGTAATGGCGTCTAGAAAGGATATCGATGTTGCTTCAGATAAAACTAAAAGAAAATAATTCATTGCGTTCATAGCATATCTGAAAAGGTTGTCATCCCTATAGTTTAACTACTAATATGCAAGGAATAAACTATTCGTACTATGCCTTGATATCTTCTTAATAAGTAAATAAACAATTATAATCGGGTATCCGCAGTTTAATGCATATGAATATACCATTGTAGCATTTTAACCGGGAGTAAGAACCGGGTGTTGAATTTATATTCTACCACAGGGAAAGAAGTCTACTATCGTGAATTAAGCGTGCATAGGTGTATCTAAACATCTTAATCATCTCTCGTAGCAAAGCTTAAGTGCTAAATCTATCAATTACTTAAACAGGGATCAAAGTTCACAATAAAGATAATGATAAAGTTCGATAAATAGATTCAACCAAGTCATATCCAGGTGTGCAAAAAGAAAGTGTTCTGTTGGTATTTCTAACGTCACTAACTAGTAATGGCGTTTAGAAAGATATTAGATGTTGCTTCGAGATAAAACTAAAAGAAATATTCATTGCAGTTCATAGCATATCCGAAAAAGGTTGTCATCTCTATAGTTAAACTACTAATATGCAAGGAATAAAATATTCGTACTATGCCTTGATAACTTCTTAATAAGTAAATAAACAATTATAACTGGGTATCCGCAAGTTTAATGATATGAATATACCATTGTAGCATTTTAACCGGGAGTAAGAACCGGTGTTGAATTTATATTCTACCACGAGGAAAGAAGTCTTCTATCATGAATTAACTATGCATAGGTGCTAAACATCTTAATCATCTCTCGTGTGCAAAGCTTAAGTGTTAAACTTATCAATTAATTAAACAAGGATCAAAGTTCACAATAAAGATAATGATAAAGTTCTTGATAAATAGATTCAACCAAAGTCATATCTAAGTGGGCGAAAAATAGAAAGTGTCAAACAATTGGACGATAGCAATTCATAGGCTAGCTAGCATTAGAAACTCCAATATGTAACTCTAAACTATAAGTTAGGATCTACTTGATTAGTGCAATACATCTAACAATCATTGAAGAAAGACTAATTAAATCTAGACATGAGGACGTAATCCGTGAAGACTAAGGCCTAAAACTTAGAACAACCCGAATAATATCATCCGCTAGGCCTACATACGGGGATGGATTGCAAAGGACTCAATGGTCTTTGTCACCACCACGATCTACCACACGACCCGGCACATAGGGTGCAAACGCAGTAAATAAGATCTAATCACCACGATTACATCATCTCTACCACTCACCCATGATATCAATAGATGGCGCTATACGAATCCATGTATGAACATAACAGTAATTCAACTATGCAAAACGTGTAATCAAAGTAAACACTAGAACAAATAATCTCGAATATAAACATGATCAAGATATTCATATTAAGAACGTGTCCGGAACTTGAAGACTACTTACAATGAAGAACTTACAAGAACGAGGCCTGATCTTGAGCCGGCCTCCAACGATCCGGAGCGGATTTCTCCCTTCCTACTAGTTCTAATCTTGATTGCTACTCTTCCTAAAGTGATGTTTCTACAAGCGTGGGATATGACTTGGATCTTGAAGCGTTGTTGCTGAATTGAGAACTTGATGATCGAAAAGGGGGGTCTAGGGGTCTATATATATGGGTCTTCTTATGTCCCTTCAAACTTCAAAGAAACAATGTGGTACTAATCTTCATGGGCCTTGATGATGTACGGCGACCATTGGATCAAACCGACATTAAACAACCGGTTTAGATTTGCGTCTTAGAGGCGGTGGAGGAAGGTTCCGAGACCGGGCTTGCGTGGCGACCCAAGCGGGGGGCCTATCGGCCCCATTATTGGGCCGATCGGCCCAGGTGGGGAGTCCCCTCGGGGTCCCGTCGTGCGCCGTGGGCTTCGGAGTCTTCTAGATGATGTTTTCTTCGGTGTCAAGTTTGGTCCACGTCGGGATTAATCCGGAGCCTTCTAGAATCTTTCTCGGAGTTGGATTGCGTTGCGTTGCGTAGCCGCATGGCTCGCGAACTCTGGCTGTTTTTTTCTGTTTTAGTCCCTCGCAATTCACAACATTACCAAAACTGATGGAAATATGTTAGTGACCCCTTATTCTAGGTTGTTATTATTATTTATACCCTTTTCTCACGTTTAATTGATTAATAATTTTATATGATAACAAGTGTCAACAAACTCCCCAAGCTTACCCTTTGCTAGTCCCTAGCAAAGCTATATGCTATAGTAGGATCGGGAGTTGCTACTACGCTTTCATACCTCAAAAGTCTTGTATTAATAAATAAATTCTCCTCTTAACCAGATTGCTCTCTCATACTGTTTACCATGAGGCGTAGCCTTTTCACGAATCATAAGCAAGATAAAACAATCAAGTTAAGTACCATGTCTCAAGTTCTTTGATCAACTATCATCCTGGGGTTTTGCAATATTTTTCAAAAAAACTTCGAGATCCTATGTATGACCCTCTTAAGTAGATGGTGATAGTGAAGTTTCACATATGGTAGGACATACATAGTGGGATGATAGTGGTGAAGTGGGTGAGGATGAAAGGTAGTAAATTGCCTTAGCCTTTTTCTAGTATTTTTCTTCTCAAGCATCTTAGACTATATCTCTCTTTCTAAAAATTTTTAGGACCTGGGCTGTCCATTCTTGGAGAGGTGGGCTTTGCCCCGGACTTGTGTCCATTTTTCTCTCTCCTTAGAGATGTGGGCCCTACTCACCCTCGGACACGTGTCCATTATTCATCTCTAAATATATTTTTATTATTAGGGAGGTAGGCCCTTCTCGCCTAATATGACTTTTTGTCCATTACTCTCCCTCTCTCGTCTCACTTTTTTCTCTAGATATTCATTTTTCTTTTTTCTCTCTCTCTCTCTTTTTTTCGAATGTAGCCCGGCCTCTAAAAAGAACACGAGAGAGACATATCCAAAGATTGCAAGAGTTTATTTTTATAATTATGGCTAGCGGCTTGATGGAGTATGGGGAGGCGTACTTCTGAGTTAGAAGCAGCGTATTTAATGGAGTGGGATGATCTTGATGTGAATGATAAACTCTTAAGGGTCATAGCTAAGGAACTCATCATGTAATTTTATAATTTTTAAAGATAAAAACCAGGAGTCAAGTATCTCTAAGAATATGATAAACAGCAGCTCAACTTTTCATGTACTTTTATCTTTTAATGCGAAGACTCAGATTAAGCATGTGCTTCCCACAGGTGTTTGGGTTCGGAGCAAAATAAGCATTTAAAGCTTTGGGAGAATCTAAGTCCAAAGTGTAAGTACTTTTAAGAGGAATTAAGGCGGAGCAACTATTCATCATCTCCTTAGCATATATCATCAAGATCATAATTAAAAAGGAAGAAAGTAATCTAGCAAGTTCCAGCATTTATTTGACTCTTTAACACTAAGACTTTTAGCTAAGACTCATTAACTAAGACTCATTAACTCTAAGCAAATATAACTAGCTAATAAATAAGACATAGGATAGTGATACTTATAGTGATAAATGGGGGTGCTCTCCCCCAAGCTTGATCTTGAAGTAGTCCTGTGTTTATCCTTGGAGCTTGCTCCTCTTTCGGGGTCTCCTTTAATGTTCTCCCTGTTAATATTAGTTTTGCACATACCCGAAGGAACAAATTCTAGGATGTTATTGTGAGCCTTCATGTGCTCACGTCTTTTTGGATTTTCATTTTTATATTTATAAGGTGTGGACCTTCATGTGCCCACATATTTTTTTGAGAATTTTTCTATGCAATAGGGATGCTAATGCAAAAACATATGAGTGCAATATTTTTGTATTTTTATTTTTATGCCGCCACAAAGAAGGAGTGCTTGCATGAGGCTTTAGGAAACTGATGCAAATGCAGCAAACATATTTTTGAGATTTGCAGGTTTAGAAAAAAAAAAAAATGCTAAAGTAAACATGCTAATTGAAATATGCTTTGCGTAAAATTAAATATGCAAGTAAATACCGAAGTTACCTCGGGAGAGTTTAGAGCACTTACTCGCCTATGGGCCCTCGTATAAATGTTGTACCTGGTAAGGGTCCTTCAATGATCTCAAAGGGTGGCGTAGACGAAGTAGCCGAGGAAGTCGATTTTCCATTTGTTGATGCCGCATGCGCTGGTCGGGTCTCCGAAGGTGTACTCTTGTTACTCTTCTTAGCAGGCGCAGCCTTCTTTCTTTTTCCAAGATTGTTTCTTTGGTGGAGACCTCTCGGGTGTAGCCGGTGCAGCGTTCAATATGGGTAGGAGCCGAGTGTATTTTTCCTTGATGTCTTTCTCTATTCTCTCAATGTGTTCCATCTTCGAGTCCAGCTTACATTTGTAGTCTCTGGAGACGCTTCGCTCTTGGTCCTTCTTCGGGCTGTTCATTGTTAGTGTAAGTATTGAAGAAACAACGTATCTTTTACCTTGAAGCTGGAAGTGGATCTCTTGGATTCGATGTAGATGATAGCTCTTGTAGTGTTCAGGAACGGTCTTCCAAGTACTATGGGAGGATCTTGTTCTTCTTCTCCCATGTCCATGACTAAAAAGTCAGTGAGGACATAGCAGTCTTTAATCTTGACGGGGACGTTTCGTACAATACCTTCCGGGAATCGGTGTGATTGATCCGCCATCTGCAACATTACATAGGTGGAACACAAAGGCATATTACCATATATTAATTGATACGTTACCCTTGACATTAAGTTGATGCGGATCCCGTGTCGCGAGACAACTTCTTTGGAAGTTCCATTGATTGATGGAGCAATGGATTGACGGAACTCCAGGGTCGTCTAGCTTCTCTAATGGTGGTGGAATGCGCCGAGTCTTGCGTTCTGTTGGGACTTGATTGATCATCAAGACTCGTTCCACGTGTGGTCGAGGTTGACGGTTCTTCTTGTTCTTGCTTCTTCTTTTTGTCCTCTCCTTGACAATTTGGTACGTGTACTTGTGGTACGGTAGTGGTACGGTTGGAGCAGGGGGAGCTAGGGTCTTGTGTTTGCAGTTGAATCTCTCCCTCTGTCCGTTGACGGTGAAGACGATCTTTGCGGTGTCGGCGTAGATGATGGCCTTGGTGGTGGCCAAGAAGGGGCGGCCCAGAATAATCGGGGCGTTCTTACCTTTGCCCGTATCCAGGACCACGAAGTCGGTGGCCACATAGAGCTTACCGATGTAAAGACAAACGTCTTCCAGGATGCCTTCGGGATAGCATAGCGACTGATCTGCAAGTTGTAGGCACATAGTTGTGTATAATAAATCTGAATCTGGCTCAAGGTTTACCTTAGGCATGATGTTGACACTTGAGCCAAAGTCGCAAAGCGCATCGTAGGTGCGGGCGCCCGATTTCAATGGTGACGACCGGTCTCCCCGGATCTCCTTTCTTGGTGGGCATACCCGGTCAAGACAATTCAGTCCTTCTCGTGCATCCTTAGTGCGAATACCGCATAGTAAATATCGACAAGATTTGCAGATTCTAATTCTTCCTACTGGCCCGGAATCTTTCCTGAAGTTAGGCATAGGAGCGAGATAAAGCCAGCTGAGATAACGAGATTCTATCATTTTATTGAAGCTATCTTTGGTTCTTTTTATTGCGAAGAAAAGCTTTCCATTTTAGTACTAATAGTTTCTAGCATTTTATCATTGGAAGCTAACTTCTTAGGCAGTTATCCATAAGTCTACCTTGGTTTTGTACTAACTCTTTTAAAGGTGGGAAATTATTAAAAAGAGTTATTACCTTGATAGTTACCGAGTAGTTACCTTGGTAGTTGGGTCTCTGTTGATTCCATCCTTGATTAGGAGGACAATACCGGGTTGTTGTTGTTGTTGATGTAATTCACGTCCTTTTCATTTCGAGACATTGGCTGCCCGAAAGTGTCCAGTGTTGCCACATTCTTCACATGTCATGCGGGGAATCGAAGAGTTGCATGACTTCCTTTTTTCTCGGGAGCTTTGTCTTCAAGCTTCTACATAATTAAATCCATTTTGGCATACAAACATGTCTACCTCTTTCATTTTGGTGCATTCCTCTTTCTTTCTTGCGGGGTTGACGGTCCTCATTCCAAGCTTGGTTTGATGCCATCTTCTCCACAAGGTCGAAGAGTTTGATTTAGTGTAAGGGGGGAAAGCACCTCCAGCAAAGGCGTCCATGGTCTCACGGGTGTTGTTGTTGAGCCCGTGGTAGAAGGTCTGCATGAGTAGCCGTTCTCCATTCCATGGTGTGGGCATTCGATGATGTAGTCTTGGGCGTTCCCACGCCTGCGGAACGGATTCATCGTGTTCTTGCTGAAACTTGAGATTTTCCCCGTAAAGGCGTTGGTTTTGCCTATAGGGAAGAACTTTGCGGGGTGAAGGCGGTAGAGCAAAGTGCCCAAGTAGTGAGTTTGTCTTTGTTGGCGTAGAACCCTTTGCCGGGCTCGTCCCAAGAGTGAGAATGGGAACAGAGGAAGTAGGATTGCATCACTTGAGACATCTTTGATGGTGAAGGTGCACGTGATCTCTAGGAAGTGTTGTAGGTGAGCATTGGCATCTTCATGGGCTTTTCCACGTAATTGGCTAGCTTGTACCATGTTGATGAGTGCGGGCTTGAGCTCAAAAGCTTTGTCTCCCACATCGACCGTCGGCCCAAAGGCGGATGTTGGCCGTAGTCGGTCTGCAGTAGTACTCTCGGAGGGTCTTGTTTGCCATGACTTGAACACGGGTGCTAAGCCGCACAAATGGAGGAGTCTTCCAAGGTAGTGATCTTAGGTTGAGACTTCAACTTGGATCTTGCCTCCTTCAAGAGTTTTTCTCGGACGGAATTTCGAAGTTTTTCGGGAAGATTCCTTTTCATACATTACCCCGAAATAGATAGAAAGAATAATAACGAGGGTAAACTTTTTTTAAGCAATTGATAAGTTTAATACTTTACAATGCGTGAGAGAGATGTATGCAAGTTAATCCTATATTTTTTTTATTGGGCTATAGACTTTCTTTCCCCGCAACGGCGCAAAAAAATGCTTGTTGGTATTTGTAACGTCACTAACTAGTAATGGCGTTTAGAAAGATATCGATGTTGCTTCGAGATAAAACTAAAAAGAAATATTCATTATAGTTCATAGCATATTTGAAAAGGTTGTCATACCTATAGTTAAACTACTAATATGCAAGGAATAAAATATTCGTACTATGCCTTGATAACTTCTTAATAAGTAAATAAACAATTATAACTGGGTATCATAAGTTTACGAGATATGAATATACCATTGTAGCATTTTAACAGGGAGTAAGAAACTGTGTGTTGAGTTTATATTCTACCACGAGGGGAAAGAAGTCTTCTATCATGAATTAACTATGCATAGGTGCTAAACATCTTAATCATCTCTCGTGTGCAAAGCTTAAGTGTTAAACTTATCAATTAATTAAACAAGGATCAAAGTTCACAATAAAGATAATGATAAAATTCTTGATAAATAGATTCAACCAAAGTCATATCTAAGTGGGCGAAAAATAGAAAGTGTCAAACAATTGGACGATAGCAATTCATAGGCTAGCTAGCATTAGAAACTCCAATATGTAACTCTAAACTATAAGTTAGGATCTACTCGATTAGTGCAATACATCTAACAATCATTGAAGAAAGACTAATTAAATCCGGACATGATGAGGACGTAATCCGTGAAGACTAAGGCCGAAACTTAGAACAACCCGAATAATATCATCCGCTAGGCCTACATACGGGGGATGGATTGCAAAGGACTCAATGGTGTTTGTCACCACCACGATCTACCACACGACCCGGCACATAGGGTGCAAACGCAGTAAATAAGATCTAATCACCACGATTACATCATCTCTACCACTCACCCATGATATCAATAGATGAGCGCTATACGAATCCATGTATGAACATAACAAGTAATTCAACTATGCTAAACGTGTAATCAAAGTAAACACTAGAACAAATAATCTCGAATATAAACATGATCAAGATATTCATATTAAGAACGTGTGCGGAACTTGAAGACTACTTACAATGAAGAACTTACAAGAACGAGGGCACGATCTTGAGCCGGCCTCCGACGATCCGGAGCGGATTTCTCCCTTCCTACTAGTTCTAATCTTGATTGCTACTCTTCCTAAAGCGATGTTTCTACAGCGTGGGATATGACTTGGATCTTGAAGCGTTGTTGCTGAATGGAGAACTTGATGATCTGAAAAGGGAGGTCTAGGGGTCTATATATATGGGTCTTCTTATGTCCCTTCACTTCAACAAACAATGTGGTACTAATCTTCATGGGCCTTGATGATGTACGGCGACTATTGGATCAAACCGACATTAAACAACCGGTTTAGATTGCGTCTTAGAGGCGGTGGAGGAAGGTTCCGGAGACCGGGCTTGCGTGGCGGCCAAGCGGGCCGATCGGCCCCATTATTGCCGATCGGCCCGGGTGGGTCCCACTCGGGTCAGCGATGCGTCGCCGGGCTTACGGAGTCTTCTAGATGATGTTTTCTTCGGTGTCAAGTTTCGTTCACGTCGGGATTAATCCGAAGCCTTCTAGAGTCTTTCTTGGAGTTGGATTGCGTTACGTCGCGAAGTCGTGCGGCTCGCGAATTCTTTGTTTTTTCTGTTTAGTCCCCGCAATTCACAACTTTACCAAAACCGGTGGAAATATATTAGTGACACCCTATTCTAGGTTGTTATTATGATTTATACCCCTTTCTCATGTTTATTTGATTAATAAATTTATATGATAACAAGTGTCAACAAACTCCCCAAGCTTACCCTTTGCTAGTCCCTAGCAAAGCTATATGCTATAGTAGGATCGGGAGTTGCTACTACGCTTTCATACCTCGAAGTCTTGTGTTACTCGAAATAAATTCTCCTCTTAACCAGATTGCTCTCTCATAATTGTTTACCATGGGGCGTAGCCTTTTCATGAATCATAAGCAAGATAAAACAATCAAGTTAAGTACCATGTCTCAAGTTCTTCGATCAACTATCATCCTGGGGTTTTGCAATTTTTTTTTTTTAAAAGAAACTTCGTGAGATCCTATGTATGACCCTCTTAAGTAGATGGTGGTAGTGGAGTTACACCTGTAGTGGGACATGCATAGTAGGATGAAAATGGATGAGGATGAAAGGTAGTAAATAGCCCTTAGCCTTTTCTAGTATTTTTCTTCTCAAGCATATTGGACTATATCTCTCTTTCTAAAAAATTGCTAGGACACGGGCTGTCCATTCTTGGAGAGGTGGGCTTTTGCCCGGACTTGTGTCCATTTTTTCTCTCCTTAGAGATGTGGGCCCTACTCACCCTCGGACACGTGTTTATTATTCATCTCTAAATATATTTTTATTATTAGGGAGGTAGGCCCTTCTCGCCTAGTATGACTTTTGTCCGTTACTCTCCCTCTCTCGTCTCACTTTTTCTCTAAATATTTATTTTTCTTTCCTCTCTTTTTCTCTTTTTTTTCGAATGTAGCCCAGCCTCTATTTGGCATAAAAACACTGAGAGAGACATATCCAAAGATTGCAAGAGTTTATTTTTATAATTATGGCTAGCGGCTTGATGGAGTATGGGGAGGCGTACTTCCGGGTTAGAAGCAGCGTATTTAGTGGAGTGGGATGATCTTGATGCGAATGATAAACTCTTAAGGGTCATAGCTAAGGAACTCATCATGTAATATTTTATAATTTTCAAAGATAAAAACCAGGAATCGGGTATCTCTAGGAATATGATAAACAATGACTCAACTTTTCATGTATTTTTATCTTTCGGTGCTAAGACTCAGATTAAGCATGTGCTTTCCACAGTGTTTGGGTTTAGAGCAAATTAAGCATTTAAAGCTTTGGGAGAATCTAAGTCCAAAGTGTAAGTACTTTTAAGAGGGATTAAAGCGGAGCAACTATTCATCATTTTCTTAGCATATATCATCAAGATCATAAATAGAAAGGAAGAAAGCAATCTAGCAAAGATCTAGTATTTATTAGACTCTTTAACACTAAGACTTTTAATTAAGACTCATTAACTCTAAGCAAATATATATCTAGCTAATAATTAAGACATAAAATAGTGATACTTATCGTGGTAAACGGGGGTGCTCTCCCCAAGCTTGATCTTGAAGTAGTCCTTTGTTCATCCTTGGAGCCCGCTCCTCTTTTGGGTCTCCTTTAATGTTCTTCCCTGTTAATATTAATTTCGCACATACCCCGAAGGAGCAAATTCTAGGATGTTAATGTGAGCCTTCATGTGCTCACGTCTTTTTGGATTTTTATTTTGTGTGGACCTTCATGTGCCCAAATATTTTTAAGAATTTTTCTATGCAATAGGGATGCTAATGCAAAAACATATGAGTGCAATATTTTTATTTTTATTTTTATGCCGCCAAAGCAAGGGAGTGCTTGCGTGGGGCTTTAGGAAACCGATGCAAATGCAGCAAACATATTTTTGAGATTTTCTAAGTGCAAGTTTAGAAAAAAAGTAAAAATGCTAAAGAAAAATGCTAATTGAAATATGCTTTGCGAGAAAATTAAATATGCGAGATAAATACCGAAGTTACCTCTCGGCGAGAGTTTAGAGTACTTACTCCCATGGCGTGGTGTCATCTATGGGCCCTCGTACAAATGTTGTACCCTGGTAAGGTTCCTTCAATGATCTCAAAGGGCGGCGAGACTTAAGTAGCCGAGGAAGTCGATTGTTGGGTTTGTCGATGTCGGCGCCGGTCGGGTCTCCGAAGGTGCACTTTTGTCGATTTTTTCTTGGCGAGCACGGCTTCTTTCTTCTTCCAAGATTGCTTCTTTGGTGGAGACCTCTCGGGTGTGGCGGTGTAGAATTCAAGATGGGTAGGAGCTGAGTGTATTTTTCCTTGATGTCTTTCTCTATCCTCTTGATGTGCTCCATCTTCGAGTCCGGCTTACATTTGTAGTCTCGGGAGACGCTTCGCCCTTGGTCTTTCTTGGGGGCTGTTCATTATTAGTGTAAGTATTGAAGAAACAAGCAGTATCTTTTTACCTTGAAGTTGGAAGTGGATCTCGCCCCGTCCCGATGTAGATGATGGCTCTTGTAGTGTTCGAGAACGGTCTTCCAAGTACTATGGGAGGATCTTGTTCTTCTTCTCCCGTGTCCATGACTAGAAAGTCGGTGAGGACATAGCATCTTTGATCTTGACGAGGGGCGTTTCGTGCAATACCTTAGGGAATCGGTGTGAATGATCCGCCATCTCGTAGCATTACATAGGTGGAACACAAAGGCAGATTACCATATATCAATTGATACGTTACCTTTGACATTAGGTTGATGCTCGATCCCGTGTCATGAGACAACTTCTTTGGAAATTCCATTGATTAATGGAGCAATGGATTGACGGAACTCGTGGTCGTCTAGCTTCTCTAGTGGTGGTGGAATGCGCCGAAGTCTTGCGTTCATTTGCAACTTGATTGATCATCAAGACTCGTTCCACGTGTGGTCGAGGTTGACGGTTCTTCTTGTTCTTGCTTCTTCTTTTTGTCCTCTCCTCGGCGGTGTGGTGCGTGTACTTGAGTGGTACGGTAGTGGTACAGGTGGAGCAGGGGGAGCTAGGGTCTTGTGTTTGCGGTTGAATCTCTCCCTCTGTTTGTTGGCGGTGAAGACGATCTTCGCGGTGTCGGGTAGTAGATGATGGCCTTGGTGGTGGCAAGGAAAGGGTGTCCCTGAATGATCGTATGCGTTCTTACCTTTGCCCGTATCCAGGACCACGAAGTCGGTGGCCACATAGAGCTTACCGATGTAAAGACAAACGTCTTCCAGGATGCCCTCGGGGTAGCATAGCGACTGATCTGCAAGTTGTAGGCACATGGTTGTGTATAATAAATCCGAACTGGCTCAAGGTTTACCTTAGGCATAATGTTGACACTTGAGCCACGGTCGCAGAGTCGCGTCGAGGTACGGGCGCCGATGTTAATGGTGACGACCGGTCTCCCCTGGATCTCCTTTCTTGGCGGGCATACCCGGCCGGTGCACTTCAGTCCTTCTCGTGCTTCCTTGGTCCGAATACGTATAGTAGACATCGACAAGATTTGCAGATTCTAATTCTTAGGTTGGCCCGGAATCTTACAGGTTAGGCTAGCTAGCATTAGAAACTTAGAACAACCCGAATAATATCATAGGCTAGCTAGCATTAGAAACTCCAATATGTAACTCTAAACTATAAGTTAGGATCTACTCAATTAGTGCAATACATCTAACAATCATTGAAGAAAGACTAATTAAATCCACACATGAGGGACGTAATCCGTGAAGACTAAGGCGAAACTTAGAACAACCCGAATAATATCATCCGCTAGGCCTACATACGGGGGATGGATTGCAAAGGACTCAATGGTGCCGTCACCACCACCGATCTACCACACGACCCGGCACATAGGGTGCAAACGCAGTAAATACGATCCAATCACCACGATTACATCATCTCTACCACTCACCCTCCGAATGAAAGGATGAGCGCTATACGAATCCATGCATGAACATAACAAGTAATTCAACTATGCTAAACGTGTAATCAAAGTAAATACTAGAACAAATAATATCGAATATAAACATGATCAAGATATTCATATTAAGAACGTGTTTGGAACTTGAAGACTACTTACAATGAAGAACTTACAAGAACGAGGCCTGATCTTGAGCCGGCCTCCGACGATCAGGAGCGGATTTCTCCCTTCCTACTAGATCTAATCTTGATTGCTACTCTTCCTAAAGCGGTGTTTCTAGAGCGTGGGATTGATGACTTGGATCTTGAAGCGTTGTTGCTGAATTGAGAACTTGATGATCTGAAAGGGGGGTCTAGGGGTCTCCTTATATAGTCCGGAGGAGGTGCCAGGTGTTGGACTTAGATACATCTTGTGCTCCCACTGACGCCCTCGGATCAAACCGACATTAAACGGGTGGATTAGATTGCGTCTTAGAGTCGGTTGAGGAAGCTTAGGAGACCTGATCTTCTTGGACCGAGGGGCAGGCCGATCGGCCCCATTATTAAGCCGATCGGCCCGTGGTGGGTCCCACCCGGGTCCGCGATCGCGTCGTGGCTTCCGGAGTCTTCTAGATGATGTTTTCTTCGGTGTCAAGTTTCGTTCACGTCGGGATTAATCGAAGCCTTCTAGAGTCTTTCTTGGAGTTGGATTGCATTACGTCGCGTAGTCGTATGGCTCGCGAATTCTGCTATTTTCCTGTTTAGTCCCTGCAATTCACAACTTTACCAAAACTGGTGGAAATATGTTAGTGACACCCTATTCTAGGTTGTTATTATGATTTATACCCCTTTCTCATGTTTATTTGATTAATAAATTTATATGATAACAAGTGTCAACAAGGGTGAGGGATGCGTTGGGGTCTAACACCCCACAACGTATTCCCGAGATCCCGATGCGCCCCGACCGACGGTATATCTCCCCGTAGCGCTTCTTGGCCTCGGCGGTTTAGTATTGCTTCATCGCATTGCGCCATGGCGATTCTCACTTACTTCTCCTCGCAGGTCGTATCAACTACCATGACTCCCTTCCTCCCGCATACCAGCCTTGACGCTGAGCGCCGGGCCGCGAACCGAGCCCGAACGAGCCGTAGAGGGCCCCCGCACGGAAGAAGGAGGAGGAGAAGAAGAAGAACGCGGGCCCGCGAGATGCGCCGGCCGAGCGACGGAAGCGGGCGAAGTCGCCCGATGCTGAAACCACCGACGAGGATGAAGATCCCGGAGGACGTTCCTCCGCGTGAACTTCGCCGATGACGATATGGCGGCTCGGATGGACCGGCGGCAGGACTTTCCACCCGGGGTCGGGGGATCCGATCACAGCCCTCGCCCGAGCCCGAGGTGTCGGTGCCGTGGAGACCCCGCGCCCGGGTTCCCTCGGCCGAGTCCTCGGGACCATCGGGCGTTGGTCACGTCGGCACCTCGGCGTCGCAGGCGAGGCCCGGCGGGGGCATCAACGCCTCCCGTTGCGAGTCCCTCGGCGTCACGGCACGGCCGAGGGATGAGCGGCGACCCCGCGTCCCGATTCGGCCCCAGCACGTGCGATCGTGGTTGAGGAGACGGTCAGGTACACCGAGGGCGACTCGAGGTCGGAGCCGCCCCGAGCCTCGATCCCCGCCAAAGGCGATCCCTCGGGCGTCATGAGTTCTCCATCCCTTTCTTTGTATGTTCGTTTTTGTCTTGTTCTTGGACTCCCTTTTGACATTGGTTCGTCTTCGAGAGAAGCGCGGGGCCCTCGCCTTGTCCCCGCATCCCAAGAAAGCTCGAAGGTGGGCGCTCGGGCTCGGCCGGGTCCCGAGCCGGGGTTCGCCCCGGCCCGAGGTTGGTTCCGCCGCCAGCGAGCCCCCGAGCCCCAAGTAGGGTCGGACCCGAGCCAAGGGGCCAAGGATCCTCTGTCGAGGAGCCCGTGTTCCGGAAGGCGAGGGTGGACCGACCCCGGCCGATGGTGATCGACCTAGAGAGCCCGGACAAGCCGCGGGCGCCTAGTCCGGTCCCGTTTGAGGGGGTCCTTGGTGAGACCGCCCCCCCGAAGTTGTTCGAGGCGGCTGAAACGCGTGAGCCTCTTCGCGTGCCTGTCCCGTCCAAGCGCGAAGCTCACGAGGGTATAACCCTGACTTCCCATTGCTCCATGCGCTGGGCTGGAGGCGGTCCTGGTGGGTCATCATCTTCGATGGTGGTGAGGACGGTGCCCGTGGTTAGCAGCGAGGGGCCCCTGGACTTTTACTGGACTGGGTTCCCCGAGCTACGCGATCTGCCGGCAGAGGCGATTTTCACCGACGAGCCGACTCGTTGGGGGTGGCCCTCCCTTGACTCTGGGCGACGTGCCGGGGCCGGGCCGCCGTGGTGATCGACGACCGCCCGAGGTCCCGGGCGTGGAGGTCCCACGAGCAAATCCGTCGATGGGCGCGGAAGGCTTGGCTAAGATTAGCGAGGCGCTCTGGTCGCCCGCCGGGGCCGGCGCGTAAGCAACCCGGTTGTTGCCTCTTGTTGAGTTTTTCTTGTGTCGGTGTCATGTCTTGACTTGTTTCCTTCTCAGAGCCTCCGGCGCTTTTGCCGCGAGAGGTCCGAGCTCCCCTTCGCCAAAACGCCTTGAACTGGAACGCCCTTGGTCAAACTCGGGTGCAGCTGATCCAGTCCCAGGGCGAGACGTCTCGGCTTTCTGCACTGGCCGAGGAGAGGGAGTCCCAGCGGAGGGCCCTGGCGGCCGAGCTTGCTGCGGCTAAGGCCGAGGCTGTCAAGGCGACTGCCGAGATGGCTCGGATGAGTCGACTTCGAGGAGGCGCGAAGGGCCGCCCCTGGTCCTTGACGGCCACCAAGGATCGGGACGAAGCCCGGGGAGGAGGCAAAAAGGCAGGCAGAAATGTGCAATGCCTTGAACACCCGCGTCGGGGAGCTGGTGTCCGAGGGGGAGGCCCTCCAGAAGGAGAAGAGCCAGCTCCAGTCGTCGCTTGCCGCCAGCACACAACGAGAGGTCTTTGGGCTGGCGACCGGGCGCGAAGGTTTGTCTCCTTCTTTTGGTATGTCCTCCTTACTTTGCTCCCGCTATGTTGCCTGAGCCGATACTTGTGGTTGTCGTCAGAGGCGGAGAAGGTCCGGACCGAGGCCGTGAACACCGCGCTACGCCGCCGAGGGGTGGACCAGGAGCGTAAGTCCCACTGGAGCTGGAGGAGGCTCGCCCCGACTTCGCCCGACGCAGGGGCGGATAACCACGGAGGTTGGGCCCTCGGCTCGCACTCGCTTGAGCGCCGTCGGCGGTTTCCTTCGGTCCGAGCTCCGGAACGCCTTCCAAACCGGAGTGCGAACCTGCATGGCGGTGTTCGCGTCGCACTTCAAGGAGGTCACCGCGCCCGAGGTGCTGGCGAATGTCGCGCGCGGCTTCTTCTTCGGCTCGAACGATGAAGATGCGGCTCTGCTGCGAAGGAGGCCGCTGATGCTGCCATGACCAAGGAGTGGTACGACTCCGTGGAGGAGGCCGCGGTCTTGTTGGCCCTCGGCCGAGGATGAGGTGTGCCCCCGCACTCCCCCATAGAATCCACCTATGAGGCGGATACGGAGATGCGGGATGCCACCTCTCGAAGACGCCCGATTGGCCCGACGCCTCCTCGGGGGTGGCATTGCCGAGGATGCCGCCACCGCTGACATCGCCATGGACGAGGCTCGGGCCGCCCCCTGAGTCCCTTGCATTAATCATGTAAAGCCTTTGTAAGAAAAAATACTTATGAACATGAGTAATGCCTGTGGCATATGGCCAGGGCAATATATGTGATGGTGTCGTATCCCTCGGATCTCGTGTTTATCGTGTGGCCCGGTCGCTTGCCTTCTCCGCCGGCGATGTAGTGAGTATGAGTGCCTCGGCGGCGTCTCATAGGACTCTGCTACTTTGCTTCGGGAATTTTCCTTTCGTAAGATAATAGGCACTGGTGCCTCGGGGATGCCCCGCTTAGTTGGACTATCTTACTTGGGATTTTCGGGCGTGTGCGACCTTCGCAGCTTAAACATTTGATCCGAAAGAACGTAAAGAACTTTTTGTTGAAAAAAGGTCTTGAAAAAAGAAAAGTTTGAGGAGGGAAGGGGTCCCCCCCGGAGGGGGGTCCCCGGGTAGCCCCCGAGGGAGTTTTAGCCTTGTGCTGGACAAGGCTAAGACTTCCTTGAAATTTGCACAAAAGCCTTTTCATAAAAGAGGTTGATCTTTTATTGAGCGAAAAAGAAACGTAAAAGAAACATAAGTGTTTAGCTTTTCGTGCGAGTTTAAGGATAGAAACGACGTAGCTGTTCTATGTTCCATGCGTTGGAGTAGACTTCGCCCTTCTCGTTCTTGAGCTTGTATGTTCGGGCCGAGCACCGGCAATGAAGTACGGCCCTTCCCATGGTGGCGTCAGTTTGCGGCGCCCTCGGTTGTCTGCCTCGGCTGAGCACGGGATCATTGACTCGGAATTCCGAGGCTTCATGCGCCGGGCATGATATTTCGAAGGCCTGGCGATATCTCGCGGAGTGTATCGGTAGCGACATCTCGGGCTTCATCGGCTTGGTCGATGGAGTCCCGCCTCACTTGCAAATTTCCTTGCTCGGTGTAGGCTCGGAGCCTCGGGGATCCGTATTCGATATCGGAGGGTAGGATAGCCTCGGCCCCGTAGACCAGGAAGAAGGGAGTGAAGCCCGTGGTTCGGCTCTTCATCGTCCGAAGGCTCCATAAGACTGATGGAAGCTCCTGGTACCACCTTCTCCCTAGTTGGTTTAGCCGACCGAAGATCCTCGGCTTGAGTCCTGTAGGATCATGCCGTTGGCGCGTTCCACGGCCGTTGGTCTTCGGATGCGCTACGGCCGAGGTATCAACCGGATGCCGTAGTCATGACAAAAGTCCGAAATTTCTTCCCCACGAAGTTGGTCCCGTTGTCGGTGATGATGGAGTTTGGGACATCGAAGCGGGAGATGATGTTCGTGAAGAACTTCACCGTTTCCTCCGACCAGAGGGTTGACCACGGCTCGGGCTTCAATCCACTTGGAGAATTTGTCGATGGCGACTAGGGACGTGAGTGTGCCCTCCCGATGCCCCTTTGCGGGGGTCCAATCATGTCTAACCCCCATACCACAAACGGCCATGTTAGCGGTATGGTTTGGAGGGCTTGCGCCGGGAGGTGTGTCTTTTTTGCGTAGAATTGGCACCCTTTGCAGGCGCGCACAATCTGATTGGTGTCTCGGACCGCCGAGGGCCAGTAGAAGCCTTGTCTGAAGACTTTGCCCACGAGGGTCCTCGGGGCGGCGTGGTGACCGCATTCCCCTTGATGAGTGTCTTCGAGCAGCTCCCTTCCCTCCGCCGAGGGTATGCACCGCATATGTACTCCCGAGACCCCTCTTCTGTAGAGTTCTTTTTTCTCACCAATTAGCGCGAAGGTCTTGGCTCTTCGGGCTAACTGGCGCGCTCCGGTCTTGTCCTCGGGCGGTTCACCTCGGGTGAGGTACTCCATCGGCTTCCTCCTCCGGTCGAGGACTTGGTCCACCTCCATTGCCTCGGGCATGGCTTGGTAGTCATGCCCTCTTGAGCCCCCGAGGCCATCTCCGAGGAGGAGTACCTTACCGACGGTTCGTCGAGGTCTCGGGTGAGGACGTTCGGGGGAACGGTACCTCAGGTTGCGGCGACCTTGGCGAGCTCATCTGCAGCTTCGTTATAGCGCCTGGGCGTGTGCTTGTGCTCGAGCCCATGGAACTTCTCCTCTAGCTTGCGAACTTCTCGGCAGTAGGCTTCCATCTTCGGATCATGGCATGCCGAGGCCTTCATCACTTGGTCGATGACCAACCGTGAATCTCCCCCGGTTTCCAACCGTCGGATCCCCGAGGTCCGCCGCGATCCCGAGACCGTTGACGGTGCCTCGTGATTCTGCGACGTTGTTGGAGGCGAGGAAATGCAGTCGGATGACGTACCTTATGTGAACCCCGAGGGGTGATATAAGGAGTAATCCAGCCCCCGCGCCTGTCTTCATCATGAACCCGTCGAAGTACATGGTCCAGCACTCGGCTTGGATCGGGGCCGAGGGTAGCTGGGTGTCAGTCCACTCGGCCACGAAGTCGGCTAGGA
The DNA here is from genome assembly GCA_015847255.1 of Hyparrhenia diplandra. NCBI lineage: Eukaryota > Viridiplantae > Streptophyta > Magnoliopsida > Poales > Poaceae > Hyparrhenia > Hyparrhenia diplandra. The sequence continues at coordinate 170,408 of JADLZK010001920.1, forward strand.
CTTGGGACTTGATTGCCTTGCGTGGTAAGAACGAGATCGTCTCGCCCATGAGCTCCACGCCCACTTTGCCACTCTCCCCGTGGCCTCTCGGTTCGAGTATCTCCCGAGGGGAACGAGGATACCACGACAAAGAATCGGGTGCGCGAGGAAGTAATGGCGAAGTTTTTTCGCCGTGCTAGTACGATGGCGCATGGCAGCCTTCTCGTGCATCTGTGGATATCTTGTCTTGGTGTCGGAGAGTACTTTCGATGAAGTAGACGGGCGTATTTGTCGAGAGCGTGTGCCCCTCTTCCCGACGCTCTACTACAACCAGCGCGCTACCGACTACCCGAGTAGTGGCGTGATGTATAAGAGCAGGGTTTCTCCCGGATTGGGCGGTACTAGGACCGGAGGATTTGTCAGGAGCGTTTTGAGGTTGCCGAGGGCTTCTTCGGCCTCGGGGGTCCAGGCAAAGTGCTCGGACTTGCGAAGGAGCCGATAAAGGGGAAGTCCCCTTTCCCCGAGGCATGAGATGAACTCTTAATGAAGCCGGGCAGCCCATGACCTTTTGGACTCCCTTGAGGTCTCGGATCGGACCCATCTTGGTGATCGCGTCCACCTTGGCTGGGTTGGCTTCGATGCCTCGCTGAGACAATGAAACCTAGCAGCATACCTCGGGGGACTTGATCACGCACTTCTCGGGGTTGAGCTTGACTCCTTTCTTGTTTAGACACCCGAAAGTTTCCCCGATGTCCCCCACGAGGTCTGTTGTCCTCTTGGATTTGACCACAATGTCATCAACGTAGGCTTCCACAATTCTCCCAATGAGATCCCCGAAGATGATTTGCATGCACCGTTGGTAAGTTGCGCCAGCGTTCCTCAGCCCGAAGGGCATCGTGAGGTAGCAATACATCCCGAAGGGGTGATGAACGAGGTCGCGAGCTGGTCAGACTCTTTCATTTTAATTTGATGGTATCCTGAGTATGCATCAAGAAAGGACAAAGTTTCGCACCCAGCAGTGGAGTCGACAATTTGGTCGATTCGAGGCAAAGGAAAAGGAACCTTTGGACATGCTTTGTTGAGACTAGTGTAGTCCACACACATCCGCCATTTCCCATTCTTTTTCTCTACTAATACAGGATTAGCCAACCACTCTGGGTGGGATACTTCTTTTATGAACTTGGCCTCTAGCAGCTTGCGGATCTCCTCGCCGATGATTTTTCGCTTGGCGTCGTCAAAGCGTCGTGGGCGCTGCATGACTGGCTTTGAGCCAGGCCGGATGTCTAGGGAGTGCTCGGCAACATCCCTCGGTATGCCCGGCATGTCTGAGGGTCCCCATGCAAATGTCTTGGCATTCGCACGGAGGAAGTCGACGAGCACTGCTTCCTATTTTGGATCCAGCTCCGAACTGATGGTCAGCAGCTTCTCCCCCGGGTTCTTGGGATCAAGTGGGATCTTTTTAGTACCCAAGGAGGGTTCGAAGCTACCGGCGTGGCGCTTGGCCTCGTTCTCGCTTGTAATCTTGTCAAAGCTCTTCTTCGCGTTGGCAATGAGAGCCTCGGCGATGGCTAAGGCCTCGGCGTACTCCACGCTCTCCACATCGCATTCGTATGCATGGTGATGCGAGGGACCGGTGGTAATGACACCCTTGGGTCCTGGCATCTTGAGCTTGAGGTAGGTATAATTCGGGACGGCCATGAATTTGGCGTAGCAGGGTCGCCCGAGGAGTGCATGGTATGTCCCTCGGACCCCGAGAATCTCAAAGGTGAGAGTCTCCTGTCGGAAGTTGGAAGGGTCTCCGAAGCACACCGGCAGATCGATCTGCCCGAGGGGCTTTAGCCGCTACGGGGGGGACGACACCATTAAAAGTCGGCCCTCCTGGACGGATCTTCGACTTGTCTATCCCGAGGAGGTCAAGGGTTTCCTCGTAGATAAGATTGAGGCTGCTTCCTCCGTCCATGAGGACCTTGGTGAGCCGAGTGTTGGCGATGATGGGATCCACCACCAGTGGATAAGCCCCCGGGTTCGGGATGTGCCGAGGGTGATCCGACTGGTCGAAGGTGATTGCTTGATCTGACCACTTGCGTAGCTTCGGGACCACAGGTTCGGTAGCATATACCTCCCGCCGCTCCTTCTTGCGTTGTCGTACCGACATGTTGCTGGTATGACCGCCAAAGATCATAAAGCAGTTGTTCACCTTCGGGAACGCCTGGTTTCCCTCGGCGCTGCCCTCGGGTGCTCCCTCTTCTTCTCCCTCGGGGATGGCCTTAAGTTTGGCGAAGTGCTGGCGCACTCTTTTGCATTCCTCGAGGGTGTGTTTGACGGGGTAGCTGTGGTTCTGGCATGGCTTGTTGAGCATGTTGTCGAAGGTCTCCTGTGACTGAGGTCGGTTCCCTTTACGGTCGACAGCGGCTACCAGGTCCTCGTCATTGGCGCCGAGGACCTGCGCCTTGCCCTTGCGGCCTTTGTCCTTTTTCTTCTTCTTCTTGTTCTCCCGAGGCTGGGATCCTTCGGGTTCTTCTTCCTTGCGCTTCCCCTTGCCCGAGCCTTGATTGAACAGCGCTGTGGCTGCCTCTTCGCCACTGGCAAACTTTGTGGCTATGTCCATTAGCTCGTTGGCCTCGGTCGGAGTCCGGCGCCCAAGCTTCTTCACGAGATCCCGGCACGTGGTGCCGACAGAAAACTCCTATGACGCCGAGTGCATCACGTTGGGGAGCTCGGTCCGTTGCTTCGAGAAGCGCCGGATATAGTCGCGCAGAGACTCATCCGACTTCTGGCGGCAATTGCAGAGATCCCATGAGTTGCCTGGCCGCAAGTAGGTGCCTTGAAAGTTACCTCGGAAGACTCTCTCCAGATCCGCCCAGTCCGCTATGAGGTTTGGCGGAAGATGTTCCAACCAGGCCCGAGCCGAATCGGAGAGATATAGGGGTAGGTTTCTGATTATTACCTTGTCATCATGTGCCCCGGCAAACTGACACGCCAGACGGTAGTCGTCCAGCCATACTTCGGGTCGGGTTTCCCCCGAATACTTCACGAGGTGATTCGGGGGCCTAAAACGCGCGGGGAGCGGCGCTCTCCTAATGTCCCTTGTGAAGGCGAGTGGCCCGGGAGGTTCTGGAGAGTGCCTGTGATCCCCCTGGCGTCTTTGAGCGTCCCGGCCTGAATGGCGTCCCCGAGGTGGGGCATCCCTTCGGCGAGCGCGTTGTTGCTCGATGTCTTCCCGAAGGTCACGTTCGCCGTGGTAGTCGTCTTGGCGGGGGTCTTCTATGCGCTCCCACACTGGGCGATTGCCCAGGCGATCTCGAACAGGTTGTGCCGAGGCATAGCTGCCCGTGCGACGGAGCCGCGCGGCCCGCCCGGACTCTCTCGCCGTCGAGATCTTTGCGCCCGATCAGCGGTCGAAGCTCTCCGCCGCTGCACGGCAGCTGTCGAGCAGGAGTTTCGAGCCCTCCGGATCGCGTCTTCCCCCGGCCGGTGGAGGTTCAGGCATTTCTCGGACTAGCATGGCGGGGTCGCCACGTTGAGGCTAGCTCGTTGAAGGGTGCCGGCTATCTCGGGAGGCGGGGAACCTCGGCGGGCCTTCCACGCCCTGCCGCCACGAGCCTAGGGTGCTCTGGGTGGCGGTGCGCGTCGAGCTTGTTCCCGTTGGAGGTTTCGCTCTAGTCGCCGGAGACGCTCGGATTCCACGAGTCGCCTCCGTAGATCACGTGGGCGGCGTTTCGACCGCCTTTGCGCTGGCGCGGCTACGGGCGGAACCGGCGGCGGCGGGCACGCAGCCGCGGCCCGTCGTGGTGGCACATCAACTTCTTCCTCGTCGTAAGCGTCGGTGAGGTGTCCGTCCTGTTCCATGATTTCTACGTTGAAGCATTCCCCGTGGGGTCATGGTGGTCATCTTGTGGCGGGGACTCGGCCCTCCTTCCGCCGTTGCGGGCAGGAGGCGTGCTCTGGTTGTGCCCCAAGGTGTGACGAACCCCAATGTTCAAGAACAAAGGTGTTCAGCGGAGCGGGAGCTCGCTCGGCCGTGGCGGAAAAAGATGGGCGGAAAACGCCATGAGGGGTCGATGGAGAAGTAGATTGCGCACGGCGAGCCTACCGGCGCGCCAACGTCGGCGTTTCCGGAGCGGGCGCCCGGGAGCCGGCAATAAAAGAAATTTATGTGCCGCGGCGCCCCCTTCCCTCGATGGCGTAGCGCGAGATCCGACACCGGACGCGGTAGATTTATCCCGTTCAGCCAACGGGCCCTACGTTCAGCGGGGTGAGTCCCGTTCGTGTTACCTCGCGCTCACAGGGGTGAGAGCCCGTAGTAGGGGGTTTCTGAAGGCGGTTGCGAGGGGGAGAGACACGGTCTCAAGCCTCGCGATCGTGGGTGTGGTGGTGGTGGTTGTTCGATGCGTAGGTTGCCGATCCCCGCTAATGGGGCATTACTTCTCCTTTTATAGTGGGAAGGAGGCAAGCGTTTACATTTGGCGAGATGCTTAGGTGGCTAATTCCCGAGGCCGCACCGGTTGCATGTGCGGCGTCCGGGGGCCGACGTCCCGTCGTGAGCTTGGATGATGACACGCGTCTTGATCCGATGGTGATCGTGCCGTTCCCGGTGCAACCCCGAGGGGCACGTGGAGGCGTCCCTCACAGTCCGCATGGCGAGGGGCGGCCCCAAAGAAGTTTGGGGGCGACGTGTAGCGTGTTGCCCGGGGGTCCCTGCTCAACGTGGCGTCGTGGCGGTTGTCTTGGGGAATGAACAGTGCTCCACGATTTCCGTGCCGTGTGGTGTAATCGCGTCACCAAGACATGCTTTGTGTCCCATCGGTCGGATTGGGAGGGATTCGGTCGATTTGATCGGGCGTAATCGATGGCCCGACACATCTTTGTTGTGCAACGCATTAAATGCAATTTGTTCCCCTTCTTCGGACGGAACCTCCCATGCCCGAGGGTATGGAGCGCTGGTCTCCCTCGGCGAGGCGGAGTTTGTACGCCCGGGACGGCTAGCTAGGCCATCCTCGGTCGTAGGGTGTCAGCGCCCGAGGATTGCTCGGGGCGGGACGGAAGTCGGGGCGTGGTCGAGGTTTACGCCGGGCAAGCGGCGGCGTCGTGGAGTTCCTCGGCCCCTTGTCATTCCCGGCGTAGTCGCGCGGTAGACAATCTTGGCTATGGAGGCGGACGAGCTGGTCGTGAGACCTGGCTTGTCCATGGCCGAGCAATTGTACTCGGCGTCCCGTCATGGTGGTGGCTTCGTGGGCCGTTTGTAGGCCACCCTCGTCTTCGTTGGTCGCCGTGGCTGGCTCGGGCCTAGCCCTTGGTCGCCCGGGCCGCCCCTTCGTATGGGGGTATTGGCAGGCTGAGTTTCTTGGGCCTAGATGGGCCGACGGTTTTCGTTATAATGAGAATGTCTCGGGGCCCGCACAAGTACATCTGTCACACTCAACAAAAAGGATCCTAAACCAACACATCAATATTTAATTATTAATAGCTTATTAAGTATTTCTATTAATTAAATTAGAATTAAGTATTTCAGACTAATGAGCGTGGCCTGTTAGCAATTGTGTACCGTGTCATTCTCAAAAAAAAATAAAAAAAATAAATATGGGGGCAGATCGTTCGTGTTAATCAGAAAAGAATAATTTAGGTTTAACCCTACCGCTCCTGTCTTCCCCGCCGCCGCGCCGCGCTCCGCTCCTTCAAGCCCTACGTCACGTCCTCGTCATCCCCTAGCATTGACCGGTCGGACGAAGTTGTGACAGATTGGTATCCGAGACCAAGTATTCCTGTGGCCTTAGATTGGAGCAAGCAAGTCCCGAAGGAGGTTTACAACGCCATCAATGGATTCATCGCAGCAGTGGAGGCCAGATCAAAACCCCCTACCGCCAAGTATGTACCTCCCTCTAGACACTCCCCAATTTCTCTAGATTATGATGATTCGTTTATCCGCCGCGCCCGATTCGTCAACTCTTTTAGACTGTGGAATTCAACTATCAACCCCTTACACCCCCCCAAACGACGTTCAACGCACCTAAGATGATTTTTCCTGAATATGAGGGGAAGGGTGATCCGACTCATTGGCTGTATAAATGCAATAATTTTTTCTAGGTCAGGAAACCAAGGAGAACGATCGGATGCAATTGGCCCCGTTCCACCTCCAAGGAAATGCACCGACTTGGTTTATTCGTTGGGAGAAAGAACTGAGATCGCCAACTTTGCCTCAATTTTTTAATTTGTATAACTTTTCACTTAAAAGAATTGTGGATGCGGTGAGTTTACATCAAGGTCCCCTCTTTGGCAGAATCGTTCGTCAATGCGCCTCGATCGACATCTTTGTCTCCTTATCAAGTCTCGGGACCTTGATGTAAACTAGTCTTCCTTAGAAGACTTTTATGTAATTTAGCTGCTTTAATATATAATATAGGTTGTTATCAAAAAAACGAAAAAACTCACTGCCCAATGTAAGTGCTACGCAAGCAATTTTTTTTTGAATCTGTCTAAGGTGAATTTGGAGGGGTAGAGTGTGTGTGGTGCTTATTTCGGGTGATGATGGGCGGGGATGGGGTGGTGGGTGATGACCTTTTTCCATCTTGCTGTAGTGTCAAATTTTCTTTTGAAGGATGAAGGAAACATACTAGGGCACATATTCTCTCCATTGTACTCCCCTCGGGGGTATTAGAAGTCGTTTAGGACAGCGACACGGTCTCCAAAACACAACTTTGACATCTTATTATTATAAAAATATTTATGGAGATGTGAATATATGTAAACTTTTATCAAAGTATTTTTCAAGACAAATCTACTCATATAATTTTTACATTTACAAACTCAACAACTTAAAAGTTATTGATGATTTATATTCCTGTTTGACCCAAACCTTTTCCAAAAACGACTTCTAATACCATACCGGAGGGAGTAAATTATAAGTGCTTTAGCATGTTCTTTGTCTCACTTTGTACTTCCATGTTGGGCTTTTCACTTCTTCGGCTAAAGCATATGTTGTGTGGTTAGACTATCTTGTTGCAGCGCAAGATACTTACTGCTGAGAATAACTCGAAAGATCGGAGTGCAAAACTATCACACCATCTAGGCATCCACAAACATCAAGGTTCACACACACGCTATATGTAATGCTCGGTCGTTGATCTTCGGTGCTATAGAGAAGGTGTGAGCAACATCGAGTTATTTCACATTTTTGCTTTCTCAGTTCTCATTCACTATCTTGTGGCAATATATGCTTCTCTGCTCGTATACTGGCATCAACAGCAAGAAGAGAGTTCATATATATATGCAGTTAATAGGAGGTACTACTCTCACAGTACTGAAATACATGCCATTCAAGAAAATCTAGGACATATTATGGGGCAAACCAAATAATAACCTTCTCTTAATTGTATGTAGATATTATGATTGTCCCATTTAAGTTCGTGGTAGACATCGGTGGTAGGTGTGCACATGAATACTAGATTTTATATTCGAGGAAGAGCAAGCACATATATTGAGACGATATTGTACATGATAATAATGAGCAGCAGTAACAATCACATGTATATATGAGGCTTTGGGGTCAAGTGCCACAGACTATAAATTAGATACTACTACTACTATAGTATAGCAGAAAGATGGAATGCAAAACAAACATAAATCTCCCCATGCTGATGATCCGATCCAGTCGTGGTAGCTTGCTAGGAGCATATAATCAATTGTAGGAATAGAAGGCTTCAGGAAGTAGATTTTCATATGAAGTCGGCAGGTCTGCTTTGGAGTGTGTGGGTTGCTGCTCAAGTGGTGGTGAGTTATTTGACGGAGCACGGACTCAAGGGCACGCCACATGCAGAGTGAAACGGAGGATGGGCGGGCGCAACTGTGTGCGGCACCGATGCAACATGCATGCACCTGCACCACAGCCTCTTTTGCCACCACAAGCGGGTCAAGGGCTCCGCGTCGCACAACTTTGGCTGAAGTGAGAGCCAAGCAGCCAAAAGTCGGGTACAAGATTGACAACTGTTAAAAAGAAAATACATTAGCGAGAACCGTTGAGAATAATGTAGGATTAAATCCATAATATAGATCATGGCAACCTTCATAGAGGCATCTATTTTCAACATCCACTCAGTGATTATGGCACAAGCAGCAGCCTTGTCCCTAGCGGCAAGGATGGCTTATAATAGACAATCAGAACCTGATCACTTAGCTCAACGAAACAAGTCAAAAAACTACACGAGACTGGAGATGAAATCTATCACATAGGACTTCTTCAATTCCAATCGAGGAAAGCAGTACACGATCTTGAAGATTCCCACTGCACACTCTCTCTATCTAGGCAGGCTTATTACTCTTAATTCAAGCCTTTTGTCAAACAGTTTGTGCAGTCTCTCTAGCTAGGCAGTCACAGGCATGAGTTTTGCTCTGATCTGCGCTGTTTGCCAACAAGAAAATAGAGTAGCAGGCCGTTAGCCACGTAGGAGATTTATTTCTTCCTCCTCAACTGGATTATCTCTGTTTGTCTGAGACCAAAACAACAGATTATGGCACACAAAACAGATCAAGCACAAGCACAAGCGACCGCTGAAAAACGGCTGCGCTGCATATCAAGTGAAGCTATGCATCATTTGCAGAATCAGTAGATCATATTGGTGATAACAATTGCCCTTGCATCATGCGTAAAATGGTGATTACGCAGCGGCGGGCGCCAGAACGCGCCCGCCACGGTTAATATATTTACTGTGGCGGGCGTGTTGCGCGCCTGCCATGGTTAATCGCCGTTTACCGTGGCGGGCCCTGTTAAGGCGCCCACCACGTAAATTGCCTTCCCCGTGGCGGGCGGGCGGGCGGCCAGCCACGCCGGCCTCGGAATTTCCGTGGCGGGTGAGCTTTGGGCCCGCCACGGAAAAGATAAACGACCATCACGCAAAATCAAATTGGTACTAGTGCCGGGCCGCGCCCCAACCTCACTAGCTCCCCGGATCCGAGTTTGCGGTGACGGCCACCGCCCGCCGATGGGGAGAAGAACCAGATCCGGCCCGCCATCAACCACGAAACCAACAGCCCGACCCCGCAACCTTGAACAAAAAGGGAGGCCAACAAGAACGCCATCGATGAAGGCAGCAACTCACCAGCCTCGGATACCAGACAAGGGGATACGCCAGATCCCCTCCTCCCAGCCTTGCCGATGATGCTGGAGGAAGACATCAAAGGGACGAGGAAGAGGCTTGGGGAAGTTATTCCGCCGCGACGACTGCCACCACCACCTCACCGATGCCGCCAGAAGACGAAGCCACGGAGGGAAGATTTCCTCCCGGCAAACCCTAACTCCACCGTCGAGAACCGACGGCGAGAACAACCTAGACCTAGGGCGACATCTACCTAGCCTATCTACATCCAAGACGACGGTTCCCCGGCCATCCTCCTTCTCCAAAGACCGAAACGGCTGCCGGAGAGGAAAGGGCCGGCGGAATCGCCGCTGGAAATGCTCGTCGCCTCCTTTTCGCCCTTTCTCATCGGTAGCGGGGAAAGGTCGAGAGAAAGATCCGACCATGGTATCGTAACCCAACCCATGGTGCAATGGCGGCGTGGCCCATCAGGTGCAGCCCATGTTGACACAATTTTTCCTGTGGGTCTGGGCCGGTGGTGATCATTTTGTAGTCAAGCAGCAGCAAAAGTAGCCCGCACGTGAGAACGGCCCAATAATCTTCATTTTCTTTTTGATAATATAAAGGTTAATAACATCTTATAGTAGGTTGGCGGACAAACGGCTCCAATTTGCAGAAATGAGTGCTTTTGCACTGATGGAGTGGTGTGTGTTAGTATAGTAGTGTATAGGTGAAAGTAGTATGTGAAGTACCAATAGGATGTCTTGCTTGGTGTGCTCAATATAGATGGGCTGTTGTTATTTTAGAAAAAGACAAAAACAAGTGCAGTTCAGTTCAAAGTGCAAATATAGTACATGTAATTGCGTGTTAGTATTTGTCACAAACGTGTAAGGAATTCGGATAGACATCATACGAATTGATAGAATTTGAGAGGGAAATGGAGCAAGAAAGTTTAATTGAGCATTAACTCAACTCAATTGGTTGGTTTTCTTGTAAAGGAACCTGTCCATCCAGGTTAAGTGTTCCACTTGACATGTGTGCTCACACCTTTCTAGATTTATTCTAGGCGCTATTCTATACTCCCTCCATCTTAAAATAGATGTCACTATGGGAAACATGTCGGTCAAATTTTTTTTTAACTTTGACTATGTTTGTTGAAAATATGTGCAACATTTAAATCTTCAAATAAATTTGTTAAAAAACTAGACTTAAAGATCTTTCCGACGATACTAATTACTTAACATAAATATTTATATATTTTAATATATAATTGCCGTCATTTTGAAAACTTTGACTTCTCGGAAAGCGAGAATGCTATCTATTTTGAGACGGAGGGAGTATGTGGTAGGTGACGTATCCGTCGACAAAGCGAGATGCTTATAACTTTGTCAATTTTGAGATTTGCCGATGCATCTTAGTATTTTGGAGGTGTTTATAGGGGTGTGTTCGCTTTCATATATTTAGGATAAGTACGCGTTGTGATGAATGTATGTGTGTACAAGGTCTTTTTTTTTTTTTTCCTAAAAGAATGAGCAAGAATAAGTCAAGTCAGAGAGGGAGGTGAAGTTAGCTTTTGTCCTACAATCACTGGGTTCTTCCGGTTTTCACGAATTACAGAAGCGACCGCCCGGCCGATACTATCACTTCGTGAGTTGAAACAACAAACAACTTAGGGCATGTTTGGTAGGGTTTCTTTCAGCGCAAGCTCTAACTCCTCTAGAGGAGCCCTGCCGAATATTTTCTTAGAGGAGCCGTTTTTAATTAAAAAGCAGAGAAGCCAGAACTATTTTGGAGGAGTCTTAAATTGGGGCTCCTCCCAGGGGTGACGCCACGTTCATATTACCTGGTGCACAGGCACCATGGTAAAATTATTTTTGCCCTTCAAGAGTCTTACTTTTACCATATGTTTTCAATAAGTTGTGGAAGTTAGTGAAGAAGTGCACCAGGGTTAATTCTTTTCTAGCTTCGCCCCTGGCTCCTCCTAAACAGCTCCGAGCCGTGTTAAACATCCGCTTATTATGCATGCCAAGTTTCATTGCAGGTTTGCTTATTGATCCCTTCGCCACTTATTTTGTGCTTCAGTCCAGTATTCTACGTCATTCTCTCCATATTTTGGGAATCCACATTCTCTCCTTATCTCAATCCTCCCTGGAAGCATAGCAAGCAACACTCGAAGCCAGATTATGCACGGCTGATCACAGTTTAGATAGAAAAGTAGAGTAAAACAAGAGTCGGGGGGACACAGCTGGCCTGGGTGGCGCCTAGCCCAGCTCAGCCCAGGGAGAAATGGCGATGTGGCCCATCAGGTGCAGCCCATGTTGTCATGTTGACACAGTTGGGCCGGGGTCAAGTAGTAGCAAAAGTAGCCCGCGCGTGAAAACGGCCCAAGAATCTTCATTTTGTTTTGTAACCAAACTTTTATTATTACTAGGAAACATGCCCGTGCGTTGCAACGGGAGAAACTACTAAACATTGATGCAAAGTAATAACGTGAATAGTAAATATCGACTTATGTTTTTAAGCTTTTATAATTTATATTTTGATAATCGTGACATCATAACATAAGTTAGTGTTGACAATAAATAACACTATCATAATTAAACCAGTATCAAATTAAATTACACCTTGATATATTTTTCCTTGCATTGCAAAGCACACAATTATTTAGATATAAATATATCATAATGCGTAATTCCAAACTATCCATGTATTTCCATGACTTAATATTGACCACTTTAGTTTCTTTTTATGCGTCATATCAACTTCCTTAACTTGTTTTTGTCGAATCTGAAAAAAAAATTGTTTTTGTCTAGGTGTAAAGAATTGGTCTTTCCACCAATAATTATGACAGGGCAACCCTCCTCAGGATTACATAAATACATTTGTTTATGTTTCATTAGACAAATAATCTACTCAAGATTTCGGTTCACGAAGTATTTAGTTGTACCATTAACTAATCCATACTTTAATAAAAGAAAGTTTAGATGTGTGTGACTGGATAAAAAAGCCATGTTATGAAAAAACATAATAAACACTACGATACCTGAGGTCCTGGCCCTTCTGTCCAGCTAGCAAACGTAAGTCTCATATGATGAGAGCCGATTGGCCTAGGCGCCACATATGTTGTTCATAATCGTGGACGGTCGTTCAGACTATGGAGCTACAGCAACAAGGAGAACAGCTAGCGGTAGATGATAGATTGATGAGTCTGGTGGTTGCAGGCTGCTCATGGCCATATGCAGAATGTCAACAGTGGATTTCATACAAAAGCGATTGGCGGCTACGTACACGCTGATGAATGCTGATTGATCTTATTAGCAAGAAAAGATTGACGATCGTGTACACTCAAGCGTCATGCATGCAAGGCAGCGAAGAGATAAAGCTGTGTTGATTGTTGCTAGATATGCACTCCCGGCCCCAGACCTTTTGGTGTGTTTGGCAACAGTTTCTTTTTCATGTCATGATTGAGGATGACGACAGTTCTTCAATTCGCCTCGTACATCATCCATAGGCCACAGAGTGTCCATGCTTCTGCTCATCGTCGCCAGGATCGATGTTCCTAGGCATTGGCCTGCGCCGGCGTCGGCCAGATGGCAACCAGGTGTTGATGTACATGTAGCTGATAGTTTACCTATTTTCGAAGAGCGTCCACTGCTGGGAACGTTGCTGCTGATCCGGGGCCGGCAACCTGGAAGCCATGGAACTCGGCAACTCGCAGACCATCATGACACGGTCCCGGCAAAGCGCTCGACGAAGACTTGGGCACATGTGCGTAGGGCTGCGGTAGTCGTGTACCGTGTGGAGAAGAAATAAATCACCGAGAGCCGAGGATTACGCGATGGAGTATTTTTCTTTTCCGTAGGGCCGCATCGGAAGGCTGCCCCAAGAGTGGACAGATCGTATTTGCACCGGACTCCAATCAAGGCTGCAGCGGCAGGGTGATGGCAGAAAAAAACCGGACAGAAAAAGGGTGAAAAAAAAGATGGTACTGAAATTTTCTCTCTTTATTAGTAGGTATAGATAAAATTATTAAGAACACGTCTTCCCAATTTACACAACAAAATGCTAGGAGTTTTTTTTTCCTCACACAACATAGGAAAGTAGTATGTGAAGTAACCACAGGATGCATGTCTTGCTTGGTATGCTAAAATATGGGGCGGTTGTTCTTTAAAAAAAAAGGGTAAAACATGTGGATAGTTGAGTTTAAAGTGCGATTGACCTCTTATAAACCTGGAATTGTGTGTTGGTATTTGTCACGAACCAACATGCTTCCTTGCCTCACAAGGTCATGTTCGATTTTTTGGAGTGACCTGATTATAGCATTATCAGATTATTACGTCTGTTTATGTTTGTTAGATGTACCATGAAAACAAATGCTCCAGGAATTGATCCGAGCCTTCAGAAATCCATTCACCTCAGCTGCTGCCGATCCCGTTCGCTAACTGCAATGTCCGATGGCCAACCAAACAAAGATGGAAATAATTGATTCCCTTTCGATTGCCATCAACGGGACCAAACATCGCCTGATCAGTAGTGTTATCAGCAGATGTGGTCTCTGGCAACCCACATGATACTATTTTGTACTCTGCCGCCAATTAAGGGCTTCACTGCAAAATCATCTCTCAATACTTATGATGCGAGAAGAACAGCAGGCTCAAGCTTCATGAGGCTGATGAGGGTCAGAGCTCAAATCCTACCTTGTTGCGTGCTGATCCTGCCCCTCACTGCAACGTGTGCCCAACCGACATGTTCAAATTTGTAGCCAGAAACGCGTAGTTTTGAAATCTTGCTGGTCACTCTTTCACTGTGTGGAATGTCCAATCTTATCTAAAACTCCTGATGTATCCCATTCCCACTACAGACCTCTTCAAGAATCACCAACTGAATTCTAGTTACTACCATTCTATTCAACATACTCAGACCGTCACCCACTCCAGTTTTTGGGGTTACTATATATACACTTTTTTCCTCTTGTTATAGGCATGAAGTTATAAATTGAGCTACCAGCTCTGATAATGTACAGCTTGTCCTTCACTTTGTCTGTTTTGGCATTTAAAATTTTGTTCAGAAGGTCTGCTGAACTAAGACCAACTTCACTAAGAGACCTCAAATATGACCTCTACTCTTGAGGGCACCCCTACTTCTGCAGGTCTAATTTTCTAAGCTCAACTCTCTAACAAGGGCTCTTACATACGAGCCTTCGGTTTCATTCGAATCGGTATTGACACAAGTACCTACTCATCATTGCTGTGGTAGAATCATGGAATCAAACTGATCATTTTTTTTACTTAAAGCAAATTGATTAATAAGGAGAATGTCAAGGAATCAAATTACATAGTGCAATTCTGGTGAAGCTAATCTCCAAAGTGGCAAATTGTAGGAGCTATCTGTTTGGAGGATGAAAACATCAGTTTTCTTCGAATATAATATGTACCTAAATTCTCCATGGAAGTTTATGGAAGGGACCTGGACAATACACTTCTGCTGGTACAGTGTTGCTATCAATGCTTGCTGTTTGGTTCCATCGGAGGAAGAGGAACGTAAATGCGATCAAATTAGTAGTGCTAGTTTTTAAATACCTGGACAATACACGTCGTGATCGGTTACAGGCTGGAGCAACCAAACAAAAAGCAAAGAAACCTGTTACCGCTGGCCGAACCAAACAGCACCTAAGTTGTAACAGATCGAACGACCAACTTAGAGCTGATGAGAAGTACGAAGAATTGGCAGTGTGGCTCAAGGATAGGGGATGGGCATGCTGTCACCGTCATTGTTTCATATTAAAACTTTGGAAAAGTTGTAGAAAAGAAGTAGCCAGCCATTTTTCTTTTCCACTGCGCTTTAGTGGAGTTATGGAGTCTGTGCATACTAGCTCTTTATATTCTAGCAAATCTAAACCAAGAAATGTGCTGTCTGTTGTCTTCTTGCTATATACGGCGTAGTCAACCACATCTCACTAAAAGCTAATAAGCACCCAAAGCAAACGCCTGGGAATACTTCCTACGCTATCAAGTTATTAGTTTCAGATGGGCTTGGGGTTCGTACGAGCAAGCATGTGACAAAGCTCAAGTCCCTGCTCCTCGACGAAGCTTGCTCCGCCAGGCAACAAAAAAGCACTCCGCGAGACAACACAATCTATGTACTCCTCGAGCCAACACAACCGAAGCAAGACATGATAGAGAGCTACTAACTGCTTCGTATCCACAAGCTAGCTTGCAGGCCTTGCAGTCATACTGATGTATTTGAGCTCCATCCATCATGTCAAGGCTCGCGCTAAAACTCCTGATGTATCCCATTCCCATTAGAATCTTCTCTGCTGGGAGGTCTATGGTGACCCTTTAGAGAGCAACTCAGAACACTCATCTCAGATATGTGAAATTTTTTTCTTACTGATGCCTAAAACCCACTAGGACTACACTGACAACACATATATCAAGTAAGTCGTCTCAGCCATTGAGCTCGACCAAGTTAATATAAGGGCAGTCTCAATGCTTCTTAGGTGGACCAAGTTTTTATAAAGGGCAGCAATCTCAACATGGTGAAATATATTGTTTCTATGTTATTCAATGAAGCTCTCACATGTATGGAAAACACTGATATATATAGTATGGACCTTTATAGCATGCAGTAGCTCCAAGGAACGAGAGTTTTTTGAGGGAAAGGTTTGATATGCCCCTCGAAAATTTCTTGTGTGTAACCACTGGATGCATGTCTTGCTTGGTATGCTAAAATATGGGGGTTGTTCTTTCAAAAAAAAAAAAAAAAAAAAGGGAAAACATGTGGATAGTTGAGTTCAAAGTGCGATTGACCTTATAAACCTGGAATTGTGTGTTGGTATTTGTCACGAACCAACATGCTTCCTTACCTCTCATGTCACGTTTGTTTTTTGTGGAGTGACCTGATTATAGCGTTATTAGATTATCATGTTGGTTCATGTTTGTTAGATGTACCATGCAAACAAATGCTCCAGGCAGGAATTGATCCGAGCCTCCAGCAATCCATTGACGCCCTATGCTTGAAAGTACTTGATAAAGTTTGGGTGACGGTTACCAATGTACCTCGTTTACTCCGCTCTTTTTTACCATTATGGGCTGTTGGTACGATGATTGGTGCAACTCAAAAAGTGGACATTCAGCACCTTCGCCAGACTGGAGAGATTAGAATCTTGGTGGCGGTGTTGGATGCCAAAAAAATCCCACCATTTGGTCATGTCTGTGTCAAAGGGGATTTGTATTGTCTGTATTTCAAACCATATGAATCAACACCTGACTTTAATGTTGATGATGATGACCTTTTGGGTGATGAGGATAGAGATATAGATGGTGATAAGAAGATGAAAGAAGCGGAGGATTCTGATCCAAAACAAATGAGCCATATGAAGGGCACTTCTTCTTCGCCTAGCTCGCTTCCCTCGCAGTCTCTTGGTAGTGCTTCCCATAAGCAGACCAAGGATGGAGATGTCAATGCTTTGGTGGAGGGGGCTGCTGACGCCACCGAGCAGCCGGCTGTGCTTCCCTTGGCGACTTTCACCGTGGTTGATGAGCAGCTGGCTGTGATCCCTTCGGCGTCGGACGGCGTGGTCGATGGCAAGGAGCAGCTGGCTGTGCTTCCCTCGGGCTTTTACACCGTGGTAGATGAGCAGCCGGCTATGCTCCCTCGGCGACTTTCGGCGTGGTCGATGACTTTGTGCAGCCGGATGTGCTTCCCTCGGCCACTCACGCCGTGGGTCGATGAGCAGCCGGCTATCATCACTTTGGCGTCGGCGACGACGTGATCGATGGCAAGGAGCAGCTGGCTGTGTTTCCCTCGGCGAATTACACTGTGGTAGATGAGCAGCTGGCGGTGCTCCCCACGATGACTTTCCACGTGGT
Source organism: Hyparrhenia diplandra (assembly GCA_015847255.1). Classification (NCBI taxonomy): domain Eukaryota; kingdom Viridiplantae; phylum Streptophyta; class Magnoliopsida; order Poales; family Poaceae; genus Hyparrhenia; species Hyparrhenia diplandra. The sequence goes on from JADLZK010001920.1 coordinate 187,326, forward strand.
GGATGCCTTTGAGCAGCAGGCTGTGCTTCCCTCGGCGAATCACGCCGTGGTTGATGAGCAGCCGGTTGTGTTCCCCTCGTCGACAATCGACATGGAAGCTGACCAGCAGGCTGTGTTTCCCTCGGCGAATTACGCTGTGGTCGATGAGCAGCCGGCTGGGATCCCTTCGGCGATGTATGCCGTGGTCGATGGCAAGGAGCAGTTGCTTGTGCCTCCCTCGGCGATTTACGCCGTGGTAGATGAGCAGCCAGCTGTGCTCCCCTCGGGCGACATTCGATGGGGTTGACGACATCATGCAGCAGGCTGTGCTTCCCTCGGTGACTCACGCCGTGGTCGATGAGCAGCCGGCTGTGATCCCTTTGGCGACCGGGCGGTTGTCGAAGGCAAGGAGCAGCTGATCGTGCTTCCCTCGGCGATTTACGCCGTGGTTGATGAGCAGCCAGGTGTGCTCCCCTCGGTGCATCGGCGTGGTGGATGACTTTGAGCAGCCGACCGTGCTTCCCTCGGCGCCTTATGCTAAGGTCGATGAGCAGTCGGTTGTGATCCCTTCGGCGACAAACGCCCGGGTCAGAGGTGGCCTCGCTGTCAAAGGGATGGCCGAGCCGGCTACTACTGCTGTTGGTGGCAACGCAGTCGACGTACAAATGGATGTTGCGGCCTCTGGGGTTGCCTTGGGCACCAACCTTGCTGTGGTTGGGGCCGAGGCGGTTAACCCACCTTCGACGGAGCCAAAGAAATGCACAAAGAGCGGATGAGCACACCCTATGCAAGACAGAGCGGATGGCAAAGAAAAAGAACCTCGAATGTTCAGGTACCTCTTTCTCTAGCTTTTCAGATTCTATTATTTTTTCTAAACTTGGTAGGGTAGGCATCGCCCTTACTTCCTCCTCGATGTTGTTGCAATTAAAACTTAGAGGTTGATAGAATTGTTCTTAGTGCAAATTTGAAACACACGAAAGCTAGGTTTAATAACACCGCTAGCGATGATGAAAGGGAAGAACGCCGCATGCAGTTCTCGACCACGTTTGTGGGAATTTTAATGAGAACTTGCTGGCCGGAGGAGAATGATCATATTATAGATTTGTCTCCCCGTCAGCGTAGGAAAAAAATATAATAAGTCCAACTTCCCTAAAAGCCTAAAACTCCATCTAAAATAAATTTAAAATGAAAGGAGTATTCGAATAGCAGAGGTCTTGGTTGACTTGGCTAAACACAGATTTTTGGCGTAACTTGTGAGGGAGGAGCAAATAAATTTTATTGCTCTTTTCGAAACTGGTAGGGACTCCTTCCCCGATCACATTCTTAAAAACCTTTGTGGAGGGCATGATTTTCTTTGGCACGCTATGGCTCCGCATGGTAGATCTGGGGGTATTTTACTAGGAGCTGACCTGTCAGTTTTTGATATTGGAGCCATTGATGAGGGAGATTTCTTTGTGAAATTCACCTTACGTTATAAAGCAAATGACTTCAAGTTTGTCCTTTACTCTATTTATGGACCAGCACAACACCAAAATAAAAGTGCTTTTCTTTTGCAGAGCTAGCTAATACTTGCTCCAAAGAGAACTTACCGCATCTTTATTGGAGGAGATTTTAATATTATGCGAAGCCACGACGACAAAAGCACCGGGTCTTTGACCCTAAATGGCCGAACCTTTTAATGCGGTCATTGATTCTCTTGAGTTTTCAGAGAAATCACCATGTCGGGCTGCCGGTTTACATGGGCTGGACCTGGTGATAATCCTACTCTTGAAAAGCTTGATAGAGTCTTAGTCAAGCATTGCATTGGGAGTTTCAATTCCCTCTAACTATGGTGGAGTCTAGAGATCGGAACATCTCCGACCATACTCCCCTAGTTATTAATACTGGTGCCTCGACCCATCAGACCAAGATTAGACCCTTCCGGTTTGAAAGGGGGTGGTTAATTAAGGAAGGTTTTTATGACATGGTTGCAAATGTTTGGCAATCTGAAACTTTCGGAACCAATCCCTTAGAACGATGGCAAGGCAAAATTCGAAAACTAAGACAATATCTTAGAGGATGGGCCGCAAATATTGCAGAACTTATAAGAAAGAGAAGAAAAACTCTTTTAGCCCTTTTACAAGAGCTGGATAAAAAATCGAGACTTTTTGTCTTTTCGATCAAGAGATCAATTTTAAGCACTACCTTAAAGAACGTTTAGTTTCTCTCGTGGAGAGAAGAGAAATTAAAATGGTACGAGAGAGCCAAGGTTAAAACCTTACTAGAGGGAGATGCTAACACTAGGTTCTTTCACTTAGTGGCTAATGGGAAACATCGAAAAAGCAACACATCTATAAACTTGAAAATGATCAAGGGGTAGTTATTGGTGATGACCGCCTTAAAAGCCACATTACAAATTATTATAAAATCTCTTTGGTCCGCCTATGCATCAAGTAACCTTGTTGGAAGATCAAATTATAGATATTCCACAAGTTTCCACCGAGGAAAATGATATTCTCACCGCCGACTTCACCGAACTGAAGTGAAGGAAGCCATTTTCCAAATGGAACACAATAAAGCTCCAGACCGGATGGTTTTCCCGCTGAATTCTATCGGGTCTTTTGGGAGGTTATTAAGGATGATTTCATGTCCATGTTCTATGAATTCCACAATGAAAATCTAGATCTTTTTTAGTCTAAATTTTGGAATAATCTCTTATCCCTAAAACTCGAGAATGCTACTACTATTCAAAGAATATAGACCGATTTGTGTCCTTAATGTTAGTTTCAAAATTTTCACAAAAGTGGGAACTAACAGATCGAATAAAGTAGCTAAGACGGTTGTCGATCCCTACTTAGATCAAGATTCATGCCAAAAGGCAGTAATATCATGGAAGGAGTAGTTATTTTACATTTAAACTATCCATGAATTACATACCAAGAAAAGGAATGGTATCATTTTCAAAATTGATTTTGAAAAGGCCTATGATAAGGTCAAATGGTCCTTCCTACAACAAACTCTTCGCATGAAGGGGTTCTCCCCAAATGGTGTAGATGGGTCCAAAACATGGTCACGTGGGGAGTGTAGGGGTTAAAGTCAATGACGACATTGGCCACTACTTCCGCACCAAACGGGGCCTTAGACAAGGAGATCCTTTGTCTCCTATCTTATTTAACATCGTTGTTTGATATGCTAGCTCTCCTTATTAATAGAGCAAAAACCGATGGACAAATAAGAGGGGTTATTCCACACCGACGATGATGGTTTATCTATTTTACAATATGCGGATGATACCATTATCTTTTTTAGATCATGACCCCGAGCAAGCAAAAAATTTAAAACTTTTGCTTTGTGCTTTTGAACAACTCTCGGGGCTCAAGATCAATTTTCATAAAAGCAAAATCTTCTGTTATGGTGATGCCAAAGAGATGGAACATTATTATACAACACTCTTTTGGTTGTAATGCGGGGACCTATCCTTTTAGGTATTTAGGCATCCCTATGCACCATAGACAACTCCCTGAATTCGAATGGAGAAAGGTAGAAGAACGCTTTGAACAAAAACTCTCTTGCCGGAAAGCTAAGTATTTATCCTATGGGGAGACTTGTCTTACTTAATTCAGTCTTTAAGCGTCTCCCAATATTCATGATGTCCTTTTTTGAGGTTCGAAAAGGAGTCCTCAAGAGTCTTGATAAATTTAGATCAAGGCAAGGATCTACAGATAGACACAAATATAGACTTGCTAAGTGGGATATTCTATGTCGCCCCAAGGATCAAGGTGGTCTTGGAATTCTTGATTTGCTTGATACATAACAAATGTCTATTGGCCAAATGGATTGTTAATCTTATAAACACCGATGGCACTTGGCAATCCTTGCTAAGGAATAAATATTTGCATTCCAAGACCCTAACCTAAGTATCACCAAACCAAATGACTCTCATTTTTGGAGAGGCCTCATGCATATTAAAGATGAGGTACTTGCTAAAGGTTGTTTTCTAATTAAAGATGGAACATGTACAAGGTTTTGGGATGATACTTGGTTAGGTGATAAGCCTCTCAAAACTCGAGATACCCAAGCTTATATAATTTAGCTAGGGATCGACATGCAACAGCTTTCAAAAGTTATGTCCTCCGATCCTCTCAATATTTCTTTTAGGAGATCTTTGGTGGATAATAACCCGTTGGATTGGGTTAGCCTTGTAGCAATGACCTCCAATGTGGCTCGTGGATGGAAAAAGACCACTTTAAATGGCTATTAACTAAGTCCTGAGTTTTCTCCGTGGGACTATGTATCTTGATTCCATAGATACAAATCCACCCTTCCAACATAGGAGGATCCGAAATGGAAAATACCTCTAAAAATAAAAAATTTTTCTCCGGTTTGTCCAAAAAGGTGTCGCTTTTGACAAAAAGACAATCTTGCTAGGAAAAATTGGAAGGGGAGTCGAAATGTGAATGTTGTAATTTGAATGAGACTATCCAACATCTCTTTTTTTGATCTGCTCATTTGCTAAAATGATTTGGAGGATCATTTTCTATGCTACTAATCTAACACAACCTGTTTTTGTTTACCATATGTTTGGTACATGGCTTAGAAATCAGAATAGACGCACTAAGCCTCCGATTTGGGTTGGTGTGGCTGCTCTTTTTCTGGGCCATCTGGAGGTGTTGTAATGACATAATTTTTTTAAAAAATGAAATCTAACTCTATTATGCAGGTTATTTTCGTGGGAGCTTATTGGTTACGCTCCTGGGCCCAAATTTATAAACAGATCTTGAGCAAACAAAAGAAGCCCTCGTGGTGTTTGAGCAAGCGTTTAGAGATGGTTGCTTTAGAAATTTCAAATAGAGGGTGGAAGCATCTTTTTCGTTTGTTATAATGCTTATGTCGTTTTAAAGGCATTGTGCTTCTAACTTTGTAATAATTGGCTGTGTACATCTACGGATGTAGAGGCCGGATTGTATTATCCATTATCTAAAAAAATGCTCGGGCTGCAGCCGACCCAATTCGCTAACTGCAATGTCCTATGGCCAACCAAACAAAGATGGAAATAATTGATTCCCTTTCGGTTGCCATCAATGGGTGCAAACATCACCTGATCAAAGCGATCCGTACTCTCCATGCCAAGGGCTTCACTGCAAAATCATCTCTGAATACTTATGATGTGAGAAGCACAGCAGGCTCAAGCTTCATGAGGCTGATGAGGGTCAGAGCTCAAATCCTACCTTGTTGCATGCTCATCCTGCCCCTCACTGCAACGTGTGCCCAGCCGACATGTTCAGATTGGTAGCCAGAAATTAAACGAGTAGTTTTGAAATCTTGCTGGTCACTCTTTCACCATGTGGAATGTCTAATCTTGATCTAAAACTCCTGATGTATCCCATTCCCACTACAGGCCTCTTCAAAAGTCACCGACTGAATTCTCATTTCTATTCAACATACTCAGACCGTCACCCTCCCCAGTTTTTGGGTTACTATATATACACTTTTTTCCTCATGTTATGGAAATGTAGTTATAAATTGAGCTACCAGCTCTGATAATGTACATCTTATCCTTCGTTTTGTTTTGTTTTGGCATTTAGAATTTTTTTTTCAGAAGGTCTGCTCAACTAATTAGACCAACTTCACTAGTAGTCGCCAAATATGACCTCTACTTTTAAGCGCCCCGCCCCCAACTCCTGCAGGTCCAATTTTCTAAGCTCAACTCTCTAACAAGGGCTCTTACATACGAGTCTTTGGTTCCATTCGAATCGGTATTGACACAAGTACCTACTCATTATTGCTGTGGTAGAATCATGGAATAATCAAACTGATCATTTTTTTACTTAAAGCAAATTGATTAATAAGGAGAATGTCAAGGAACCAAATTACATAGTGCAATTCTGGTGAAGCTAATCTCCAAAGTGGCAAATTGTAGCAGTTATCTGTTTGGAGGATGAAAACATCAGTTTCTTCGAATATAATGTGTACCTAAATTCTCCATGGAAGTTGTGGTAGAATCATGGAATAATCAAACTGATCATTTTTTTACTTAAAGCAAATTGATTAATAAGGAGAATGTCAAGGAACCAAATTACATAGTGCAATTCTGGTGAAGCTAATCTCCAAAGTGGCAAATTGTAGCAGTTATCTGTTTGGAGGATGAAAACATCAGTTTCTTCGAATATAATGTGTACCTAAATTCTCCATGGAAGTTTATGGAAGGGACCTGGACAATACACTTCTGCTGGTACAGTGTTGCTATCAATGCTAGTAAGGTACTGTTTGGTTCCATCAGAGGGAGAGGAACGTAATTGCGATCAAATTACAGTGCTAATTTAAACTTCGTGATCGGCTACAGGCCGGAGCAACCAAACAAAAAAAAGCAACGAAACCTGTTACAGCTGTTAAGAAGATCGAACGAAACCTGTTAAGATCGAGCGAAACCTGTTACCTGTTACCTGCCATGAATGGACGAACCAAACAACACCTAAGTTGTAACAGATCGAATGATCAACTTAGAGCTGATGAGAAGTACGAAAAAATAGCAGTGTGGCCCAAGGATAGGGGATATATTGACGTGGATGGACATGCTGTCAGCGTCGTTATTTCATATTAGAACTTCAAAAAAATTGTAGAAAAGAAGTAGCCAGACCTTATTTATTTTTATTTTCTTTTTACCACGGCGCTTTAGTGGAGTTATGGAGTTTGTGCATACTAGCTCTTTATATTCTTGCAAATCTAGAAACCAAGAAATGCACTGTCTGTTTTCTTGTTGCTACGTTGTATCCATCCACATCTCAGTAGAAGCTAATAAGCACTCAAACCAAATGCGTGGGATTGCTTCGCTACCAAGTTGTTAGTTTCAGATAGGCATGTGACAAAGCTCAAGTCCCTGCTCCTCAGCGTGCGTCCCTCCATGAGACATCAGAACCCAAGCATTCCACGAGACATCACAACCCAAGTACTTCTCAAGACAACACAACCCAAGCAAGCCAGCACAGGTAGCTACTGGCTTCCTATCCACAAGCTAGCTTGCAGGCCTTGCAGTCATACCGAAGTATTTGAGCTCCATCCCTCATGTCAAGGCTCGCGCTAAAACTCCTGATGTATCCCATTCCCATTAGAATCTTCTCTGCTGGGAGGTCTATTGTGACCCTTTAGAAATCAACTCAGCACACTCATCAGTCGTTACTCATTGCCCCAACACCTTATTTCAGCCAGGCCATTCCATATATACTAGATGAGGCGTTTTTTTTTTTTTAGATATGTGAATAATTTTTTCTTACTGATGCCTAAAACCCACCAGCACTACCAAGTTTATATAAGGGCAGTCCCAATGCTTCTTAGCCAAAGGTGGACCAAACAGTTTTTTTATAAGGGGCAGCAATCTCCACACGGTGAAATATATTGTTTCTATGTTATTAAATGAAGCTCTCAGGTATGGAAAACACTGATAAGTATGGACCTGTATGACATACAGTAGCTCCAGTTATGAGAGTTTTTTTAGGGAAAGGTTTTATAAGCCCCTTGATGATCTCTAGTGTATATTTTGAGTTTTGTAATTATATGGCTTTGCAACAAATTTTGTATCGGCAAAATATTTTAAATAAATGTGCGTCATATATACATACAACGACAATCTACTACCCCTATAAAGAGAACCCCCACTAGGGAGTTCTCTGCACATGCAGCTATGCCACGTAGGCAGCCCACCCAATCTCTCTCCACTACCTGTCTCCAGCCGAACCGTCGCCGACAACCATGGCAACGAAGAAACTTAAATCAATTCCACTGGCATTTCCCTATCCATACCGACGAGCGCACCAAAGGAACATACATACAATCCATTTATTCCCGCATCAATTCATCAGTCGCATGCATCCCTGCAAATGCCTGCGGAAGAAAATCAACCATCGCGCTACCTTCATACAATATTTAATAGGTGTGTCTATGTGGTTCACTTTCTTACCTCCACCATGCTCATCGATGACGATGGCAGGAGAAAGTTCCTCTCCGCACATGCTCCTCCACCTTCGTGCCGCCTCTATCTACCTCCACATCGGGCGCTGCACGGGTCCTCCTCGGCGGCACCGGGCCACTGGCCCTCTTCGGCGTCTTCGCTTCCTCGCCATCAGAGCGTCTGTGCGGCTCCGCATCCGCCCCGGCGGCCCCGCGTCCACGTTAGGCCACCCTGCTTTGGTGCCGGCAAGATCGGTCAATGTCGTCCTTCAAGCCGCTGAGAGAAGCCTGAAGCCTTGCGCTGCCGGCCAAGATTCATCCTGTGCCTTCCACCAAAGCCGTGCACTGAGAGTTGATCCAGGAGTCCATAAGGCGAGAAGCATCTCCGCAAAGAGAGATAAGATAAGCCCGGTATTTGTTTTTATCCAATTTTTCAAACGCATGGATACAGTCCATCGGTACATTTTCTTGCTTTTTATTCAGGTGGAGGCCATCTAGCAGTCAGTAGCCCAACACCCCCAACACACACACTTTTTTTTTTTTTCAATCTCCAAGCTAGCGTGTGAATGACAGTTGATGGCCGATGGTAAATTGGGTTAGGCCAGGATGGGATTGTATAATTTGTATGAATTTTCTTTTTGGCAAAAATTGAGTGTTTTAAAGGCGATCAATAATTTTTTTCTTTTTTATAGCATATATTGAATATAATATAGTAATGCCACGTCTATAACATATTTTATCTCAAGAAAATATATCCCGCAGCGACGTCACGAGACTTTGATCTTCTAATCCTTAGTGATTTCTAGATCATTTATATTTCATCTTCATACTTAGGCAACGCGTCGGGAATATATTATACTACTTCTGTTCCTGCATTCCAAATGTGCATTCTTTCATGAATACATATGGATCGTGTATATATATTAATATACTTATATTTATTTATACACCATAGCGGTTCTTTACATCCTATTTCTCTTAATTCAATTTAAATTATTTTGCATTCCCAGCTAACGCTGGGAATTCCCTAGTTCTTTTAACAGTAATCAATTACATCGCTGAATTTACCGCTGGTAGTAAAAATAAGCTGAGAATACAAACGAAATTCCTATATGCCATGCTAATTTCAGCATGATACATCACAAGATTAGGCTTCACGAATATGGTGAATGTGCATCACTTCATCATTTTTTTCTGTGGACAGCCTTGCCTTCTCCACTCTGCTCTAGAACAATTCAGACCATTTTATCACTTTGATTGTTTGAAGAGTGCTCACCTGCGGTATGCGCAGATTCAAGGAACAAAATTGACATACACATATTCTATAAATTACATATATGTAGCCAGTATGAATACACCAATTTATACTTTTTTTTTTTAACTTTCTGAATACACAAAATCAATAGTCTCATCTCAAATAATCAAAGGCTAAGGACACCCCGTAAATGAACCTCGTGGACTGCAGAACTGCTGAAGAACATGTCATGTTTTTTTTCTTTCTTTATGAATACGCTAAATCAATAGTCTCATCTCATATCAAAGACCAACTAAGGACAACCCATAAATGAACCATGTGGACTGGACAACAGCTGAATAGCGAGAAGTTTTTACTTTTTTTTTTCCTGAATATACTAAAAAAGCCAATCAGTTGCACTACAATAGTAGAAAAAATCAGTACAAAAATTCCCGGTAGAAATGACGAATGAAATGCTAGGAGACTCAATTGTAGGGCTCAAGGCGAGGTGGCCGGGGTCATCAAATCTTGGTGAACTGAGGAGATACTCGACAAAGGAAGGAAGGATATATAGTCATGGAATCAAACCAATCTAAATGCTCCATGGAAGAACCCTTTAATTATGGAACCCTTTTCAGCATTCTTGAGCGGTGGATGCTGAAGTCTTGAATGGTTATCAGGCATCGCTCTGCACCCTCCATTGACCCTGTGCCTCCGACCCTCATCTTAAACTACCAATCGATCCCATCCTGACTAGGAACAGAGCCTTCTAGTACAATTGGAATTATGTTGACTCCTCGTCCTAATTTCCCAATGCATCCCATACTCATGAGAAATCTAGCTCTCGGTCCAATCGTCATTACATTCATCATCACTCCAGCCATTCATCAATTTCGAATCATCCATATCAGGGAAAAATTCCACAATAGACTGGTAGCGAGAACTCTGTACTCTGTAGTGATGGGTGAACAAAGGTTAAAAAGATCGACCAAATATCAAAGATGTTGTTGGGTGACGAGATAGTTTTATGTGCTACCCCGGCCCTGTCTGAGGGATTATATAGGCCCGGGAGTGGGGGGATTGATTCCTCAATTGATATTCAATAGTAGATGTTTTAATTGGACTTTAAATACACACATATAGTAGTAGTACGGTCGGCCTATAGTGCATTGGCAGTGGCTCGACTCCCTGTTTGATGAAGGCATGTGCTTGATACAGAGCAGCACTAGACTTCGTTGAACAACACAGAATCATTGACCATTTCAGTGATGATATAGAAGTCCTGTGGTTGGTAATTTCTCCGATGACCATGAGGAGTTATAGAAGTCCACATTCTGAAGTAACCCTTCACAAAAAAATCATGTAGTTGTGTTCCTGCTCCAGAGTGTGAGGAATTACGTACAAAAGTCCACGTGGTGTTTATTATTGATGTTTGTTGAAGTTCATGCATCCTCCAAAAAATAGTTGCAGAAAGGACAACCAATTGGCTCACAATCAATAAAATTAACCTATAGTATTATCTTGTCCATATAGCTAAGAGAGAGAGAGAGAGATAGAAGACAGAGCAGGGTTAAGTCTTTTAAATAGGCACCAACAAAAGATAACAAATAGGCTAACCTGGCACCCAAGAGACACATAAAAGTAGAATGCTTAATTTTGGTGGGGGGTACAAGATTTCTATATGCGTTGCTAGAACATCCATTCTGACTTTGTGAGGCTTTCCATGGCCTTGCAGCTGGTTGCTGATGTACTGGAGGAGCACCCGATTGTCCATGCTAGAGCAAGGATAGCTGTGTGCTGTAGTGTTGATATATGTACTACCACGATGGTACATTCTGGCTCTAACTTCCTATTCGACCGACCCTTTGCATATCTACTTGATCAAATACTCCAGATGTATCCTATCCCTATGTGAAAGTGAAATCTCATGAGGATCGCAATCGAAAACAACCATTGCCATGCTTCACCATACTCAGCTAGTCATTATCGGCACCCTTGCTCTCACGGTTTCACCTTCGTTCTATATATACTAAAGGAGGTCTGTGTGTTTTTTATACTGTTGGTTGCCACCGTTTCACCAGCAGGCAAGGGATTTTACTACCCTTTTTAATGGTTGTAGCTTTACAGGCGTGCACAGGGAATATTTTCTATTTAATTTACATTTATACATCCACTCATTCACCTACCAGCTATTTAATTTACACCAACGAACCTCGAGGGATTCGGATAGATATCCTACTAATTGATAGAATCTGAGAGGGAAATTGAGCAAAAGTCAGGTCGGAGAGTAATGTGAAGATAGTTGTCCTGCAGTCTCCGGGCCTAAGAACTCTAGATACGAAAAAAATAAGATATTGGATACAACTGGTCAGGGACTTTTCTTTGGAGGTAGGACTTTTTTTAAAATAAACAGGAGAGATTTTTTTTGACTTTTTACTAAAAATCCCTAGAAGCTTCTCCTTGAGAATCTTTTTAAGTCCCTGGAGGACTAAAAAACTAGGACTAAACTAAGGGTGTGTTTGGTTGGGCTGTGGCTCTTAGAAAAGCTATTGTGGGCTATGGCTGTTGGAAAAACAGCTCTCGAGAAAGTAGCTGTGGAAAAAGCGGAAGCCCGTTTGGTTGAGCATAGGTGACTTTTGGAAAAAACGGTTCTCAATGGGCTCACATCTCATCTATGACCCACATGCATGTCATCCACTCAATGGACATTCCTCTATTTTTTTTTGTCTCCTTCCTCAGAACCGTACAGACGGGGCAGGGAAGCACCATCACGTTACCGCCCGAGAGATGGAGAGCAGGTGAACCCAAGACCGATAGGGGGAGGTCGCGCGGCGGACCTCGCATCGCTTCGCCCGCCCGTAGTGTGGAGGAGGGAGGCCGACGCTGGCAGGGGAGGCCCCACCACGGCCTCGGCAAAAGAAAGGCGAGCTCCCACGTGTAGCCATGGGAGGGGGTGGCGAAGCTCCTACGTTGAGCTGCAAGCAGCCTTGGATGCGGGCGGGTGGCCGGGCGTCGGGCGGTCCGGTGGTGAGGCGGCCGGGCGGAGGATGCCTCGTCCCCGGCATGGAGGTCCGGATCTCACGATCCACGGGAAGGGAACATAGGGATTTTGCCGCCGGGCGTGGGAGGTATAGGGGCCCGAAGCGTGGAGGTGAGGGTCGCCCGGCCACGGAGGTGAGGGCAGCCGGAAGTGCGGCCGGACGGGGAGGGGAAGGCCACCGGAGGGAGCTGGCCTGGCAAGGGTGTCATAGCCGGGAAGCGCCGCCGCTTGTTCCGCGGTGAGAGATTGCGATAGAACTAGAAGACGCGTGGGCGGGGAAAGAAAAAAAGAATCGAGCCGGTATGCACATAAGCAGTGGGAGGTGGGTAATTTTGGAGGCCAAAAGCAGCTAAAAGCGAGGGTAGTGGGATGCTTTTCAATTTATACTAGAGTAAAAGCTGCTTTTGGGTGGAAGTTGTTGTGGCTTTTGAGCCCTTTGGTTGGCTTTTGGCTTTTGGCAAAAGCAGGAAAAAGCCCAACCAAAGACACCCTAAGCTGTGCCTTAGTCTAGCCCTGGGCATAAGGACGATATAGACGTTGTTTGGTTTACTATCCTAGACCGGGCCAGGCCAGGTTGGGCCAACTTTAGATTGTTTGATTGGACTGGCCAGCCCATTAGCTAGGACTCAACGGACACCCCTACATTTTCTAGGGCCTGGCTTGGCTAGGCCACGCCCTAGTTCACGTCACCTCCTGCGTACGCGCTGCGGTGTGCTCTTCGCTCTGCCACCAACTCGTCATCGTCCTCCTTCCCTACTCGGCCCTCGTCCTTCTCCCCTGCTCCTCCCAACCAGCAGCTCGACTTCGTTGAACTAATGAAATGGTCAATGATGAATAAATATTGACAGCACAGAATCATTGAATCGTACTAATCATTTGTTTTAATAAAAGAAAATTGATTAATAAAAAATGTCAAGAAATAAAACCACATAACTTTTTGAGTGTAATTTTTATGAAGCCAATCCCCAAAGTGGGAAATTAAGAATCTAGCTATTTGGTGGCTACACAATTTTTTTTTTTTGCTAAAATCAATATACGAAGGCCCTGTCTCAAAGACGGACCTCATAGGAGGCCCACCTTCGTTAATAGCCCGTGGTCCATTCCACATTATTGCTGATTCATATATAAACATGACACTAGGGTTTTCTCTCCAGAGTTCGAACTCACGTGCCCCTATCTCGATCTCCTCTCCCTCAAAATGCGCAGTCAGGGAGTGGCATCCCTTCTTTCCCACCTCTACCTTTCCCGGTCCCCATGCTATTAGTCAGGAGCGGCACCCCTTTCTCTACCACTCCCCATGGCGGCCGCGGCGGTGTCGACTGGATCTCCCGCTATCGTGGCGTGAGCGCACTTCGGCGGCGGTGTGTATCTCTTCAGTGGTTGAGCTCTCTCCGGTGGTGGTGACCTCAGTGGTGACAGGCCACTGGAGCCCGGCGGACTCTCTCATCCCCCGTCTCTCTGCTTCTAGCAGCGTGATAGGGGTCAGATCCGGTTGTGGTGGCGCACAGGTGCCTTGCACAAGGAAGCCTCCCTAGCGGAGTGCGGGGGGTTTCTCGGGCGATGGTGCATGGAGTAGGGGATCCGCTACGCCGTCGCGTCGGCCCAGTCTTCGGGCTCACCGGCGGACTTCTGCTTTTTTTTTTCAATCGATTTACCGGTGTGGGCCATCTAACCTCCTGTGAAAATAATGATTAATGGAGGCATTTGGACCGAGGCAGACGCGTATCTAAAGCGCTCACCTCTACAGTGTTTTCTATAATAACTGTCAGATCTATTGCATGTACATTGATTACTATTACTCTATTAGCAAGTAAACGATGACGATCATTTTGAGAAGGCAACATATGTAATACTAGTCAAAACATGACACCAAGGTTGTTGACATCACTACACTACTACAGGGAGGACCTCTATTCCCCGGCTCGGTTAGGCCTCTATTCCCGGTTTTACAACCGTGAATACGAGTTGGGGGAATATAGGTCCTCAAGCCGGGAATAGAGGTAGGGGCTTTATTCCCGTTTGGAGGTACCAACCGGGAGTAAAGCTCCTCCCAGGCACGGATCCTGGGCCGAATCCATGGAGGACCCTTGCTCGGAGCGCGGAGCGTGGTCTGCGGAGAGGGAGGCAGTAGGTGGTTGAATGGAGACCATGTGCGACGGGCTTGGGGCTGGCGCGCAGACACGGGCGAAGCTGAGCGCATCGGGCGACTTCCCACCATGGATTCGCCCAGGAGTACGGCCAATGGGCACAGCCTTGGCCAAGGCGAGGCCACCAACGGAGTACTTCGCCGGCGGCGGCGCCGCGATCTCCCTACGGACACACGAGTTGGGCGCCCAACAATGCCGGGCGACGGCGCCGAGGTAGAGGTGTCGCGCATTGGTGCGCCATGTGGCAGGAGACACCGCAGCTCCGCACCGCATTGGATCAGGACAATCCCTAACCTTGTGATCTAGGGCGAGGCAACGGAAGCAAGAGCTTGGATTGAAGACGAAGCGGCAGGGATTAGGGAGAAATGGAGGAGACGAGCTTGGGGGAGGAGTGAGCAGAGCTGCAAGGTAATCGTTTGGTGGATGAACAGTGACGGTGGAGGCTTCTCGAGTATGGGACAAAGTTTGAGCACAATGTTCATCCAAAATTTCTAACGTGTCAGTGTTGCGTGGCAGGGGAAGTAGGGGGAGATGACCGTTACCATTGGTTGGGCGGTGCTGCATGGCTGTGCGGCGCAGCAAAGCTTGACGGGCCCGCACGACAAAGGTAGGATTAGTACTGATCAAAACCCGGCGCTCGTGGCGACGAAAGCGCTCACTTTTTGTTCCCTCAGCAGGCGCAGTGTTAGGTGGGGTCAGATGGTCAGTGGCAGGATTAGCACAACGCTCAAGGCGACGGGTTCGCTCGCTTTTTGGTCCCTCATCAGGCACAGTATCAGGGTTAGGTTGGCAGGTAAGGCTCCATTACTGTGGTGTTTGACCAGGTCAGCAGCGGCCATGGAAGCCAGGCGCTCGTCGCCATGGATGACGATTTCCATGGAGCCATGGGAGAACCGGCCATGCACAACGACACATCTATAGAATAGTAGGATGCGTATAATGGTCGATATATTGCAATGTGCCTCATGGGCTGATTATATAGATTACATAGGACTAACACCTCACGTGGGTAAACGATGTGGTACTAATCCTATTACTCTAACATCCCCCACAGTCGTAGCGGTAGAAACACGAACGATCAGACTGGAGAGCAATGGAGATATATCCCCCCGCAGTCGGAACGCCGGTGCGAAAGCTGTGACCGGAGACACATGCAGATGATAGCCCTTTAGTGCCGAAATAGCCGAGGTCGAGGGGGACGTGGTCGAATCCGTGGAGGAAGCGTGGGTCGGCGCCGTCGAGGTGCTCAAGTAAAACTCAGCAGCTTCGTGCCGAGGATAGCAGCAGGACAGTAGTGGCGGATGGCGATGGTAGACGGCGTAGTTTGCAACTTGGGTCACGCTCAGGACAGGGGTGGCGACGGCAAGTTGCAGCAAAAGTCACGCCGAGCAGGGGTGGCGACTTCGCCTTCCTTCGTGAAGGTCCGGGCGGTGTCCGCATGAGAACGCTGGAGGAGCGCGAGGTGGATCGAGCGCCCGCTTGACGAGGACCAGCGGGCGAAGTGGCGCCACCGCCCGAATAGGCGGCGACACCGGCGGAGGAGGCTTGACCACGCAGCATCGCGCTGCAGCCCCGGAAGGCACAGCAACAACCCGCCCTTCGAGTGTCGATGATGAATGGCGCACGAATGGCAGGGCGACGCAAACCGATCTCTGATCGGAAAAAACAAAACAGCACAAGAGCGATAGACAGACCTCCGGTACAATCTCGGGTGCACCTAGCAATTTCCGGACTGCTAGAACCTTATCTCTTCCTCCCCATCGAACGACAGAGAGAAACAGAGAGGCAAGCGGAGAGGACGACATCTTCCAAGCCGGGAGCTCGTTGGGGCGGGGTGTGCCCGAAAGCAGCGCCCACTCCCGCGCGGTGGGTCGGCCCCGACGGGCGTGGAGGAGAGAGCCGGGCGAGGGAGGGCGGTCGGTGTGCGGTCCAGCGGCGATGTCTACCGGCGGTGTTTCGCGCCCGTCGGCCCCGGTGGCGCTTAACGGCTCCCCTCCGGTCGGCACAAGACGCTGCGCATGGCGAGCCGTCTTGGCAAGAGGAGGGGCGCCTCCCTCCTCAGGCGCGCGGAGTCGGGAAAGCACGATGCGGTGCGGGTGACGACGACGCGGAGGCGGCGACGGCCCATGGCGGGGCCATGGCGACTTCGACGAGCGACGCAGCCTTGGCGGTGGGAGGAGGTGTGCCTTCTGCTTCTTGCTTGACGACGACGGCGCGGTGGATCGGAGGGATCCGCGGTGCATCCTATAGCGGGCGCTGCCCCGGGCGGAGATCGATCGGGGATCCCGGGGCGCGTGGGAGCAGCGAAGCGGCGGCGCCGGCTAGGTCAGGACCGGAAACCTTAACTCGCGATACCATGTAGAATAGTAGGATGCGATAATGGTCGATATATTGCAATGGGCCTCATGGGCTGATTATATAGATTACATAGGACTAACACCTCACGTGGGTAGACGATGTGGTACTAATCCTATTACTCTAACAACATCGAGCAAAGTTCTCAGAAGCAACATGAGCACTAAACAGAAACGGACGCATTGATCGAGCTTTCAGGAAGACAGGGGTGCGGTGAGGTTGTAAGAGAGAATGTTGGAAACCTGGAAGGCATTGAGGAGGAGGTGCCGAGAGGAGGCGGCAGGGGTGATCCAAAGTGTACTTGGGTTGGGGAGACGAGCTCCAAGGAAGATTGGGGCAGCTGTGGAGTAGCAGCCATGGAGTAGCTTCTCTTGGGCAGCAAGACCGGGCCGCTTGGTGTTCCTGCTGTGTACTCCAGAGGCGACACCCTAGGACGGTTGCACAGAACAAAGCACGCGAGGCAACGGGTGGTCCGGCGGCGCAGCTTGAGGTGGTTGGAGTGGTGGTGGTGGGGTGGTCGGCGTTGCCGGAGGGTGTAGTGGCTGGCGGCGCGGCGCTGTCGCCGCCGTCGTCGTGGGGGGCTTCACTCTCGCTTTCACTCATCGCTCGTTATGGAATTGTAGTTATAAATTGAGCTACCAACTCTGATAATGTACATCTTGTCCTTCGTTTTGTTTGTTTTGGCATTTAGAATTTTGTTCGGAAGGTATGCTCAACTAAGACCAACTTCACTAGAAGCCCTCAAATATATGACCTCGACTTTTATGGGCACCCCCTACTTCTGGGTTCCAATTTTCTAAGCTCAACTCTCTAACAAAGGCTGTTACATACGAGCCTTCGGTTCCATTCGAATCGATATTGACACAAGTACCTATACTCATCATTGCTGCGGTAGAATCATGGAATCAAACTGATCATTTTTTTTTACTTAAAGCAAATTGATTAATAAGGAGAATGTCAAGGAATCAAATTACATAGTGCAATTCTGGTGAAGCTAATCTCCAAAGTGGCAAATTGTAGGAGCTATCTGTTTGGAGGATGAAAATACCAGTTTTTCTTCGAATATAATATGTACCTAAATTCTCCATGGAGGTTTATGGAAGGGACCTGGACAATACACTTCTTGCTGCTACAGTGCTGCTATCAATGCTAGTAATAAGGTGCTAATTGGTTCCATCAGAGGGAGTAAGTAAATGCGATCAAATTACGTTGCTAGATTTTTAATACCTGGACAATACACGTCGTAATCGGTTATAGGCTAGAGCAACCAAACAAAAAGCAATGAAACCTGTTACCGCTGGCCGAACCAAACAGCACCTAAGTTGCAACAGATCGAACAACCAACTTACAGCTGACGAGAAGTAGGAAAAATTGGCAGTGTGGCTCAAGGATGGGCATGCTGTCACTGTCGTTGTTTCATATTAGAACTTCAGAAAAGTTTTTTTTTTTTTGAGGAAACAGGAGGGGCAACAAGCCCCTACTGGAAATATATTTAAATAAAACAGGTATCAGAGCTTACAGCAATGTTCACGAAACAAAGAAAGAACTTCAGAAAAGTTGTAGAAAAGTAGTGGAGTTATTTTGGAGTCTGTGCATACTAGCTCTTTATATTCTCGCAAATCTATAAACCAAGAAATGTGCTGTCTGTTGTCTTCTTGCTACATACTGCGTAGTCAACCACATCTCACTAAAAGCTAATAAGCACCCAAAGCAAACGCCTGGGAATACTTCCTACACTATCAAGTCGTTAGTTTCAGATAGGCTTGTGGTGCGTACGAGTTGGCATGTGACAAAGCTCAAGTTACTCCTCGACAAAGCTTGATGCACCAGACAATAGAAAAGCACGCCGCGAGACAACACAACCTATGTACTCATCGAACCAACACAACCGAAGCAAGACATGAGAGAGAGCTACTGGCTGCTTCGTATCCACAAGCTAGCTTGCATGCTTTGCAGTCATACCGATGTATTTGAGCTCAGTCTGTCATGTCAAGGCTCGCGCTAAAACTCCTGATGTATCCCATTCCCATTAGAATCTTCTCTGCTGGGAGGTCTATGGTGACCCTTTATAGAGCTACTCAGAACACTCATCTCAGATATGTGAAATTTTTTTTCTTACTGATGCCTAAAACCCAGCAGCACTACACTGACAACACATATATCAAGTAAGTTGATCGTCTCAGCCATTGAGCTCGACCAAGTTTATATAAGGGCAGTCTCAATGCTTCTTAGGTGGACCAAGTTTTTATAAAGGGCAGCAATCTCAACATGGTGAAATATATTGTTTCTATGTTATTCAATGAAGCTCTCATGTATGGAAAACACTGATATATATATAGTATGGACCTTTATGGCATGCAGTTGCTCCAAGGAACGAGAGTTTTTTGAGGGAAAGGTTTGATATGCCCCTCGATAATTTCTAGTGTATATTTTAGGTTTTGTAATTATACAGCTTTGTAGCAAAACATCGTATCGGTAAAATGTTTTAAATAAATGTGCGTCATATATAGATACAACAACAATTCTTTTTAACAGTAATCAATTACATCGCTGAATTTACCGCTGATAGTAAAAAATAAAATGCCTATATGCCATGCTAATTCAGCATGATACATCACAAGATTAATTAGGCTTCACGAATATAGTGCATGTGGGTCACTTTTATTTTGTGGACGGCCTTGCCTTGTCCACTCTGCTCTAGAACCATTCAGGTCATTTTACTTCTGTTCATTGAAGAGTACTCACCTCCAGTATGCAGATTGACAAATGAACAAAATCACATACACATATTCTACAAATTACATAGCCAGCTTTCTGAATACACTAATTTATATATTTTTTTCTTTTAATACACTAAATCTATAGTCTTTCATCAACAAAAAAAAATCTATAATCTCGTCTCGAATCAGACACCAACTAAGGACATCCGTAAATGAAGCATGTGGACTGTAGAACAGCTGAACAACATTTTTTTTTGTTTATGAATACATTAAATCAATAGTCTCATCTCATATCAAAGACCAACTAAGGACAACCCAAACGAACCATGTGGACTGGACACCAGCTGAACAACAAGGAGTTTTTACCTACTTTCTGAATATACTAAAGAAGCCGAACAGTTGCACTGCACTAGTAGAAAAAATATTCAGTACAAAAATTCCAGGTAGAAGATGATGAGTAGAATACCAGGAGCCTCAATTATTGGCCTCAAGGCGAGGTGGCCGGGGTCATCAAATCTTGGTGAACTTAGGAGGCACTCGACAAACGGAAGGATATATAGAGTCATGATATCAAACTAATGTAAATGCTCCATGGAAGAACCCTTGATGGAACCCTTTAAGCAATCTTGAGCGGTGGTTGGTAAAGTTTTGAATGGTCATCAGGCATTGCTCCGCACCCTGCAATCCTCATCGTAAACTACCAATAGATCCCATCCAGATGAAGAACTGAGCCTTCAAATACAATTGGAATTATGTTGACTCCTCGTCCTAACTTCCCAATGCATCCCATAATCATGAGAAATCTAGCCCTCGGTCCAATCGTCATTACATTCATCATCACTCCAGCCATTCATCAATTTCGAATCATCTATATCAGGGAAAAATTCTACAATAGACTGATAGCGAGAACTCTGTACTCTGTAGTCATTGGTGAACAAAGGTTCAAAAGATCGACCAAATCTCAAAGATGTTGTTGGGACACGAGATAGTTTTATGTGCTACCCCGGCCCAGTATGAGGGATTATATAGGCCTGGGGGTGGGGGATTGAATCCTGCAATTGATATTCAATGGAAGATGTTTTAATTGGACTTTAAATACACACATATAGCAGTACGTAGTGCGGTCGGTCTATAGTGAATGGCAGTGGCTCGACTCCCTGTTTGATAAAGGCATGTGCCTGATACAGAGCAGCACTAGACTTCATTGAACTAATGAAATTGTCAATGATTAAAAGATATCGACAACACAGAATCATTGAATCCTACTGATCATTCTTTTTTCTAATAAAAGCAAATTGATTAATAATAAAAATGTAAAGAAATAAAACCACATATCTTTTGAGTGTAATTTTTATGAAGCCAATCCCCAAAGTGGGAAATTAAGAATCTAGCTGTTTGGTGGCTACACAATTTTATTTTCTGCTAAAATCAATATACGGAGGCCCACCTTCGTTAATAGCCATGGTCCATTCCACATTATTGCTGATTCATATATAAACATGGCACTAGGGTTTTCTCCAGAGTTCAAACTCACGTGCTCCTATCTCGATCTCCTCTCCCTCACAATGCGCAGTCAGGGAGTGGCGTCCCTTCTTACCCACCTCTACCTTTCCTGGTCACCATGCTATTAGTCAAGGAGCCGCACCCCTTTCTTTACCACTCCCCATGGCGGCCGCGGCAGTGTCGACGTGGATCTCCTGCGGTGGTAGCATGAGCGCACTTTGGCGGCGGTGTGTATCTCATCTTCAGTGGCTGAGCTCTCTCCGGCAGTGGCGAGCTCAGTGGTCACAGGCCACTGGAGCCTGGCGGGCTCTCTCATCCCCCATCTCTCTGCTTCTAGTGGCGTGACACGGGTCAGATCCGGTTGTGGCGGCGCACAGGCACCGTGCACGGGGAAGCCTCCGCTAGCGGAGTGCAGGGGATTTCTCGAGGCGATGGCGCATGGAGTAGGGGATCCGCTACGTCGTGTGTCGGCCCAGCCATCAGGCTGACCGGCAGACTTCCGCTTTTATTTTTTATTTTTTTTTTCAATCGATTTACGGTGTGGGCCATCTGACCTCCTATGAAAATAATGATTAATGGAAGCATTTGGACCGAGGCAGACGCGTATCTAAAGCGCTCACCTCTGCGGTGTTTTCTGTAATAACTATCTGATCTATTGCATGTACATTGATTACAATTACTCTGTTAGCAAGTAAAAACGATGACGATCATTTTGAGAAGGCAGCATATGTAATACTAGTCAAAACATGACTCGTTGTTGACATCACTACCTACCCTTGTACTTGTAACCCCACCCCTTCAGCTATAGGACAGCACACCATAGCTAACACATCCCAATAGTCACAGTATCTCTTGCAACAAGCATCCCCTGCTAGAACTCTGAGTCCTCAGGACACAGTAATACACTTCCCACTTAACCACTGGACGAGTGGACGTCGAGTGCTTTACCCGAACTACTATCAAGCTCTTTATCTTTTGTGCCCACTAAGTAGAAGCCCACTAGTGACACAAAATTTGCTCACCGGTGATACAAATAAACACCAACACTTGTGTTCAATAAATATAATCACTAGTGGACCATCTCTTATTGTCTGGTGGTTACTGAAGCATTAGAGACCAAGGGATCAATTCACTAGGTTGTCAAATCTTATGGTATCATTCTTCATTCTTGTAACCATTGAAGGAGAAAAGGATCCAAAATGCAAACAAAATATGCTATCACCTCCTTCCAGTAGCATATTTTTAGGAGTGCAACACAACGAGAACAAGTTGAGGTTTTAACATAAAAACAGTTCAAAAGAGCTTGCAGAGAATAATGACAAATGTGGCCTCATTTGAAACAAACTTGGTTTCTTTTCCTTGCAGTTACATACAGCCTATGCAAACATATGACTCATGCATAAATCTCGTCTTGTTGGAGGTGAGTCTCTGTAGTGCACTCCCAATAATGAATCTTCAACCATTGCCAACTAAATGAACTAATTTATTACCCTGAGTTATATCCAGTGCTCGAATTGTTCAGCTGCATCTTCATCTTAATTTTCCAATGTATCCCATCCTTGCGATAAACCTAGCTCTTTGGGCACAGTTTGCATTATATTCATCATCACTCCAGATCCCTGGGTTAGTTTCTAAGCAGTCACATTAGGGAAAAATCTGTCAAAAGACTGATGTCATCATATCATCAAGCAGTAGGTATTCAGCCATGGGAGAGCTCGACCTTAAAATACAAAGCTCAAAGATAACGTTGGGAGACAAGCTGAGATTGTTTTGGGGGTGGAGGACCCTCTTGTTGGAAATCCGCCCTTGTGTGTTGTGAACCCGTCTGAGTGTTGACTATATAGGGTGGGCGTTGGAAGTTACTTCCCAGCTCAGCTTGCCACCAAGCGTCTTAATAATGTCATGTACAGAGGTAGGTATTTTAGCCTTTTGGGTTTTTGGACATAATAGTAGTATAGTACTATGGTGGTTCAATTCTATATGTAGTGTAATGGCAGCTGCTTGAAAGCAACAACCCGAACCCTTGAAGACTTGAAGCTAGGTGTGGAGGAGAAAGAGAGGCCATTGAAATGTCTCTTGACTCGCTCAGTGGGGAAAGAGTGCGCTTGACACGGAAGCTTGCTGCCAGGAGCCTCAACTCTAGGGCTCGAGTCGAGCTGAGGTCAATAACACTTGGTCAATCTAGAGCATCACTAATAAACTTTGGTGAACTCAGGAGACGATCGAGAAAGAAAGGATAGAATCATGGAGTCAACAAATTGATTAATTTTTCATTTACAGAAAGTGATTAATAAGTAAAATGTCAAGAAAATCAAATTGCGCAAACCTTTCCATTACTGCCATTTTGGTGAGGCCAATCTCCAATGTGGCAAATTGTAGAAACTAGCTACTTCCTTGAAGGGTGTATGTTTTAATTTTCTGCAAATATCAAATATACCTCAATGCTCCATGGAATTTTATGGAAGGAGTATGCAGACCTGGACAATACACTTCTTCTGGTGCTGCGCAATGCTAGCACTAAATAGTAACAGATATGATCGATCGACTAATTGAAGTCTCACAAGCTCAATGCTCCCGAAGCTGAGAAGAACGACGCGATGTTCTTCGATTTTACACCTTTTATGTGGTAATTAGTTTATCCATCATATAAAAAGATCCAAAATAATTGTTTTCGTCTTTGTAGTTACCATCTAAAGAGTTTTCCTTCTCAATCTAGTGATGAATTTACTGAAGTAGCATTTTCCATGTAGAACTTTCTTTGTAGTCCTGAACCACCTCTCCAGGCGGCAAGACAACAGAACCCAAGGACTCCAAGAGACAACAGAATTGAAGAACTCCACGCACTACCGGATTCCCCCTTCTTTGGTGGGAAGCAGAAGGCAAGAAAATATCCAGTTAGCCAAGATAGGCAGCTACTGGCTTCCTATCCACCAGCTAGCTTTCAGAGTTGAAGGCTTTGCTGTCATGTAGAAGTATTTGGGCACACTTAATCACGTTCAGGCTCATGCTAAAACCCCTGATGCATCCCATCCCCAATGGAATCCTCTCTAGGTGGTCAATGGTGACCTTATAGAGAGCAACTCATTGCCCCCTCATTCAGCCAGGCCGTTCGATATTAAGGAGGAGTCAATTTGCTTCTTTTTTCTGAGATATTTTTACAGATGCCTAAAACCTACCAGCACTACACTGACAACACATATACCAAGTAACTCGTCTTAGCTACTAAGGTGAGCCAATTTTTATAAGGGCAGCAATCCCAAGAGGGTGATAGAGATATTATTGTTCCTATGTTGTCTATATGATTAAATGAACCTCTCGCATATAAAAAAACATTGATATGGTAAGAGAGTTGATGTGGCCAGTGTGGGACTGTGTTTCAGTTTCTGCTCCAGAAACTATTGCTATATATGGAATTGCTCCATTCTCGAGTTGCTAGGGCAGGCGGACCTATTAGAAATGCAGCTTTTGACTCTAGCTTCGGGAATTAGAGTTTTTTTGGGAAAATGTATATGCCCCTCGATCGATAATGTTTATTGTATTTTTGATTTTTTGTAATTAATATGCCTTTGTAGAAACTTTTAGCATCAATAAAATGTCTTAAATAAATGTGCACCATATATAAATACAATGAAAAAATCTTTTTTTCAACATGTTGAATGATACATCACAAGATTAGGGCTTCACCAATATGTTGCATGCGTGGGTTTTGTTGTGGACGGCCTTGCCTTGACCACTATTCTCTAGATGGATTCAGAATATTTTCTCACATCGATTTGAAGAGTGCTCACCTAGTACGCGGATTCACAAGGAACAAAATCACATGGAAAAAAAAAGGAGCTGGGTTCCTGCCCAGACTGTGAGGAATTACGTACAAAAGTCCACGTGGTGTTTATTATTGATGTTTGTTGAAGTTCATGCATCCTCCAAAAATAGTTGCAAAAAGGACAACCAATTGGCTCACAGTCAATAAAATTAAGCTACTGTAGGGTTAAGTCTTTTAAATGGGCATGAACAAAAGATAACAAACAGGCTAACCTGGCACCCAAAACACACATGAAAGTAGAATGCTTAATTTTGGTGGGAGTAGAAGATCTCTATATGCGTTGCTAGAACATCCATTCTGACTTTGTGAGGCTTTCCTTGGCCTTGCAGCTGGTTGCTAATATACTGGAGGAGCACTCGATTGTCCATGCTAGAGCAATGATAGTTGTGTGCGGTAGTGTTGATATATGTACTACCACGATGGTACATTCTGGCTCTAACTTCCTATTCGATCAACCCTTTGCATCTCTACTTGATCAAATACTCCAGATGTATCCTATCCCCATGTGAAAGTGAAATCTCTTGAGGATTGCCATCGAAACCTACCATTGCCATGCTTCACCATATTCAGCTAGTCATTATCGCACCCTTGCTCTCACGGTTTCACCTCCGTTCTATATATACTAAAGGAGGTGTGTGTTTTTTATACTGTAGGTTGCCACCGTTTCACCAGCAGGCAAGTGAGTTTACTAGCCTTTTAATGGTTGTAGATTTACAGGCGTGCACAGGGAATATTTTCTATTTAATTTACGTTTATACATCCACTCATTCACCTACCAGCTATTTAATTTACATTTGTGTGTTGAGATTTGACACGAACGAACCTCGAGGGATTCGGATAGATATCCTATCAATTGATAGAATCTGAGAGGGAAATTGAGCAAAAGTCAGGTCGGAGAGTAATGTGAAGATAGTTGTGCTGCAGTCTCCGGGCCTACGAACTCTTGATACGAAAAAAAACTGGATACAGCTGGTCAGTGACTTTTTTGGAGGTAGGACTTTTAAAAAAGTAGGAGAGACATTCTGGTTCACCAAGATGGTGCGGCAACGCCACACCTTGACTCTGTGCTACCACAGCAGTACATTCTGGTTCTTACTTCCAATTTGACCAACTTGCTGCATTCTTACTAGTAGATTATTAACTCCTGATGTATCCTATCCCCAAGTGAATTAAAAAGTAAAACCTATGCACGGGTCACCGTCGTAAACAACCATTGCCATGCTTCATCATACCAAATGAGCCATCATCGTCGCCCATCATCTTGCGGTTTCATCTCCATTCTATATATACTAGAGGAGGTGTGGAGCTTTTCTATAACTAGGTGGTTTTCGGGCGCGTTTTCAAGGGTGTGCAGGATGAATATAATTCATAAAGAGAAAAACATCTCTGAATTCATCTAAACATGAATTCTACAAAGACAACTGCACATTGCCACTGTTCTTTACAGATTTAATCAGCAACAAAAAAAAATAATGATACAATTATAAAATCATTATAACATTACCGATTGGTAAATAATTATATTAGGTACGGAATTAAGCAGGTTGTTCCTCTTCACATGCCAACATATTGCACGGCGTGGCCAACCCTTCTCTTTCGGTGACTGCAGCATAACCGAAGAGCGCTCTACGTACCTAAAGATGATCCTGGACTCCTGGTGATGGGCTTTTGCCTGTTGGTGCCCGGTGGCATAGATGTAGTAGCATTGCATCTCCTTCACCAGTCATGTGCTACCTCAAGCACGTGAAGTAGCATGGCTCATGGCCAGCAGCGGCTCTGAGCGTGCGCGGCCACCATGGTTGCTATGAACGATGGGGCTACGGCAACCTGAGCACACTCAGTCACAACAGCGAGTATGAGCGAACACAACCACTGTGGTGGCTCCAAATCCAAGCGTGTGGGAGCACAACGGCCGCAGAGCGAGCTCGTGACATGGATGGTAATGGCTCGAGCGAACGCGACCATGACAACGGCTTTGAGTGCGGCGTGAGGACGGCGGCGGTGCGCGGTTAGGGTTAGAGAGAGAGGGAGCTGAAGGCTAAAGTTGTTGGGAGTTAGCCCTTACTTATTTTTTATTAGATTCAACTGATTACATGCCACTTATATTTATAGTCTGAGGGAGACTTGCACGCTAAGGAAGATTGGATGACAACGACGGCGGCGGCCGCTTCCCTTGCCCTAGGCGTGCACGGCCAGTCCATTGGGCCTCCTCCCGTCTTTGTGACTAGAGAACTAACACTTTATCGTATGCTATTCTAGAGAACACATTCCAGAGAACTCTCCATCCTTCCACTTGAACACCATAATTTATAGACACAAGGATATGGCCACAAGTCATCTTTCGACAGATCGATCATATACTCCCCTGGGAGCGCTCCCGACCGTTGTGCCCGGGGCGATAGCGCCCGCCGCGCCGCCGGCGCCGGCGGCCACCCAGCCCCGGCGCCCGCCCCTCCCCTCCACCGTCGCCTCCGCCCCCTCCCCTCCACCATCCCCTCTGCCCGCTCCGCGCCTCCTTCACCTCCCCACGCCCGCCGACGAGGTTCCGCCTCGCAGCAACCGCGCGCCCATGGCACGCCAACGGCCGCCGCCGCGCCCGCCGTCGCAGGTGTCGATCCGTGGGGCAAGAACCGGATCCGCCGACCCTCGCCACCGCCGCCCCGGCCGGGCGCCGAGTCCGCCGCCGTCGCCCGTGGTCGGGCGTTGACTCCGCCTTCCCGGATGTCGGCGCCCGTGGTCGGGCGCCTTTGGCTCGATGATGCCGATGCCGCCTTCGGGCCTCCCACCACCGCCGCAGTGGTGGATCCGGGCGAGGTTGTGGACGGTGCCGCCTGACCGCCCCCGCCGCCCGCCGCCGCCGCCGCCCCGAAGCCGCCGCCGTGCCCGCCCACGCCGCCCGAGGCCGCCGCCGTGCCCCGGATGCCGACGAAAGGGGTGAACCCGCCCCCCCATCGCCCGGACATCGGCGACGCGTGGGGACGCCTTCCCGGGGCGCCCGATGATGCCGCCGCCGATCACGCGTGCCTTCATCCCCGTCGCCTCCCAATCCCCACCGCCCGGGCCGTTCCGCCTCTTCCTTCCTCCGAACCGCTCGTCGCCGGCGCATTTGGAACCTGCTCACCAGAGCCGGTCCAAGCTACCGGCGTTGGTGCTCCCGCCTGTGGCGGGTGCTCCCGCCCGCCTGCCGACGGCAGCATCCTCTCGCCGGATCTTTGCTCCCTGTCGTGGACATTGAAGAGGGCGAAATCGAGGAGGATGTCGATGTTTGCTCTCCGGCGGCGTGCCTTCCCGCCAAGGCTCCCCCCTCCTTCCCCTCCTCCGTCGGCAGGACTCAAGGTCGAGCGGTGGGTCGATGTTCCCATGTCCGACGCGCTCCGACGACGAGCTCGAGGTGCCAACCACATCCGCCAACTTCCGCTTCCTCCACCAGCGGCTGGCCACGCGGCACCGATCACCGCCGGGGCCATCTCGCCTCACCATCTCTGGCGCTTTGGGACGGGCGCCGCCACCTCCGGATGCTCCTCGGGAAGGAGCAAACCGGACCCATGACGGTGGTCTGGGCGACAACGACGCTCCCGGTGTTGCAACCCTTGCCCTAGCTCCGGTGGGCGCTCGGGCCGACACCGACCACGCCAAGTTGAGACGCAGCGCCCGCGCCGCCGCAGCAAGTTGACCTTCGTGAGCCTGGCGATTCGCAGTCGTGGTTGCCCTACAACTCCGTCCCCCGCCGCCCGTTGCCGCCCTAGCCGGATGGCGGGGGCGCGGCGTGGCCGACTTCTAGCCGCGCCAACCGCGTCACCGTCCACGGCGCCTTGGCCCACTGGCGCAAAGACGGTCGCACGGCGGCAAGGCGCACCCCCGCCCACCTGCGGCCGGGACCACATCACCGCGCCTCCCCGGACCGACATGGGCGGGCGGGAGGTCCTCCCTCAAGAACAGCCTCGGGCATCAGCCGCCATCGCCCTCTCCGCCTTCGACCCATCCCGCCGGGCGCTTGTTGGGCACCGCTTCAATCGCCTCTCGAAGAAGCACGCCCACGCGTTACGCACATTCCCGTCGGCGTTACCGCCGCGCCGTGAGGGGCCACCGGGCGTGTCGTTGCCGGCGAAGGTGCGGAGGTTGTGGCCAGCACGGACGCATGGCCAGCATGGCCGCCCAGCCTCGCGGTCGCGAAGTCGTCGTGCTATTGTCGGTCGCCCGCCCACGGCCGCCGGTTCTCCCGCCACTTCACCTACACCGCCACCGTCACCGCCACGGAAGGAGCCTCGCCGGTTGGCGTCCGCCACCACCGGGGATGCACTGGGTGGGCCCCGGGGAGGGCCGTCGGCCTCCCCGATCACGCCGGTGCGGGTGAGTCCCGCGGTGCCTCCCCTCGCCGGGTCGACCGATGCTTGACGAGCTCGCGGCCTCCCTCGCCGTGCACCCGCCTTCCTCTCGGGCGGCGGGCCATTGTTGGCGGATCTCGCGGTCGCCGCCACGCACGATTCAGCTCGTCTTGGCGGAGGTCGTCGCGTGCGACGGTGAGGCGACGATTGGGACTATGCGGTGCCTTCGTTTGTGGACCGGCCGGTGTCCGGGTTTCGCCCGTCGACATCTCCACCGGACCGACCGCCATGCCGGCGGAGTCGCCGTTGAGGATGACCTACAGCTTGCGCCCCACGAGCTACCACTACCATCCCCGGTTGTGGGTGCGAGTGATGGTGACGGCTGGCGTGGCGGCGACCATGGTGTCTGCGCCGTCGGTCGAGGAGTTCGTGGCCACTTTCAAGAAGCAGCTCGAGCCCCCATCTCTCTCCGGTCTTGAGGAAAACGCGCCCATGCCAAGACGCCTGCGTGCTAATGCGAAACGCAGCGGCGCGACTTGCTGCAAAAAGTGCGTCCGGACTACATAAGCCGGAGGACCGGGCAAGGAAGGTTTTGCTCAAGAAGATGGGGATCGAGGTCGAGGCCGAGCGTGAAGATGTGGTCTCCTTTGCTGAGCTGCAGGCTGCCCTATAACGGGGCCTAACGCAGAGGTCAACATGGAGGCCATGCAGGTCTTCCTTCAGCGGGGAAGAAGCGGCGCATCGGTGCAGCCCCGGTCTAGCATGAGACCGCTTATGCGTTCTAGTCGCGACATCCGGTCATCTTGTAATAGGCTTATGTGTTGCATCCAAAGTAGTTAGGTTTCTTGCCTTGTGTTGTGCTTTGTTTAGTTTTGTTCCTTTCTTTCGCAGACCGATGTCCGCTCGGCATCCCGACTTAGTTTGTATTTGGATGGTTTTCCTCCTCTTAATGAAAAACGGGTGAATGGCCCGATCGCGAAAAAAAAAAAAAAAAAAAAAAAAGGATGGCCACAAGTATATACTCCCTCGATCTGTCCCTTATTATGTGTTGCTGTGCGTGCCACAGGAATTTGACTTAATTTATATAAACTACATGCAACATTTCTATCTTTATATAAATTTATTAAAAACTACATTTAAATTTGTTTTCAATGATACTAAGTATATACTATAAATATTAATATTTTTTTACATATATATTTAATTCAAGTTGTTTTTAGGGAAGCCCAAATGACAAATATTTAAAGACGGAGGGATTACAGAAAAAATTTCTATCCTTAACTGAACCATTCTACTCTTTATCGTCAACAACTTGCTGCACCACGTGACACACACACACACAGAGAGAGAGAGAGACTAAAAATACTGCTATTGGGCTGCAAAAATCATCTCAAATACTAATGAATCAGTGGCGGAGCTAGCATCGCAGAGCACTACTACAAAAGCTTACTGTAAGAGCACTACTACACGAGGCGCCCCTACAGCGTGCGGCCCGGGGGGGCAGGTTATGGGCCGCCCTACTAAAGGCACGGAGGGGCGGCCGGTGTTACGAACCGCCCCTCTTGTTAGTGGGGGCGGCTCGATATCCGGCCGCCCCTAATGTTCCATCACTAGGGGCGGTTGGGCATGAACCGCCCCCGCCTGTGTAATAACGGTAGGGGCGGCTCGATCAAAAAACCACCCCTATAGAGGTCTCGTAGATAAGGCCGAACCAGCCACCTTCTTCCTCCTCGGGACACCCACTCAAACTCGAAAATAAAAGGTTGGGAGGCCTTGGGCTCCTCCCAAAAAATTGCTCTACTAAGGGGGTTTCAACTCAAATTCTTTTGGGGGAGGCTCAAAAAGGTAAGAAAATGCTAATCCTACCACTTTATTCGATTTTTTATGGTTAGTTGTGGAGTAATTTAAATTTTGCTTTCCTCTCACTTTCTATGGTGCTTGAGCTTTATATGGACCAAAGTAGAGCTTAGGATTGGAAGTGGTAGTGGAGATTAGTAAGAGTATTGAATTAGACCCATTTTTAGTGTCTCTTACATGGATTTTAGTGGAGTAATAAAATAGGTAGGGTTTCATGTGTTCATGGTTGATGAACATGTGTAAAGAGAAGCAGCAAATTCCAGACATGCAGCTTCCGCCAGGGGCCTTTTCACGTACTGAACACGCTATGGCATCAGAGGATTTTTGGTCGAGTTGGCGCTTAGGGAAAAGTATCCAATCCATTGCAGGCCCGTCTATGTACCGATGAAGGGACGTCTCGTTGGTGTCCGGTGGTTCGCCCATGATCGGTTCAAGCCACGTAACCAAGTCAAAGAAGTGGCGGGACAAAGTTCGATCCCTCGGTCACCAATCACTTTCAGGCCAAAAAGTATCCCGATGTTGCAAGAATCAGATGGTCAAGGAACTGCCCGAAAAATTATGAAAGAGGCAAGATATTCCTACCAAACGATGTCATGCAGAAGATGCCATGTGGAATGAAAAAGTTTCATGATTGGTATTTGTTGGTATCTGAGAGGACAGACATAACCGGGATAACACTCCACTACCCCGATGGCCTTCTCGGTGGACTGGTGGTGAGATTTCCTTCAATTTCAACGACATGCATAGATTGTATCACCTCGGTGAAATGGACATTAATTTTGTTCACATCTACTGCATGTAAGTCCTTTACTCTCTTGATATGGTATGATTGCGATATTTTGATAACGTTGTAACTAACCTAATCGATCTCTTTTAGTATGCAAGCGCACCTTGCAAAACAGGTTCCAAGTGCGAAACATGCATACATGGATCCTCGACAAATAGCACAAACACGCTTTGCATTTCCTAGGCAATGGAAACCGGATAGCAAATACTTGGCGGGTGGATCGACCAGGTGGAGGAGAAAGAGAAAATCCGGCGGGGAGGCAATGAAGGACGCGGCCATTGACATGGCGGCATACTTAGCCGTGTCTTTCAAAAATTTCGAACACTATCATAGTATATGGCTACCATACCACTTCGGGTAAGTTCAATCTGTTTATAAAGTTTGGTTAATACATATTATACGCAAAATGAGCTTATCGTTTTCCTCCGATTGAATTTATGCAGTAGCCACCGGATCGCTATATGCGTCTCTCTTTATCTCAGCATCGCGTGGATTTTGGATTCACTTGCACACTCCGCCCGCACATTATTCGACTTCATATCGATTCTCAAATCGTATAAATAACGACAATCCTCTTATATGATTCAATATAACCTCCTAACTTTTTTTTTGTTAGATACTAACATGTTGTATTTGTGAATATCAATTTCAACAACAGGGCATACCGTTGGTATGTTAAAAGTTGAATGGGAGACATCTTCCTAGAATGAATGGTGAGCTGTGCGTCAAAACGAAAACTTGTGTAAGTATGACCTACCTCGATCTTGCATAATCTCAAATTCATTTGCTAACAATTTTATATACACAAGTGTGCCAAGCAAAAAGCCCACGGAAGTGTTCACTTTGTGGATATTACGTATGCATGGCGATGAGTAACAGCCTTTTCGTACCTGAGACACCCGGACTTGGTATGTATGCCCGTTCCTTTCTCTCTATGTATATGCTCACTATGTGTTTCTATATATAGTCTAACTTTTTATTATCTTCTAATTGTGTAGGCGAGACGCCGTAGGGACAAAAGGGGACCCTTACCGAGATGATGACCTCTTGGAACTCGTGGCTAGCCTTTGTGACTTCATATTAGATCATGCTGTACATCCAAAAGGTTGCTACCTTGATCGTACTTCGAAGTTGCAGAATAATCCACAACTTCAACATTTTCGTGAGTGGGAAAGGCTAGCAATAGGGAGGTGAACTAAGAGATGAGATTGAACTTGTAACTTATGTGAATAATGAATGTTTATTGTAAGATTGAATAATTTAGATGATACTTTGTGAGTTATGTGAATTATATATGTTTATTCAATATAATATGTATATATTGTGAGAATTGTGAATTGTAGATGTTTATTAAATATAATATGTACATATATTGTGAGAATTGTGAATTATAGATGTTTATAGAGGCGGATATATATATTTCAGTTTTGAATTTTTTTGGCGCCAAATCCAGTTTAGGGGCGGTTTTATATTGAACCGCCCTCGCAGCTATGCCTTCTAGGGGCGGTTTTAGAAACAACCGCCCCTACTACAGTATTTGTTGAGTAGGGGCGGTTTTATATTGAGCCGCCCCTAATGAAAGCGACGATAGGGGCAGTTGGGCTTATGAGCGCCCCTACAAAGTGACCACAGTGGGGGCGGCTCAGTAGAACCGCCCCCTACAATCTTTATCCTTTGTAGGAACGGAGAGTTAGGGGCGGTTTGAAAACCGCCCCTATCTGCGCCAAATGAGCTGCCCCTACAGAAGCGTTTCGTAGTAGTGGAGCTGGGTATTCCGCGAACATAAAATTCATTGATGCAAATGTGACAATAGACAAATTACATGGTCCAAACAAAGTGGCATAGAGCCATTGTCTCCATTAATTAAGAAAAAAAATTACAACACAGAAAGGCTCAAAGCTACTACCATGTAACTCTACGATGCCCCTTTTGAAATTCATTAATGATATCATCATCTCTCACTTGACTGAAGAATTCTCTCTCGATAAATGTGACCAAGCAATTATTCAAATATTCATCACCCATTTTGTTCCGCAAGAAGCACAGCAGGATAAAATTATATTCCAACGAGTTGAGCAAGCTTCATTAGGCTGATGAGGGTCACCTTGCTTCCCACACTATCAAGTTCTTAGTTTCTGATAGGCTTGTGGTGCGTACGAGCAGGCATGTGACAAAGCTCAAGTATGTCCCTGCTCCTCGACAACGCTCTCTCCAAGGGACAACAGAACCCAGCCATTCCACGAGACAACACAACCCAAGTACTTCTCAAGACAACACAACCCAAGCAAGCTGCAACAATGAGCTACTGGCTTCCTATCCACAAGGTAGCTTGGAGGCCTTGCAGTCATACTGACGTATTTGAGCTCCGTCCCTCATGCCAAGGCTCGTGCTAAAACTCCTGATGTATCCCATTCCCATTAGAATCTTCTCTGCTA
This sequence comes from Hyparrhenia diplandra, assembly GCA_015847255.1. Lineage (NCBI taxonomy): Eukaryota > Viridiplantae > Streptophyta > Magnoliopsida > Poales > Poaceae > Hyparrhenia > Hyparrhenia diplandra. The sequence continues at coordinate 221,454 of JADLZK010001920.1, forward strand.
GGAGGTCTATGGTGACCCTTTAGAGAGCAACTCAGCACACTCATCAGTTGTTAGTCAATGCCCCAACACCTTATTTCAGCCAAGCCATTCCATATATACTAGAGGAGGCATGATTTTTTTTTTTTTTTTTTTGAGATATGTGAATAATTTTTGTTACTGATGTCTAAAACCCACCAGCACTACACTGACAACACCTATATCCAGTAAGTCGTCTCAGCCATTGAGCTCAAACAAGTTTATATAAGGGAAGTCTCAATGCTTCTTAGGTGGACCAAGTTTTTATAAAGGGCAGCAATCTCAACTCGGTGAACGATATTGTTTCTTTGTTATTAAATGAAGCTCTCAGGTGTGGAAAACACTGATATAGTAGTATGGACCTGTATGGCATGCAGTAGCACAAGGAACGATAGTTTTTTCAGGGAATGGTTTTATATGCCCCTCCGATCATGTCTAGTGTATATTTTGAGTTTTGTAATTATATGAATTTGCAGCAAAATTCCGTATCGGCCAAATATTTTAAATAAATGTGTGTCATATATACATACAACGATAATTCTTTTAACAGTAATCAATTACATTGCTGAATTTACCGCTGTTAGTAAAAATAAAATGCCTGTATGCCATGCTAATTTCAGCATGATACATCACAAGATTAATTAGTAGGCTTCACGAATATGGTGCATGTGCATCACTTTTATTTTGTGGACAGCCTTGCCTTGTCCACTCTGCTCTATAACAATTCAGGTCACTTTATCACTTTGATTATTTTGAAGAGTGTTCACCAGCAGTAATGTGAAGATAAATAGTTGTCCTGCAGTCTCCGGGCCTAGGAACTCTAGATACGAAAAAAAAAAAAGATACTGGATACAGCTGGCCAGGGACTTTTTTTTTTGGAGGTAGGACTTTTTAAAAAAATAGGAGAGACTTTTTTTTTGACTTTTTTACTAAAAATCCCTAGAAGCTTCTCCTTGAGAATCTTTTAAGTCCCTAGGACTGAAAAAACCTAGGACCACTAAACTAAGCAGCGCCTTAGTCTAGCCCTGGGCGTAATGACGATATAGAGGCTGTTTAATTTGTTAACTATCCTAGGCCCGACCGGGCCAGGTTGGACCTACTTTCGAATGTTTGGTTGTGGCCAGCCCAGCAGCTAGGACTCCGTACAAGGGATAGCCTGCCCCAGAGAACGGGCACCCCTCCATTTTCTAGGGCCTTGCTTGGCTAGGCCACAGCCCGGTTCACGTCACACCTCCCTGCGTGCGCGTCGCGGTGTGCTCTTCGCTCTGTCGCCAACTCGTCATCGTCCTCCTCCCTTACTCGGCCCTCGTCCTCCTCCCTTGCTCCTCCCAATCGGCGGCAACCTTGCTAGCTCGTCCTGGTTGCCACCGTACTCCTGGGCCCTGCTCCTCCGCCCGAATCTCGCGGCTAGCTCCTTTGCTGGGAGTACATCCGCCCCTACTCCTGCGCACCATGGTTGTCGCTGACCTCCGGAAGAATGCACCCATGGCTGGCATCCTCCCGAAGCACGTGTCCATGGCCTCCACTGCCCTCCCGAAGCATGTGGCCATGGGGTCAAGGGTGGGGGTTGGGTGAAGGAATTGGTGAGGCTCGTCGACGAGGTCTTGGACAGGCGGAAGCAGCTATTCGGGAACATCGTAGGGTCACGTAAAGGTGCTGTGCAGCGCAACAGTGGCGGCGGAGTGGGGTCTTGTTCTGGGGGGCGGCGTTTGAGGCAAAGGCCAGGAGCTCGTCCAGTTCGAGTGCGCGCGTGATGGCGTCATGCTTGGTGGCCGCCATTCCTCTTTGTTGCGGTATTGTTGTGCTTGAGCCCGTTGGCTCGGATACTGCATGTGCCAAAATAGCAGTCGCCGACGTGGATGGAGCATGCGGTGTGGTGGCCCGGTCCTTTCAGCAATGCCAACACCATGCAATCCAACTGTTCGATGAAACGATTGAAACGAGGTAACTTACTAGCTCTAGGAAGGGAGTGAATGTACTGAAGCTAAACCAGCTAATCGAACACCCCGAGGCACTGTGTGGTTAAGTAGTCGTAGGCCTTTTTTTAGTCCTAGTGATTTTTAGAGAAAGACTTCCAAGGGGAGCTTTTAGGGACTTTTAGTAAAAAAATCCCCCCCGAAAAGGTCCGTCCTGTTTTGGTTTTATAGGAACTAAAAGTGATATTTTTAGTCCAAACTCTAAAAAGTCCCTCTAACCAATTATGGTCTAAAACTTAGCTAGACTTGAACAGTTACTTCAACCAAACAAGTGACTATGACTTGCACAAACCAGACTAAGTTTGGTTTGGCTCAAAAAAGCTAGCCAGACATTGGATTTGAACACGAACCAAACAGTCCCATAGTCACCCATTTTGATACAATTGTTTGGTGAGCCAAGGGCCCATACCTACCATTTAGGAGCCGAGAAAAAGTAGCTCACACGTGAAAATGGTTGAAGAATCTGGTAACTGTATAATGATTATTATAATGAACTTACTAGCATGCAAACATCCAATCTGGGGCGCTACCGTTGGATGATGTTAGCGCAGTAAGCAAGCGAGCACCCTAGCAGCGTTGGACTTGCGAGCAAGCACCCCAGTAGTGGGCTTGCGCCGTCCCGGACATTGCTTACTGCTCGTTTCTCATGTGCATCCCATGTGCAACAACCCAATCTTGAAGGATTCGGTGCGACATTTGCAACATACGAAAGGGGACACATGAAACACTTAAATATGCGTATGAAACACTTACAAAAACACTTGAATGTCTTCATTTTGTTTTTGTAGCCAAACTGTATTGTAAGATTATTAAGAACACATCTTCCCAGTATGCTTGGAGTTCCTTCTTCTCAAACAACATAGGAAAGTAGCATGTGAAGTAACCACGGGATGCATGGCTTGCTTGGTATGCTAAAATTTGGGGCGGTTGTTCTTCCAAAAAAGGGAAAACATGTGGATAGTTGAGTTCAAAGTGCAATTGACCTTATAATCCTGGAATTGTGTGTGGGTATTTGTCACGAACCAACATGCTTCCTTACCTCTCTCAGGTCATGTTTGGTTGGCTCGATTTTTTGGAGTGGCCTGATTATAGCGTTATTAGATTATTACGTTGGTTTATGTTTGTTAGATCTGTACCATGCAAACAAATGCTCCAGGAATTGATCCGAGGCTTCAGCAATCCATTCACGCCCTATGCAATGTCCAATGCCAACCAAACAAAGATGGAAATAATTGATTCCCTTTCGATTGCCATCAATGGGACCACACATCGCCTGATCAGTAGTGTTATCAGCAGATGTGGTCTCTGGCAACGTACTCACATGATACTATTTTGTACTCTGTGGTCTCTGGCAACGTACTCACATGATACTATTTTGTACTCTGCCGCCAATTAAGGGCTTCAATGCAAAATCATCTCTCAATACTTATGATGCGAGAAGAACAGCAGGCTCAAGCTTCATGAGGCTGATGAGGGTCAAAGATCAAATCCTACCTTGTTGCGTGCTTCATGAAATCTTGCTGGTCACTCTTTCACTGTGTGGAATGTCCAATCTTATCTAAAACTCCTGATGTATCCCATTCCCACTACAGACCTCTTCAAGAATCACCAACTGAATTCTAGTTACTACCAATCTATTCAACATACTCAGACCGTCACCCACTCCAGTTTTTTGGGGTTACTATATATACACTTTTTCCTCTTGTTATAGGCATGAAGTTATAAATTGAGCTACCAGCTCTGATAGTGTACATCTTGTCCTTCGCTTAGTCTGTTTTGGCAGTTTTGTTCAGAAGGTCTGCTCAACTAAGACCAACTTCACTAAAAGCCCTCAAATATGACCTCTACTTTTGAGCCCCCCACACACACACACACACACACACACACTTCTGCGGATCTAATGTTCTATGCTCAACTCTCGACAAGTGCTCTTACATACGAGCCTTCGGTTCCATTCGAATAGGTATTGACACAAGTGCGTACTCATCATTGCTGTGATAGAATCATGGAATCAAACTGATCATTTTTACTTAAAGCAAATTGATTAATTAATATGGAGAATGTCAAGGGAGTCAAATTACATAGTGCAATTCTGGTGAAGCTAATCTCCAAAGTGGCAAATTGTAGCAGCTATCGTTTGGAGGATATGAAAACATCAATTTTCTTCGAATATAATATGTAGTACCAAAATTGTCCATGGAAGTTTATGGAAGGGACCTGGACAAAACACTTCTGCTGGTACAGTGCTGCTATCAATGCTAATAAGGTGCTGTTTGGTTCCATCAGAGGGAGAGGAACCTAAATGCAATCAAATTACGGTGCTATCAAATACACGTCATGATCGGTTACAGGTAAGAGCAACCAAACCAAAATCAACGAAACCTGTTAGCGCTGTTGGCTGGTTACCTGCCATGAAGGCCGAACCAAACAGCACCTGAGTTGTAACAGATCGAATGACCAACTTAGAGCTGATGAGAAGTACGAAAAATTGGCAGTGTCGCTCAAGTATAGGGGATATATACCTAGTCCTGACGTGTCACCGTGGTTGTTTCAGAAAAATTGTAGAATAGAAGTAGCCGGCCATTTCTTTTTACCACTGCACTTTAGTGAAATTATGGAGTCTGTGCATACTAGCTCTTTATATTCTTAAAAACCTATAAACCAAGAAATGTGCCGTCTGTTTTCTTGTTGGTACGTATACGGTGTTGTCATCCACATCTCACTAGAAGCTAGTAAGCACTCAAACCAAATGCCTGGGATTGCTTCCTACGATATCTAGTTGTTAGTTTCATATGGCCCTGTGGTGCGTCGAGCAGGAATAATGTAACAAAGCTAGTCCCTGCTCCTCGAAATTGCCCGCTGCATGAGACAACAGAACCCAAGCACTCCACGAGACAACACAACGCAAGTACTCCTCAAGACACTACAACCCAAGCAAGAAAAAGATAGATAGCTACTAGCTTCCTATCTGCAAGTTAGCTTGCAGGCCTTGCAGTCATAACGACGTATTTGAGCTCGATCTGTCATGTTTAGGCTCGCGCTAAAACTCCTGATGTATCCCATTCCCATTAGAATCTTCTCTGCTGGGAGGTCTATGGTTACCCATTAGAGAGCAACTCAGCACACTCATCAGTTGTTAGTCATTGCCCCAGCACCTTATTTCAGCAAAGCGATTCTATACTAGAGGATGCATGATTTTTTTTTTTTTGAGATATGTGAATAATTTTTCTTACTGATGTCTAGAACCCACCAGCACTACACTGACAACACATATATAAGGGCATTGAGCTCCAAGTTTATATAAGGGCAGTCCCAATGCTTCTTAGCCACTAAAGGTGTACCAAGTTTTTATAAAGGGCAGCAATCTCAACATGGTGAAATATATTGTTTTTATGTTATTGAATGAAGCTCTCATGTGTGGAAAACACTGATATAGTATGGACTTGTATGGCATGCAGTAGCACCAGAAACGAGAGTCTAGTGTATATTTGGAAAACACTTGATGTCTAGTGTATATTTTGAGTTTTGTATAATTATATGGATTTGCAGCAAAATTTGGTATCGGAAAAATATTTTAAATAAATGTGCGATTCTTTTAACAGTAATCAATTACATCGCTGAATTTACCGCTGATAGTATAAACTGATAATAAAAATAAAATGCCTATATGCCATGCTAATTTCAGCATGATGCATCACAAGATTAGGCTTCATGAATATGGTGAGTGTGCGTCACTTCTATTTTGTGGACGGCCATGCCTTGTCCACTCTGATCTAGAACAATTCATACCATTTTACGACTTTGATTCTTTGAAGAGTGTCGACCTGCAGTAAGCAGATTAACAAGGAACAAAATCACATACATATATTCTGTAAATTACATAGCCATCTTTGGTATACACTAATTTATACTATTATTTTTTCTTTTTAAATACACTAAATCAATAGTCTCGTCTCAAATCAAAGACCAACTAAAGGACATCCCGTAAATGAACCATGTGGACTGTAGAACAGCTGAACAGCTTGTTTTTTTTTTTTCCTTTATGAATACACTAAATCAATAATGTCATCTCATATCAAAGACCAACTAAGTATAAAACCCATAAATGAACCATGTGGACTGGACAATAGCCGGGAGTTTTTACTTTCTTTATTTTTTTTTGAAAACCTTTTACTTTTTTTTTTTTTATGAATACACTAATTAAAGAAGCCGAACATTTGCACTGCACTAGTAGAAAAAATATTCAGTACAAAAATTCCAGGTAGAAGACGACGAGTGGAATGCCGGGAGCCTCAATTGTAGGCCTCAAGGCGAGATGGCGGGGTCATCAAATCCTGGTGAACTGAGGTGACACTTGACAAAGGAGGTATATATAGAGTCATGTAATCAAACTAATCTAAATGCTCCACGGAAGAACCCTTTATGGAGCTTTTTTTGTAGCATTCTTGAGGGGTGGTTGCTGAAGCCTTGAATGGTCATCAGGCATCGTTCGGCACCCTCCATTGACCCTGTGCCCCGATCTTCATCTGAAACCACCTAGATCCATCCTAACGAGAAACTGAGCCTTCAAGTACAATTGGAATTATGTTGACTCCTCGTCCTAATTTCCCAATGCATCCCATACACATGAAAGATCTAGCCCTCGGTCCAATCGCCATTACATTCATCATCACTCTAGCCCTTCATCAATTTCGAAACAACCATATCAGGGGGAAAAATTCCACAACAAATAGATAGCAAGAACTCGATATGTATTCTGTAGTCATGGGAGAAGAAAGGTTGAAAAGACCAAATCTCCAAGATGTGTTGGGAGACGACATGGTATTATGTGCTACCCCGGCCCTCTGGGTGCTTATATAGGACCGGGGGTGGGAGATTGATTCCTGCAATTGATGTTCAAAATGGTAGATGCTTTGGACTTTTAGTGCATTAATATATAGTGCAATGGCAGTGGCTCGACTCCATATGTGACGAAAGCATGTGCTTGATACAGAGCAGCACTAGACTTCATTGAACTAATGAAACGGTCAATGTTGAACGGATATAGAAATAGAGTCATTGAATCAAACTGATCATTCTTTTTAATAAACAAATTTGATTAATAAGAAAAATGTCAAGAAATATAACCACACATCTTTCGATTGTAATTTTTATGAAGACAGTCTCCAAAGTGGGGAATTAAGAAGCTAGCTGTTTGGTGGCTACACAATTTATTTTTTTGCAAATACATAAACCGTGTCCCTGGGGTCATCACAATTAATTGTCGGCTAAAATCAATTTACGGAGGCCCTGTCTCGAAGGCGGACCTCTTAGGAGGTCCACCTTCATTAATAGCCCATGGCCCATTCCATGTTATTGCTGGTTCATACATAAACATGGCACTAGGGTTTTATCTCCAGAGTCCAAACTCATGTGCCCTTGTCTCGATCTTCTCTGCATTGTACAGTCAGGGAGCGGCATCTCTTCTCTTCCACCTCTAATTCTCCTGGCCCCCACGCTATTAGTCAGGGAGTGGCGCCCCCTTTCTCTACCTCTCCCCGTGGTGGCAGCGGCAGTGTCGACGTGGTGGTGGCGTGAGCACTCTTCGACGGCGGTGTGGATCTCTTTGTTCAGTGGCTGGCGGTGGCAAGCTCAGTGGTGGCAGGCCACTGGAGCCCGACGACCTCTCCCCTCCACTGTCTGTCTCCTTCTAGCAGCATGACACAGGTCAGATCCGGTTGAGGTGGCTCACGGAGATCCAGATCCCAACAGCTGCGGTGCACGGGGAGGTCTCCCCTAGCGGTGGGCGGGGTAGCCTAATCCACTTGTGGGGGCACACGCGGGGCCTCTCGGTGTGGCGGTGCATGGATTAGCGGATCCGGCGGCAACGTGCATAGGCCTAGTATTCGGGATCACTGGTGGACTTTCGCTTTTTTATTTTTCAATTGATTTACCTTGGTGGGCCATGTGACCTTACGTGAAAATAATGATTAATGTGCGTTTGGACCGAGATGGATGCATATCTAACACGCCCATAGTGTTTTCTGTTGTAACCGTCTAATCTATTGTGTGTGCATTGATTAATATTAGTAAGTAAAAACGGCGACAATTCACTACTATAAGATTGATTTTAGGAGGTGTTCAGTTTTGATTTTCTGTGGCGGCATTTCGAAAACCGCCACGGAAAATCATTTGTCCCGCAGCCCCCGGCGGAGAGAAAACCGCCACCACTACCAGAATGCGGAATAGCCTTGGCGGCGAGAAATTTCCTTGAGTGCCAAAATCAAACCGCCAAGGAAAGGGTAGTTTCCTTGGCGGTTCAACACCGCACTCAAGGAAAGATATATTCCTTGGCGGTTTATATAAACCGCCAAGGAATATGTGTGTTTCCTTGGCGGTTTGCAAGAACCTCCAAGGAAATGAATCATTTACTTGAGTGTCATTCTAAACCGTCAAGGAAATATCAATTTCCTTGGGTGTTACTATAAACCGTCAAGCAAATTATCATTTTCTTGGGGGTTATTGAATTTTATTGGAGGTCGGCAAATCAAGGAAATGCTTATAAGAATTTTGGTGACTTCGACAAAAAAAAACAATAATATCATCAAAAGGTGTCTAAAAATCCTAAAATTTGACATGGGGTTATAATATGGTTGTATTATGTGGCCAAAAAGTTTCAAATCATATTAAGAAAGTTAGACTAGACATTATTCACAAATGTATAGATCTCTCATATAGTTACATAACTATGTGAAAGAAGTATCCATTTGTTAACAATATATAGTGCCACTTTGTTTAAATCATTTGATTTTTTTCAAGCAAAGATTATACACTAAAACTATGCTGTCATGCAAGTTCATAGAATTTTATAACAAATTTTATATATTCTTATAATTATCATATGGTGATTTGGAGATAGAACTATGAACTATAACTAGCAAAAAGATGATTATTCGGTCTAACTCCAACATATGAGATAGGGTAACACATATGATCAAAAATACGCTTTTTATGATTTTTTGAATCTTATTAGAGGTACGGACAGTTTAATTTTAAATTACTCTTAATAAGCACACATAAATTCATTTAAATTGTAGAAGATTGTAAATGTGTTTAAAGAATCGAAACTTCTACATAACAAAAGATTGTTGTGTGTTAAAAAAATTTCTTGTTATAATAGTTTTTTATGATTTGCTTTACAATGACATGGAAACAATAATTTAAAAGGAAAACATTATTCTTCTTTTTTTTTTAGAAAAGGAAAACATTATTATTACATAGTACGGAGTAAAGGAAATTGCAATTTTGGATTCGGCCCATCACAGCCCATGTCGGTGCTTGGTTCGCTCCTCACCATTGGATTGACCTCAGACGGCTCCTCACCATTGGATACGTGAAGCGCAGAATGCTCCTCACTAGCATTGGGTTGCTCTCGATCTATCCCTCTCCTGGCGCCGCCCGCGACCGGTCGTTCCACTCGCCTGCCTCGACGCAACTCCGCCGAACGCCGCCAGCGCCCCAAACGCCGACCCCATCGCCGCCGGCTGCTTAATCCAGAACCCGCGCCCCCCAATCGCCTCCCGCTCAGCGCCGTCCCGCCCCTGGTTCGCACGTCGTCGTTGACGCCGTCACCGAGCATCCCCTCCGCCAGCCCCGACTATCTCAGGTCCGGCACCACCACCGCGACCAACATCTCTGGTACAGCAGCGGAGCGCCGCGCGCAGCAGCGAGCGGCGCCTCCGTGGCCGTCGGTTTCGTAGGTTCGCCTTCTTCTTCTCCTGTGGTTGCCCCGGTTCTCCTTCTCTTCCGTCCTTACTACTCCCTCCATCTTAAATTATAAGTCGTTTAACTTTTTTGGCTCCAAGTTTAACCATTCGTCTTATTCAAAAAACTTGCGTAAATATTGTCAAATTCAAGTCATTCTTTAAGAACTTATACTGATAAAGAAAGCCACCGCAAAAAAAAAGTGATATTTTACACAAATTTTAGAATAAGGCAGTGGTCAAACTTGTTGTCAAAAAAGTCAAACGACTTATAATTTAGGATGGAGGGAGTATTTTCTTCCCTTTCGCTCGATGAAATGTCTGAATAAGAGTATGCTTGCTTTCTGAGATCCATACTCCCTTGTTAGGCAACGAGCACTGTTAGTGGCCTCCTTGTATTATTGAACGCTAATTTCTTGGAGCCTATTTGACAGGCACCATTAATTTCTTGGAGCAGCTCTGTCATCCACCATGGCGACGCGCGTTGGAATGGAGAGTGCTGCAGCGGTGGCCTTACGGGAGTGCTGCTGTAGCGCTTGGACATGAGGTAGACTTATAGGTCGCAGCACCAGAGTTCTTCTGAATCGTCAGGCATGGCCTCCGTGTGCTGTCAGGCATGGGCCCTGCGTGGTCTTATTAGTTTTATTAGATAGTGGCTCTTCTTACAGCTTACTATGTTTACAGCTGCTCTGCTTACATGTTTAGTTCCATGACAATTGCTTGGCAAAATTTAGTAGGCCAAGAGCATGTTTAGTCACCATCTTGTCCTAGAAAACATATGTATAGTCTATGACTTATATAAAATAGTATGCATCATGCATCTGTCCCGCACATCGGTTTTCTGAATTTGAATTCCTGCTCATATCGTTTGGAGCCCAAATTGTAAGCCAATCACATTTTCAGAAACTGCCCTAGCACTTGTATTGGCTTATATTGGACAGGAAGCTTTAATTTCACAACGTCACAACATTGAGAGCAGTTAGTCAGTACCTACATTTTAGGAAGCACTGAAGAAGTTAGGACAGGAAGCACTCACATTGTCTAGGGATAGCATGAGGTACACCTGTTTCATGCAGGCTTAGATTACAGAACTTAAGTAAATGGTATTACTACAATTGTGCCTACAGATTAGTGATGTTTTTTATTGTGATGATATGTAAGTTATGACAAAACTAATTGGTGGTTTTATTTTATTGTCTTATAGGAATATAAATCTGGACCCGAGAAGGCTAGCACTTTGAACAAGTATGATGGAATGAAGTTTGGATTTTAAAAATTGGACACTTCTCAGCCGTAGAGCATTAGCCTTCTTGTAGTGGACAACTCAGAGCTATGTAGGTCGGATATGTAGGTGCTAGGACTTATGTTAGTTAGCTATGACTGAGATATCATTGCATTTTAATATGTTTGGAGTGCAATTGTTGGACACTTCAATATGTTCTACTAGAATTAGCTGAGTATAGGCATGTGTTGGAATTTGATTGTATTTGTGTTGGATTGACATGTCATCATGTGTAAATTGAGTTTATTGTCCAGAATATTATAATTTTTTATTATTGCAAGGATTTTTTTTTTGTTGCTGATATGTAATTCCTTGGGGGCCAGCCTCCAAGGAAATCACTATTACCTTGGCGATCATTAGCAGTCAAGGGAAATTACATTTTTCTTGGGGGTCATGGGCAGCCAAGGAAATGACTATTACCTTGACGGTCTAGATAGTTTTCTTGAAGGTTGTTGGCCCTCAAGGAAACTAATTTCCTTGGCGGTCACAAAGCATTTCCTTGACACTTTAGCAAGTTAAGTCAGGTCGTAGTTTCCTTGACGGCTAGCCTCCAAGGTAATCATCCTTGAGTGTTAAACCGCCAAGGAAACTAATTTCCTTGCCCTCTATTCTTGAGTGCGTTTGCTTGACGGTTTATGGTCAAGGATCATTTCCTTGGCGGTTTTCCCCTTTCCTTGGCGGTTTTGGCACTCAAGGCAATTCAGGATTACGGTAGTGCACGGTTAATTGATTAACCGTGGCGATGTTTATAAATAGCCCGCCACGGTTAATCGTGGCCCAAATCAGAGTCCAAATGGACCAAATCACACGCATCTAGGTCCTTTCGGCCCGATATAACTGCTCAAGTATATATATATACTACACTTAGGGTTTTTCCTCACTCCATCTGACCCCACGCAAACACCACACTTCTCTCCCTTCCCTCTCTCCCCGTCCCTCTCTCCACTTGTGATGCAGGCGGCGGCCGGGCGGTTCGCGGACACAGCGGCGGCGGCCCCCGGCGGTGCTTTCGGGTGGCCCGTGGCGGCGCGTAGCGGCCCCGGGCGGGCTTAGGAGATCCGTGGCGGCGGCCCATGGCGGCGCAAGGCGCCCCGTGGCGGATCCCGGCGCTCCGGGCGGGCGTAACTCAAGCGGCTTGGGATCCGGCGGCGGCCCCTCCTCCCCATTCCGCGCGGCGAGATCCCGGCGGCCCGGTCCTTCCCATTCCGGGCGGCGAGATCCCGGCGGCCCCCTCCCCTCCCCATCCCGGCGGCACGGTGGCTCCAACCGCCCGGATCTCGGCGTCCGGCGGTGGCGCGCGCGATGGCTCCAACCGCCCCGGATCGGTGGGCCCCCTCCCCTCCCATCCCGGCATCCCCGGCGCAAATCCGGCGTCGGCGGTGGCGGATCGGCGTCGTCGGGGGGGGCAGATCGGCGACAGCGAAACCCTAGCAGGCGGGCCCGATCCGGGCCTTTTGTTTTTTTTTTTTATTTTATTTACCATGGCGGGCATTGTAAGAAGTCCGCCCACGGTTAATCCCTATTTTCCGTGGCGGGCATTGTTAAATAACCGCCCACGGTTAATCGATTTTTGCGTGGCTGACATTTGCCGCCACGGTTAATCGTTCAATTAACCGTGACCCTAGCTGCGTGGCGGTTTTAATGTCCGCCCACGAAAAATCAAAAAGTCCGCCACGAAAAATCATTTCAGTAGATCATTTTGAGAAGGCAGCACATGTAATACTAGTCAAAACATGACACCAAGGATGTCGACATCACTACCTTCGGCCATATAAGAAGTGGAGCATAGCTAACACATACCAATAGTCACACTATCTCTTACAACAAGCTTCCACTGCTAGAACTCTGAGCCCACCTAACCAAACTCTGAGCCCACTTAACCACTGGACGAGTGGACGTAGAGTACCTTAACCGAACTTCTATCAACCTCTACGTCTTTTGTGCTCACTCAGTAGAAGCCCACTAGTGACACAAAATTTGCTCGCCGGTGATACAAATAAACACCAACACTTGTGTTTAATAAATGTAAACACAAGTGGACCATCTCTTAGTGTCTGGTGGTTACTGAAGCATGAGGGACCAAGGATCAACTCACTTGGATGTCAAATCCCATCGTATTGTTCTTCATTCTTTGTAACCATTGAAGGAGAAAAGGATCCAAAATGCAAACAAAATATGCTATCACCTCCATCCACACTACAGGAAACTACTTCTTGCACTTGGCAAGGCCTTGTCGAGCGTGGCACTTGACAAAAAACACCCGAAACTGGCCAGTAGCATATTTTTAGGAGTGCAACACAACCAAAACAACTCAGCTACAAAGAGGCACTATAAGAACACCTCACTTTTTTGAGTAGAGGCGGCTCTATCTAAAAAGCCCTCCTAGAGTGGTCCTTTCTCTCCCCACAAGACTAGCCGCCCTTACTAAGCCGTTAGTAGGGGTGTTTTTTAGGCGCCCTACTAATAGCAGGAGCGACTCAATATAGAGGCACTCTTACTAATCGAATAGCAGGGGCGACTCTATATTGAGGCACCCCTACAGTTAGATGCCAAATTTTAAAATAAGAGACTAAAAATTAAATTTTTAAAATGATCTCAAATAGAAAAATGTCCTACATAAAAGATATAGATCTCAAAAAATTTATGAATCTTTGTTGTTGACCAATTTTTCATCGACTTAATTTGATGCCTCAAAATGTGGGGTTTGAATATCTAAATTTCAAAATTTCAATTTGTCAAACGATCTCAGATGGTAGAACTTCGTAAATAAGAACCATAGACCTCAAAAAGTTGTGAAACTATGTAGTTGACCACATTTTTGAAATCATCCCTGTCATGCAAAAACTGTGTTCAAATATCTCAAATTTGAAATTCAAATTTCATAAATGACCTTGAATGGAGAAACAACCGGAACGAAAATTGTAGATATTGAAAAGCTGAAACTTTGTAGTTGACCACGTTTTGATTTGAATCCATTTAGGGCCTTAAATAGTCAATTTTCACTTCAATTTGTATAATATGTGGGAGTCGGAATGACATATGGATGCATATGAGTGTGTAGTGAAGTGGTGGGGGAGGAGCTGCGTGAGGGCGAAAAAAATGACCGGTGGTTCCACTGTAAGACTGTAAATTAGGGGCGGGTAGCAAATCCGCCCCTATAGTACGTATTTTACATAGTGCAAGTTCTAATTCTAATATAAAAACAGTTCAAAAAAGCTTGTAGAGAATAATGACAAATGTCATGGCCTCATTTAAACAAGCTTCGCTTCATTTCCTTGCAGTTACATACAACCGTAAAATGTGCAAACATATGACTCATGCATAAATCTCGTCTTGTTGGCGGTGAGTTTCTGTAGTGCACTCCCAACAATGAATCTCCAGTCATTGCCAACTAAATGAATTAATTTATTACCCTTAGTTCTGGTGCAATTGATTTGTGCTGAGTTCTATACAGTGCTCGAAATTCTCACGATCCTCTTCATCTTAATTTCCCAATGTATCCCATCCTCACGATAAACCTAGCTCTTTGGGCACAATTCGCACTATATTCATCATCACTCTAGATCCCTGGGTTAGTCACATTAGGGAAAAATCTGTGAACAGACTGATGTGGTCATCAAGCAGTAGGTATTCAGCCAAGGAGATCTCGACCTTCTTGTTTGGAAATCAGCCCTTGTGTGTTGTGAACACGTCTGAGTGCTGACTATATAGGGTGGGCGTTTGAGGTTACTTCCCCGCTTGGCACCGAGCAACTTAATGTCATGTACAGAGCTAGTTATTTTAGCCTTTTGTTTTTTTGTACATAATAGTAGTGTAGTACTATGGTGGTTCAAATATATATAGTGTAATGGCAGCTGCTTGAAAGCAACAACCCGAACCCTTGAAGTCTTGCAGCTAGGGTGGTACCGTGGAGGAGAAAGAGAGGCCATTGAAATGTCTCTTGACTCCCTCAGTGAGGAAAGAGTGCGCTTGACGGAAGCTTGCTGCTAGGAGCCTCAACTATAGGGCTCGAGTCTTGCTGAGGTCGATAACACTGGGGCAATGTAGAGCATCACTAATAAACATTGTTGAACTCAGAAGACGCTCGAGAAAGAAAGGATAGATCGTCATGGAGTCAAATTTATTATTTTTTATTCAAAGAAAGTGATTTATAAGTAAAATGTCACGAAATCAATCGCATAAACCTTTTAATTACTGCCATTTTGGTGAGGCCAATCTGGCAAATTGTAGACGCTAGCTACTTCCTTGAAGGGTGTAATTAAGTTTTAATTTGCTGCAAATATCATATGTACCTCAACGCTCCATGGAAGTTTATGGAAGGAGTATGTAGACATGGACAATACACTTCTTCATCAGGTGCTGATAGCAATGCTAGGACTAAGTAGTAATAGGTCAATCGACAAACTGATGTCTTGCTAGCTCAATGCTCCCAGAGCTGAGGATGCAATCTTCTTCGATTTCACACGTTTTATATAGCAATTAGTTGATACATCCTAAAAAATCCAAAATAATTGCTTCTTCTTTGTAGCTTTCCTTCTAAATCTAGTGATGAATTTACTGAAGTAGCATTTTTCATGTAGAACTGTCTGGTATGTAAGTATATTTGTGACAAAGCTCAAGTCCTGAATCTCCTCTCCAGGCGGCAAGTCAATAGAACCCAAGGACTTCACGAGACAACAGAATACAAGCACCCCACGAGGAAACAGAATACAAGCAAATATCCAGCTAGCCAAGATAGGCAGCTACTGGCTTCCTATCCACAAACTAGCTTTCAGAGTTGAAGGCCTTGCTGTCATGTAGACGTATTTGGGCACTTGCATTCACTTTCAGTCTCGAGCTAAAACCCCTGATGCATCCCATCCCCAATGGAATCCTCTCTAGGTGGTCGATGGTGACCTTATAGAGAGCAACTCAGCAGACTGGTCATCAGTCGTTACTAATTGTTGCAATGTTGTCTATATTATTAAATGAACCTCTCACGAATAAAAACATTGATATATGGAGTTGATGTGGCCTGTTTGGGAATACGCTGTTTTAGTTTCTGCTATATGGAGTTGTTAGGGCAGGTGGACCTATTAGACATGCAGCCTGACACCTGACTCTAGCTTCAGGAATGAGTTTTTTTTTTTCGGGGAAAGGTTTATATGCCCCTCGATAATGTTTGGTGTATATTTTGATTTTTGTAACTAATATGCCTTTGTTGCAACTTTTTGCATCAACAAAATATCTTAAATTTACAATGAAAATGTTTTAATCAGCAATCAATTGCATCACTGAATTTACTGCTGATAATAAAAATGCAGATGGCCTACCGTGCTACTTTGTGCATGATACATCACAAGATTAGGCTTCACCATCAGTTGACATAAACAAGTTCACTTCTATAAGTCCTCCGGTGGTGGTTGTGGTATGTATGTGAAATATGATAACGCTCAAGTTTTCCTATTGACTCAAGCGCCAAGACTCAAAAACTCCACCGTGCTTTCAGTAGCCTTTGTGTTGCCCATGTATTTTGGCTATCTTCCTTTCAAGTTCATTCTCACGCTAAAACTCCTGATGCATCCCATACTCATTAGAATCTCTCTCTAAGGGTCTCCACTGAACTACTAGAGTGGCGCTAGTCATCAACTCATCACAATCACTTGAGGTACCTGCTGCACACAAGGACCAAATCTGAACATATTTGTGGAGGAGCCCCATGAGTAGCATCTGACAGAGTGAAACATAATTTGATGTTTATGTTTATAGATGGGACTAGAAGCAGCGGTCTCTTGTATATATAGCTCAGAAAGGAGCAAGCTTCAGTACCACATGGGTTCAGTGATAGTCAATCTTGGAGGGGACATCGATTACAGTGTTTGGACACTAGAAAATCCGACTCGAGCGGCTTCTCATGTGGGAAGAGTGTGGGCGTGCCACTGTACTAAAGTACACAGAAATAAAGAATAAGGAATAAGTATATTATTAATCCTCGTGAGTAACGATTACAAGTTCCTAAAAAATAAATATACGCCATGACCAGATGGCAACAATCTAACTTCGGCGATGTGTCTTCATGGTTACTGGGGCCTCGTAAAGCCCCCAGTTAATTACCCCCGTGATTTAGATCACAAAGTACCTCCGATTGAACTGCTACGGTCGTCGTCTTCAATTGTCACTTCATGTCTCCGTGCAGGTGTGTTGGTGGGATTGGCGTCGGCATATCCATGGCCTCGTCGGTCCATGAGCTGTTTGAAGAACATGGCTGGAAAAGAGCCGGCCTGCCGCCGGTGTCAGCCGCCTCGTCGGTAGAACGGATTGTAGTGGTAGTAGCACTTGCACGGTTGATGTAGATCGGATCGATGACTTGAACTTGCGCAACGTAGTCGGGTACTCCGCGGAACTGGATCATGTAGAGTTGTCGATGTAGTGGATGAAGACTTTGTGCTCGGACGTATACGTACACCAGCATATCACCAGGACGTGCTTGGCAGCACGTCGTCTCTCTGCCTTGCCTTGCTTGCATCTTGGATTCTGTTGGCAGTGGCACACACTAATAACGTATGCATGCACGAATTGTACGTGCGGATGTGCACATACACACACCGTGTGTGGCTTCTTTTTGTGACGGACGCATGGCACGGGTAGGATGCATACACGCAATAGATTAGATTAGATGCAACGCAGCCCATGACATGCGGGGCCAAGAATAGAGTGTTATTAAATTATAGTAGTCTGGACGAGACAAGATATATACGCATGTACACCCGTCTCTCTGATCCACGGACCATGAACGTACGTCCTCTGAGAACCCGTGTATACTGCCGTGCCGTATATCCCGAGAATTATATTCAATCAATATTATAGAGCCGCGGCGTGTCGCGTTGGTCCAGCTGGTGCACAATTATATAGAAAATACGTGGCACAGAACGGTGTACATACGAGTGATACAGCCGGTTCCGGACGTAAGTTACACTTGCTAGCCTCTTACATATGTAGCCTGCCAGAAGATGCCTTGTTAGCTTAGCCTTGCTTGTGGTATACTACCACGAACACACATGCATCTGTATATGTGTATATCTCCATATATATATTTCCTTTTCTTCTTTTTTTTTCTTTCAATTCTTATTGCCATACATATATATGCATGCCCGTGGATTTTAATTTAATATGTCAAAAAACTAGACTCGTCTTTGTGAATATACGTGCGGCCTGAGAACCCCGGGTATAACAAGATTCAAGATATCTGGGTGCAAACAAAATCTACAACCCTATCCGCTACGAACTCTCCCATGTATCTAGAGTCCAACTCTCAACCGTATACCCTGAACGGCCCTATATATACGTACATGGTGCAGCACGTATCCCTTCCATAAATCGCAATCGCCGCGGTTGTCCAAGGAGATCAGTTTCCTCGCGAAAGCCAACATCAGCACGTCGTTCATCTCTGCCGCCGTCTAAGCAAATCCGTCGAGCACACAAGCCAGCAAATTGTTCATCGAGGTAAGATTTTCTTCTTAGCTTGCCTCCTCCTTGTTAACTTGTTCACCTCATATGTTAACAACTCGCACGCATGCTCGTGATGTAGATGGCCGGCAATGGTGAAGATTGTTGCGTGGGAGACTAGTCCGCGCGTCAACGCCGCTCCCACCGGACACGCGAAGGACGCGACGACACGCGACGGACGCGACGATCAGGAAGATCGCTAAGGCTGATGCGGATTGAGAGGGCAGGAAGCTTGTCCTGTCCGTTTCCTCCTTTTTCTGTGAGCGGCGCCGGAGTGGTGAGTACTTTGCCTTGCACCTTGATTAGCTAAATATGATGGGGGCTGCCTTTCTGTTCTTGTCATAATTGACGACGATTCCTCTAGTAAAAGCTGATTTCACCCACCTTGTGTACTGTACTTCTCTGTGAATTTAATGGTGCTGCAAATAGTGGTTGAGTGCCCAGATATGCTCCTGCAAATCTGTCCGGTTTCTGCAACTTCAGTTCTCCATCTTGTTCCCTTTCCATCTTGTTGGTTCCTTTCCATCTTGTTGCTTCAGTTCAGAGGTAGTTGCTGCTTCGGCAGCAGACAAAGTAGGAGCGAGCAGCGCTGGGCTCAGATTTTGGATCGGGCCTGGTATGGGTTCCTTTGGGAAGGACTGGAAACACAAGGCCTCCGTGTTGTGGGACAGGCAATGTCCTATTTATTAGACGAGTTCACAAATCTTCTCTAATAACAATAATAAAAAAAAGACTCAAACATGTGAGTCTTTACGCAAAGAAAACGGAGGTACTCTGGACGTAGCCTAATGACGGAGCAGCTTTAGTCTTGTTCAGGTGGTGAGTATGCCAAGAGGAGTTTGATGCCTCGACGAACAGGGTCGGCCATCTGATTGAGGTTATCCAGGCGGGACTGCATGATCTGCCGGCACTTCTCTAGCTGCTCGAGTCGGTTCACCTGTATTTTGATATCCTCCCGGCATATCTCCATGTCCCTATGGAGGTCAGTGCATTGCACCAGGAGCTCTTTGTCGCGCGCTTGAGCAGCGCGTAACTTCACTTTGAGGTCACTGACCTCTTGGCTAGCGCTCTGCCGCTGCTCCTTGGCGGCCGCTTCTTTGGCCTGTACGTCGTGGCTATCTGCCGTGCGACGCTTCATCTCGTCGGTTGCCTTGGAACAAGCAGCACTTAGCTCGTCGAAGCATCGACGCGCTTCCTCAACTGCGGGGCCAAGCTGATTGGGAGAAGGTACCTTTCCCTCAAGGCCATCTTCATCTTGCACAGAAAGGTCATCAGCTTCTCTAGGCTGGCAGAGCACGGCTCCTCGATCGCAGGCGTCAGCACAGTAAGACACATACTTCATATAGCGTATCACCTTTTTGTGATCAAAAGGTTCTGTCTTCAATGCGCTTTGGAGGTCCATTAAACTGGCCTGGATGTCTTCATCTTGAGGAAGCTCTTGCATAGAGGAGTCGTTCATGAGAACGTGAGCATCGCCAACTATCTCTAGCGTGTCATTGAGTTCGTTAGCTTTAGCTACCAGCTCAAGATGTACACGCTCTTCGTTCTTTATGACTCCTACCCTTGAAATAGGAGTGTTGTGTTCATCAACCTCCTCAGGAGCTGCAAGTCAGAACGATTAGTGACTTTTGCAGCCTATAACATGCGCATAAAGCAAGGGAAGCGAGCATGGTTAATTACCTTTTGGGTACTTCTCCAAATCAGCAAGGTCGTTCTCTTGATCAATGGCTTCAGGACCTTGCTGCAGCGTGGGTGCAGTACCAGTTGGTATGGCCAAGCTTGCTGCGGCGGCGGTGTTATAAATGCGACGAGTAAACGATGAAGTAAATCAAAATTTAAATTGCAGGGACACAAGATTTAACGTGGAAAACCCTCCCAATGCGGGAGAGTAAAAAACCACGGGCGCCAGCCAGCAAACACTTCTCACTATATTCAGAGTCGGGTTACAAAGCCGTATGGCGGCTTACAAGAGAGAAAGTATAATTTCTGTTGTGTTGTCTCCTAGCAGGATTGGTCTAAATATATAGGGAGGAAAACTTATGCCTCCACATCAATTAGCAATATGGTACTAATTGATGTCGCTCCGTCCTCATCTTTAAACGGGCCTTGGTAGTTGGCAGCCCAATATGAATTTGGAACATATTCCAACAAACTCCACCTTGAGACAAATTCCTCTTGTAGCATAAATCAACACCTTCATCCGAACATAACAAGAAAAATATTTCTGGCGCCACATAGCCTCTTGGGCTAATCAATTAAACCAACTAAGCTCGAGCACAGCTCAAACTTAGCAACGAGAACGAGCCGTCATCATATCGCGGGGATTAACATGAGTACCGATCTTGCATACCTTTAACTTACCATCTTCGATCACATCACGAACAAAATGATACTTAATATCAATGTGCTTAGTCCTTTCATGGAACATCTGATCTTTGGTAAGGTAAATGGCACTGATCGTCATCACAGTATAAATTAATGCAAGAATCAACTCCACCACAGCTTCGGCGTACAAACCTTTCAGCCAAATCAATTCTTTGCACGCCTCGGCAACAGCCATGTATTCGCCAAGTAGTAGACAAAGCAACAACAGACTGTAAAGTAGCCCTCCAACTCACAGCACAACTGCCAACAGTGAACACATAACCAGTAAGTGATCTTCTCCTGTCCAGATCAGCAGCATAATCAGAATCAACATATCCAACAAGTCCCTTCCGAGTTCTCCAAACTCCAACCAAGAATCTCTTTGTCCCTCCGAGGTACCTAAAAATTCACTCGAACGCCCTCCAATGTTCTTTACCAGGATTAGACATATATCTACTAACCAAACTCATAGCATATGATAAATCCGGACGAGAGCAAACCATGGCATACATCAAAGACCCAAGCGGCACTAGCATAAGGAACTCTTGACATGTACTCAATTTCGCATACGTACTAGGACAGCGTGCGGTGATAACTTAAAGTGAGGTGCAATAGGAGTACTAACAGACTTTGCATGATGCATGTTGAAAGCTTGTTGAAGAACTTTCTTAATATAATTTTGCTGACTAAGAAATAGCAAACCAGATTTTTACGTCTCTAGTAATTTCCATGCCTAGAATTTTCTTAGCAAAGCACTAAGGTCTTTCATATCAAACTCACTACTCAACCAATTTCTTCAATTTAGTGATTTCAACATTACTCTTGGCAGCAATCAATATATCATCAACATATAACAGTAGATATATAGGTGATCCATTAACATGCTTGATGTAAACACAGCTATCATATTTTGATCTCTTAAAACCATGTGACCGCATAAATGAATCAAACCTTTTATTCCACTGACGAGGGGACTGCTTCAAACCATACAAGGATCTCTTGACTTGCAAACAAATTTCTCCTTGCCGGGCACTATGAACCCTTGGGGCTGGTCCATGTATATGTCCTCCTCAAGCTCTCTATGCAAAAATGCAGTTTTGACATCTAAGCGCTCAAGCTCAAGATCATGTGAAGCAACAATACTAAAGAAAGTACGAATGGTGCTATGCTTGACAACTGGAGAGAACACATCATTATAATCAACACCAGGAATTTGACTGTAGCCTTTTGCTACTAACCTTGCCTTATACTTTGGAGGCTCACTTGGAGATAAACCCTCCTTTCTCTTGAAGATCCACTTGCGTGATTTGTCTTCTTCTTCTTAGGCAATGGAACAACATCCCAAGTGCAATTCTTCTCGAGACGCATCTCTTCATGCATAGCTGAAACCCACTTCTCCACGATCACCACAACCAATAGCTTCATTGTAAGTGGCTGGCTCATGAACATTCTCCACCTGTTCAAAGACAACTCAAGGCATAATAAGATAAGTTACATTCTTCAATAAGGCGGGGTGGAGCACCACAACTTCTCTTAGATCTGCGTTGAGCAATAGGCGGAATCGGCGACTCCTCGAGCTGCACACCAAGAGTTTGCTGAACATCATCATGAGCATCATCATCGGCAACTTCAGTTTCTGAACAGGCTCCACCTGCACACTTGTCTCAAAGCATCATCATGCTCCACCCGCACACCGATATACTGCGGCTCTTTTTTAGAAATTTCTGGAACATGATCGAGGACAAAGCGTCATTAAACATCACAGATTCATTGAAAACAACACTCCTGCTCATAAAAGTCTTTCCCTGTTTTGGGATTCCACAATTTGTAGCCTTTAACTCCCGAACCATAACCAAGAAAAAGACATTTACTTGACTCTAGGCTCTAATTTTCCATTATCAACATGAGCATAAGCGGTGCGACCAAAAACTCTCAAGCGTGAATAATCGGCGGGTGTGCGGACCATACCTCAATAGGAGTTTTCTTATTTAGTGGAATAGAAGGCGACCTGTTTATCAAGTAACATGCAGTGTTAGCAGCTTCAGCCCAAAAACGCTTGCTCATCCTTGCATTGGACAGCATGCAACGAGCCCTTGATATGATGGTTACCGTTTCATGCGTTCGCCACACCATTCTGGCGAGGGGTATGCGGTATGGTGTGATGTCTTAAAATGCCTTCTTGTCTGCAATAATCATCAAAAAGCAACCGAACGAGAACTCTCCACCATTATCGATGCGAAGCAATTTTACTTTTTATCGGTTTGCCTTTCTATCATCACTTTCCAATCTTTAAAAGCAGCAAAGGTATCATCTTTATTTTTCAGAAAATAAGGCCAAACCCTTCTAGAGTAGTCATCAATAATAGTAAGCATGTAACGAGCACCACCAAGAGAAGGCTTACGAGACGGACCCCATAAGTCAGCATGTACATAATCAAGTGTACCTTTAGTGGTATGAACCGAGGTGTTGAATTTTACCCTTTTATGCTTCCGAAAATACAATGCTCACAAAACTTCATGCTACTTTCGAAGTGCAGCCATCCGAAGGTTTCTCTTCATCAATTACGCCATTCGGCTTGACTCATATGTCCCAAACGCTTATGCCAAAGGTTAGTCTTACTAGGTTCATCATTAGAAACAACGGCGGCGGCGGTGAAGCGAGAACCATGTAAAGTACTTCCTCTAAGAACATATAACTTGGCGAGAATTCATATCACCCTTCAAACAAACAAGAGAACCTTTTGATACCTTTAGAACGCCATTGGAACGAGGAGTAAGCGCAACCTTACGCATCAAGCGTCTTTGGCGAGATAAGATTTCTAGACATCCCCGGTATGTACGACATTTTTCGAGAGTGCGTGTCATGCCATCATGAGCCTTGATCCGATCCCCACAATCTCACATGGGTTATCGTCTCCCATACGCACAACATCTCCATTCTCGCGGGCTTAAATGAACTAAACCAATCTACGTTAGTGCGGATATGAAATGAACATCTTTGAATCAAGTATCCATTCATCATGACCGGAAGCACGACCCGGCAAAAACTACCAAACAATCTCGAATCGAATCTTCGGCAGCGGGGAAACAACAAAGAAACTTACCATCCGGCTTATTTTTATTCTTGTCCTTAGCCTTCAACTTAAGACAATCCTCAATAAAGTGATTTTTTCTTCTTACAATACTTACGAGAATTTCTTAGGTGGTCCGGACTTTGAGCGACTTTTTGTGACGATCGTTGTTGTCACGGAGGATTTATGCTCGGATCTGCCTCTCACGCAGCGTCGCCCTTGGATGACGACGTGCCATCGAACACCATGCCTTTCATCTTCTCCCTAGGACGGAGTGCCTCATAAACTTCCGTAGGGGTTAGTTCATCACGGCTCGGCAAAATGGTGTCACGAAAATTTGCATCCGAAGAGGGCAAAGAACATAACAACAAAAAGACCTAAGTCCTCATCATCATACTTAACCTCCATCGACACTAGGTCGGCAACGATCTCTTTGAACACAAATATGTGGCTCATCACGGAATCACTCTCCTTCATCTTGAGAGTGAACAGCTTCATCTTCATGTGCATCTTCTTTGGTAAGATCCTTTGACATCTGGTCGATTCGGTTTCAACCAAAGTTCTCGCAGCAGTCTTTTCTCGCAGCACCTCTTGCAAGATATCATTATGGAGATGAAGTTGAATTAGAGATAGAGCCTTACGATCCCTCCGCTTCTCCTCGAGTCCAATTGGCGGACGGCTTCTTCCCGAAACCTTCCAACGCCTCATCGTAATCCTCCTTTCTGCGCTAGAATCGCCCGCATCTTGACTTGCCATAGCGAGAACCGCGTCTTGTAATCCAGCAATGGTAGATCAAACTTCATCGGACGCCGCCATTGAACAGTGATCGACAACCAAAGCTCCGATACCACTTGTTAGAAGGGTGCCCGGTAGGAGCGGCCTTTCGTTGTATCACAAGCAAAAGCGGGCCTAGCACCCAGGTCCAACGAAGCATAACATATAGGATGGGGCAGTCCTCACCTATGAGGCTAGTCTTTTGGGTTGAGTTAGGCTCAAGCCTTTATATGTGTTGCTCCGTTGGACCTGGGTGCTAGGCCCGTTTTGCTTGTGATACAACGAAGGGGCCGTTTCCATTAAGCACCTTCTAACAGCCGGCAGCTCTGAACTAGGAGCAGCTGAAGACGATGCCATAACCGGAGATGACACAAGAGGTAACGCAGGGGCAGCTGCTCAAGCTGATCTGTAGTGGTAGCGGGGCCATTCGCGACTCCCTCGAAGACATCAAGATCCTGTACGGAGTCCGTGAATAAAAAGCTAAGTGACTCGTCTACTGTGACTCCTTCCCATGGAGAGGTATTCAAGTCTTCATCCATGAAGGACTTGATAAGATTATTAAAAAAAATTATCACCGTGCCGAACGAAGTGAAGAAGAAACTAAATCTAAATACACACTTACGTTGTCTTTGGCATAGTCGGCTAGAGAGAGCGCCTCATCGAAGACGACTCCTGATTGATTGACGGTGCCGGTAGTCGGGAGTGAATTGGCTTCGCCCTGAGTAAAACGAAATAAAATAAAATATAATGTGATGCAAGTCAGGTTGCATTTAAAAAAAAGAGAGGAGCACCTCTGCAACTTTAGATGGCTGCATGCGTGCGGTCTCTGTGGAGGCGGCAGCAAGGAGTGGATCTGGCTCTGGCTTGAAGAAGAACCAAGCGCAAGCACGACCGGAGCCGTGTCGTTGTTCGGAGGAACTTCACCCTCCACGGTGCTGCTATCCTTGCACAGTTTCTTCTCCGGACTAGGCTCTTTGAATGTCACAGTACGGCCATTGACGAGCCTGCGATGCTTCCTCTTTTGGTTAGCATCCTGATCAGACTCGATGTCGTCACTACTTACGATAACGGTACACTTGAAGCGGTGAGACTCGCGGAACTCAACCCGATATTGATCGGTAGCATCTCCGCGAGGCTTAGGTTCGCTCTGTTGTGAACCATCTTGACTAGATCGACGGCCGGAGTTCTTCCGGTGAAGAGGTGGGGGAGATGCGTCGCTAATATCACTGTCGGCCAGCAACTTGTACTCGACCGGGGGTTTCGGCGGCTCTTGCCGTTGAAGACGCCGATCCTCCTTATGACCATGATGCTTGCCATCGTTGTGGCGAGGGTTGCTTGATCCACCAACTCCTCCCCGAGACTTCGAGGTACCTGAGCGTCCCTATCACGAGCAGCGGAAGTCTTGCGATCGTTTTTATCACGGTCATCGCGCCCTCGCTGGGAACGACGCTGACGCCACGACCCATCTACATCACGAGCATGCAAGTTGTTAACATATGAGATGAAAAGTTAACAAGGAGGCAAGCTAAGAAGAGAATCTTACGTCGATGCGCTAGTTGTTGGTCTGTGTGTTCGACGGATCTGCGCGCTAGTTGCTTGCCCGTGCGTTCGACGGATCTGCTTGGACGGCAGCAGAGACGAACGACAGGCTGATTCGAGCCTTCGTGAGGAAACTGATTTCCTTTGAAATGGAGGGGATATGGCATCCTGGGCATGTGTATATAGGACCCTTTTGGGTACGTGGATAAGAGCCGGACTCTAAACACGTACGGGAGTCCACAATGAATTTTGGGTGGCATATCTTGTTGCACCCGGAAATCTCGAATCTTGTTGCAGCTAAATATCTTGAATCTTGTTGCACCCAAAGATCTCGAGTTGCACGTATATTCACCAAGACGAGTCCGTACTTGCTACGCGCCGTCCAAACTCCTCTCGGTGGGGGGCATTTGTTCGATGGATTTTTGTACTATTAAAATCCATATATATTGGTGTACGTATACATATATATGCAAGCTTAGAAGCTAACTGAGTTTGTGTGTATGTGTTGCAAGACTACATATGCACATATGCATGCCTAGCCATGCATGCAAGTACGTGCGTCTCATCGACGTGTAAGAAAGCAAGGCTAAGCTAGCAAGTGAACTACAATACACATGTGTATGTGTGCACGTATATGGCCGGAGGTCGTTGTACGATGCATACGTACAGCGACCCGTGCCACGTATATTTCGGCCTGACACGACTCAACACGTGGTCTAGAACATTCTAGAACCTGAGTATACGCGTACGAGCCGGGCACGTACCGGTGATGAGAATCGCTGGAAGACAAGAGGACTCACGTACGTATTTGAATTCGTTTCATCATGAGAAGCAATCAAACCCCACTTAGCCAGCCTATATGGCAGTAAATATCTTGATGAATTGCCGTGCGTGGATAAGCATGAGGCTTATACCTTGTATACGAAGCAAAGAAACCAGCCTGATATCTCGGGCGGCTTGTTAATCCATCGGTGCCGGCGCGTACTTACACAACCTCAACAACCTCCTGGCGGCGCACGGGTGCAGCCGAGCCTGCCCCTCAACCCTAGCACTTGGCCTATATAAACAGCCTCTCAGACTCCAGAGAGGCCAACACAACACATACACGCATACGCCGTCAGGCTGCCAACGCTCCACCCTAAAGTCCCGTATTCGCGTACATCCGGCCGCCGACGACACCTGCATCCATCTGAGAAGAAGCGCACGCAGCCTTCTCTAGTCAAGTCCGTCCGCCGACCGGCGCCCTTGTTCTTCACCGGCAAGAGAGGAAGAGGAGATGGCGTTCATGGCGTCCATGGGTAATGGGTAAGGATTAAGATGAGTTTAATTATCTTCATCTCATGAGCCTAGTTTTGCATCAGTCCATCTCCCATGGAACTGTTGGCCAGGAATCAGTCGATCTCAAGTATGAATGCGAAGTGGCTAAGCCTAGACACGAGATTGCGCAAGAACGAGAATGAAATTTGGATGAACTCACGATGAACACCACGGCAACCGACAGGGTGACGGTGCCCCTTTTCACCTTGATTCAACGAGAGTACACACATGATTACAAAGTGATAACTGCGCTACAATGCGCTCCTTACATCCAGGTTTATATACCACTAGCTAAGACATACACTTGCTTAACTAAAACTGACACAAACTGGGATACAAGATGGCTGAAAACACACTTGCTAACTGTTCGACGCCGTGTCCGCGCTCACCACGCTCCAGCCGACGCTCCCCGCTGGCAACCGCTTTTCCCGCATCGCTCTAGTTTGAATTCTGCTGACGATGTCGTCCAACCAACGCCACCGTGGCCTCCACATCATCGGGGAACACATGATTAACCAACATTCTCCCCCTTAACCTTGATGTTCACCGAGTCTCCGAACACCCAACAAATGGATCATCACAGCCAGCTTCACTGCAGGAAGTGGCTTTGTCAATGCATCTGCCCTTTGCTCATTTGTGCTCACTCTTTTCACCAAGATCTGTCCACGCTCAATACACTCTCGATGAAGTGATACTTGATATCAATATGCTTGCTGCGCCCATGAAACAATGGGTTCTTCATCAGAGCAATGGCTGAGTTGTTGTCCACAAACAACACTACCTTCTTCCTTTTCTCTGCTACTAGCTCACTCAGCAATGTTCTAAGCCACAATGCTTGCTTTGCTGCTTCAGTAGCTGCCATGAATTCAGCTTCACAAGATGAAATGGCCACTGTCTTCTCCTTGAATGAACACCAAGTTACCAAACTTTCATTCAGGTAAAAGGCCATCCCACCAGTGCTTCTTCTTCCAACCAGGTCTCCACCCACATCACTATCTGAGTATCCTACCAACACTTCTTCTGACTTGTTCTGAGTATACACCAACCCAAAGTCAAGTGTTCCCTACAAATATCTCAGAATCTGCTTCACTGCATTCCTATGCTTTATGGTGGGTTTTTCCATGAATCGCTTGCAATTCCAACGAGAATAAGAGAGATCGGCCTTGTGTGCAACAAGTACCTCGGGCAATCAATAACTCTTTTTGTATTCGATGTATCCATCCACTCTCTGACCCTGCTTATCTGCATCTAACTTTGCTCCAGGGTCCATTGGGAACTTGGCTGGATTGCAATCCCCCATGCCAAACTGTGTCAAAACCTTCTTTGCATAGCTGGTCTGTCTGATTGTGATGTGATCCACTTGCTGCTTCACTTCTATTCCCAGATAGAATGACAAGTAAACCAAGATCACTCATTTCAAACTATGAAGTCATTTCTGCTTGAACTTGTTAATCTCAGTTTCACTATCACCGGTCACAATCGGATCATCAACATATACACCAAGAATTATTGTACTCTTCCCAACACCTTCTTGTAGACTCCAGATTCACTAGCACACTTGCTAAAACCAAGCTTTCTCAGACATTTATCAAGCTTAATGTTCCAAGCTCTGGGTGCCTGTCTGAGCCCATACAGTGCCTTGCTGAGTTTCAGCACTTTGTTCTCTATTCCTTTCTGAACATACCCCTCCGGGTTGTGCAACATAAACCTCCTCTTCTAATTCTCCATTGAGAAAAGCAGTTTTAACATCAAGATGATGAACTTGCCAGCCTCTATTTGCTACCATTGCCAAAATCACTCGATTGTATCAAGTCTTGCAACTGGAGCAAATACTTCTTCAAAGTCAACACCTTGTTGTTGCACATACCCCTTGGCTACAAGTCTAGCCTTGTGTTTCACAACCTTCCCATCTCGCATCCTTTTTCAACTTGAAAACCCACTTGAGCCCAATTTCCTTGTGCCCTGGTGGTAGCTTTGCCAGATCCCAAGTACCATTCTTGCGGATTGATTGCATCTCACTATCCATAGCTTGTATCCAATTAGGGTCATCGGCTGCCTCATTTGTAATTTGATGGCTCCTCCATCACAGCTAGCAATGCAGTTGCCTCCACTGCAATATTCTGCTGTTCATCTTCAGAACTTTGCTGCTCTCCATCTGAATCCTCATCATCATCGATTCTCGATCCCGGACTAACAACATTAGTATGTTGATATATCTCATTTACATCTCTAAACCTCGGTGGAGTCTCATCATAATTCTCACTATCTCTGAGTCGGTCATTTCTCGATCGACCGTTGAAACTGAATTGCAGATAGTGGTGTCTCTGCATCACTCTCTATTGTCGGATTTTGGTCAGAGTCGACCTGCATTTCTGTTTCTTTAGAGATTGCCTCTCCCCCTACAAGCGGATGACTCAAGACCGCTTCCACCTCCATTCAGCTCAACACTGTGATCATTATGAATCCCATTCTGAATATTTTCTTCAACATCTCCTTCAGAATGCAAATACCACTCCCCCATCTCCATTTCAACTGAAATTTCTTCAGTTTCAGTAGCACCCCAGTCCCACTTAACTGTCTCCTCAAACACTACATCCCTACTAACCACAATTTTGTTAGATTGAGGATCAAACATCCCTGTGAGCTTTGCTACCTTCTTCAATTCCAAAATACACCATTGGTTTACATTTGTCATCTAGCTTCTTCAAATAGGGCTTCTTTGTTTTGACATGACCTCTGCATCCAAAAAAATCCTCAAGTGACCCAAATGTGGTCTCTTGCCATTCCATGCCTCATATGGTGTTCTATAACCCATAGCTTTAGTTGGCAATCTATTGATCAAATAGACTCCATGTCTAACTGCTTCTGCCCAAAATCTTCCAGGAATCTTCATGCTTTTCATCAAGGCTCTTGTCATTTCCATCACTGTCCTGTTCTTCCTCTCCACCACACCATTCTGCTGAGGTGTGTATGGAGCAGTGAACTGTCTCTTGATCCCAGCTTGATCACAAATAGATTGTAAAACTCCATTTAGGAATTCACCACCTCTATCAGACCTAAGCACCTTGATCTTATCATTGCAGTTGTTTTCAACTTGAGCTTTAAACTTGACAAAAGCACTCACTACCTCATCCTTAGATTTGAGAATAAAAACTGAACACCATCTAGTACAATCATCAACACAAAGCATGAAGTACTTGTTTCCACTAACAGATACTGGTGTGATTGGACCACACAAATCAACATGTACTAAACCCAATGGTTCATCTGCTCTCCACAATGCACTTCTAGGAAATGATAATCTAGTCTGTTTAGCCACTAAACAAGATTGACAGACTTGATCTGGTTTCTGAATCAGTGGCACTCCACCTGCCATCTCCTTATCAACTAGTTGTTTCAAAGCATGAAAATTCACATGACCTAACTTGCCATGCCACAACCATCCTTCATCCTCCACACTAGCTAACAAGCAAACAGGTTCCCCAACACTGAGTCCAATTTTGTATAGTCTATTTCCACTTCTCTCTACACACATGATCAGTCTATGTGGGCTTTTTCTCGATACTTGATAATAATATCTTCATCCATCACTACTCTATGACCATGTTCAGCTAGTTGTCCAAGACTAATCAAATTTGCTCTAAGTTTGGGAATGTAATAAACATCTCTAAGTAACCACTGATTACCATCATTTCCTTTGAAAATAATTGAGCCTATGCCAGTAATATCAACAGTAGAGCCATCACCAAATCTTACATTACCAGAGAAAGTAGAATCAATTTCTCTGAACTTCTCCTTGTCTCAAGTCATGTGGTTGCTTGCTCCACTGTCAAGGCACCAAGTATCACCTGTGGGCTCTCCATTACCGGCAAAATGTAGTTCTGGCTGCATAGATCCACCATTCAGACACATCTTGCCTTGAACTCTCTGTTGAGTGCTTTTCCCTAGGTTTTCCACCTCTAACTCAGCAAACAACACCGATGGCTCCATCTCGCGCCTTCACATGATGAGCTTCTTCATCTTTCTTCGAGGTTTGGGCACCGGTTTGCATAGTGGCCATTGAGCTTGCACCGAAACACTTGATGTGACTCTTGTCTTTTCTCTCGATTGCTTCCTGCATCTCCACGTCCACCTTGGCCACTCCGGCCTCCACCACGTCCATGCCCTCTACCTCAACCACCAGAGCCTGATGACTTGCCACCACCAGACCCTTCACTCCTGGTCTTCTTCTGTCATGCATCCCACTCAGCTTGAGTGAGGAGCACCTGACCACTCTCTGATCTCCCTCCTCTTGACTTGCCAATCCTCTCCTCATATGTCCCGAGGCGCCCAATGGCATCATCAAACTCCGGTGTCTTCAGATCTTGGTTCTCGCTTTCGATCCCGGCCATGACTTGATGAATGCATGCCCGCACGGTGTCGAGCGGCCTTCTTCACCATAGCCCTATCCTCCAAGGTCCCGCCTAGTTTACTGAATCTAACCGACATTGCCGTCAGTTTTCCAGTAAACTCGTCGACAGTGTCCTCCTCCTTCATCTTGAGTGCATCAAACTCTGTCTGCAAAGTTTGTAACCGTGCATCTCTCACACGTTCTGCCCCAACAAACCTTGCAATGAGTGACTCCCACACCTCTCTCCCACTCTTCTTCTTCGCAACTTGCATCAGTAGATCATCAGAGAGACACTGAAACAAGTGTGTGCGCACCTTCTTGTCTTTGGCGGTTTCTGCCTCCGTCAGGGCTCGCGTCGCGTTCTGCTCCGACGGCTCCACGATCTCCCACCAACCCTGCTCCTCTATGATCGCCTGCACCCGTATACTCCAACTGGTGTAGTTCGTCGATGTCAGCGTCGGGAAAATCTGCCGGTAACCTCCATCACCCCGGCTCCCGTCGCCATTCACCAACGCCATGGACACACGCTATGTGGTGGTGATGCTTGATGATTGAGCGGCTCTGATACCACGTGTTGGCTAGGAATCAATCGATCTCAAGCATGAACACAAAGTGGCTAAGCCTAGACACGAGATTGCGCAAGAACGAGAATGAAATTTGGATGAACTCACGATGAACACCACAGCAACCGACAGGGTGACGGTGCCCCTTTTCACCTTGATTCAACGAGAGTACACACACGATTACAAAGTGATAACTGCGCTACAATGCGCTCCTTACATCCAGGTTTATATACCACTAGCTAAGACACACTCTTGCTTAACTAAAACTAACACAAACTGGGATACAAGATGACTGAAAACACACTTGCTAACTGTTCGACGCCGTGTCCTCGCTCACCACGCTCCAGCCGACGCTCCCCGCTGGCAACCGCTTTTCCCGCCATCGCTCTAGTTTGAATTGTACTGACGATGTCGTCCAACCAACGCCACCGTGGCCTCCACATCATCGGGGAACACATGATTAACCAAGAGGAACCAACAGCCGGCAGATCGAGCTTTGCGACGAAGCGTCGTTGCGTGTCAGATCGATCTACCACACATACACACAAGGTCGACCAGATGCCGAGCGTGCATCTGAACCTGAAGTGTGGCCGCTAAACGTGGCCACCGGCGAGACGCTGCCATGCATTCGTGGTGCGTACATCTGCATGCATGTACAAGTCGTGCGGACAAGCGAGGTGTACGCGGCCAGGATGATGGCAGACATGCAGCTACGTGAACATGGTGCAAGTCAGACACATATATATGTATATGTGTGCTTACATCTACGACAAGAAGAAGGCAAGGCCGGGCGATGTGCTGCCATGCATGCACGTCACGTTGATGCTCGTGTACATCTACGCCCGGCGACGCCCGTGTACGTCTACATCCAGTGGCGCTCGTGTATGTCCACGTCCACATCCGACAAGACTTCATCCACTACTTCGACTACTTCATGATCAAGTTCGCGGCGTATCCCAACCACGTTGCTGAAATCAAGTCATCGACCTGATCTACACCGACCATGCGCGTGCTACTTCCACTACATCAACACGTGGCGTTCGATTGTCGAGGCGGACGACACCGGCGGCATGGCTCCTTTCCAGCCATGTTCTTCAAGCGGCTCATGGACCGACGAGGCCATGGACATGCCGATGCCATCCACATCTACACCAGCACACTACGTGGAGACGTGAAGCGAAGATTGACGACGACTACAGTAGCTTAATCGGAGGTACTCCGTGATCTTAATCACGGGGGTAACTAAGTAGGTGCCTTCCGAGGCCCTATGAACCATGAAGACACAATCGCCGAAGTTAGAGTGCCGCCAGCTAGTCATGGCGCACGTTTATTAGGAACTTGTAATTGTTACTCATGAGATTAATAAATTATGTGTTACTGTTCCTTTGTTTTGTGTATGCGTGAGTACACTGGCACGCCCGCATTTCTTTCCCACACGAGAAGCCGCTCGAGGCGGGTTTTCTGGTATCCAAACAAGCCTACAGCAAGAGTGGTGCCTTCTTATTTGAAATTTGCCTCAACTTCTTGGCCACCATGTCCTCGACTATGTCATGATAGTCTTTTAGTGTAGATGGTTGTGGTCCTGCACTTGCTGAAGCGGAGTGATTTTGCGACGGATTTGGATGAGCACTTATTATGCCTTCTAACTCATCAATTTGTGGGTTCTCCTGGGGTGGCCGAGGTGCGCCCGGTTGTTGTACATTTTGGGTTTGGGCTGGCATTAGTTCAACCAAATTTTTGAACTTTGTTGACAATGCCCTAATCATCTTGGCTTGAGCCTGTACTTGTTCTTCTTCGTAGCTTTCTCTTTTGGTGTTATCTTCCCCTGCCATGTGCACTGGCGTGATGTTAACATTGACAGCGTACTCTTCTCCCTCTTAAGGAATAGATCGAGCCAGGTGACCATAGAATGGTATAGTGGAGTGCACCTCCAATGACGAGGAGTCGGAGTCAGAGTCAGAACTGCAGTTGTAAGGTCCTCAAAAAGCCATAGTAGCAGCTCTTTGAGATCTTGGGAAGTCGTGACGCTATATCAAAGTATCGCCTCGAGGATATTCTGATGTCATGGCCTATATAGTCACCATTGGAAAGTGATTTTCGCCCGTCCTTCAGTAATGTGGAGGCAAGGAGCTGAGGCCTTTGCTGTCCTATCAGCCATAGGCGTGCTTGGTTTCTTCACCACCTTAGCGCTTTTGCATGGTAGGGAGGTGCTCGTGAAGTTGGCCCTCGGGTTCACCGGAATCTCTTCACCAGAAGGATTGGTGAAGTCATGGGTCACAGGGGAGGAACCATTTTTCATCACGCTTGCGCTCTAAATGCACTGTCAATGCAACACACATGGCTATATCTTTCTTTTGATGCTTACGCTGCTTGGGAAGCTTCTTCATCCATTGCAGCTGCATCATTAGCTTGTGCTCGAGAAATAGCTTCCCTATCTCATACAGAGACGGCACCCTCTCAATCCCTTCCATTGGTGCAGAAGAGGTTGAGGGTGACTCGCCGGTGCTCTCCGAGGAAGCTATGCTTGGGGTGCCTTCACGCGATCCACCTCTCTTCAAAATAGTCACAGGGCACTCTTGAGTAGAACTGGCCTCCTTGCTTGGCGCCTTGGCACCTCGCACCTTACAGGGTTTAGGAGTCAATCGCTTAAGGAGGTAGTTTTACATCTCGTTGCTATCTAGAATGGGGGACATGCGAAACATGATCCTCTCATCTTCTTGACGTACTTCACCATCAGCCCAGATGCGCACTTGAGTGTGCTTCGGCACCAATTGTTCCAACTGACGGTAGAGTGCATGACGGTTCCTCCGACAGCTCTCATGCTTGCGTTGGTTATCCGTAGGCACATGCAGGGCTTGCGGAGTTACTTGTGATGCCTAGGGTGGTGTTGGCTCCCCTTGTTGAGCACTTGTATTTGGCGCGTTTTGGTTTCCGGAAGTTGTGGGTTTTGGAAGGCACAACCCGGCGGTGGCAGTTAGGGCAAGCGTCCCTAAACTACAACACTGATCGACCAATAGGTAATTGCCAGATGATGTAAGGAGGGCTGCAATGCAGGCGAAATAACAGCAGCTGGTGAGCTATCTAGGGTTAGAGCGGCAGCGATAAAAGACACAATACGGCTACCAAAAAAATAATATGCACAACGTCATCGCTTTTGTGACAAGGAATAAAATGTGTGATCTTAGAAAAGCGATCAACTACCAAAAAATACTGTCCCCCCTCTTAGTCCTAGGTAATCCCAAGAAAAATCTATTGATATATCATCCGAAGGAATAGAGGGAACGGAAAGTGGCATGTACAAACCATGTGGATGCAATCGTGACCTAGCTTTTTGACATGTGGCGCACCGAGCCATGAACCGCTCAACATCTCGCCTCATTTGTGGCCAAAAGAAGTGTGTGTCCAGCACCATCGCCATCTTCTTAGCACCAAAATGACCCATCAATCTGCCTCCATGTGCCTTCCGGCAACAATAAAAGAAGAACAGAACCAATGAGAATGCATAGGCGGTTAGCTCTATACAAAAATCCATCATTTATCATGTATTTGTTCCATGTGCGGCCCTCTTTACGATTCTCGAACTTCTTTAAAATCAACATCATTCACATATTGCTCTTTATTTGTTTCAATTCGAGATACGACAATCAAGTTGAGACAACATATTATACCGCCTAGACAAAGCATCAACAATAACATTATCCTTCCCTTTCTTGTGTTTTATAATATAAGGAAAAGATTCAATAAATTCAGCCCACTTAGCATGTCGACGGTTCAGTTTGTGTTTGCGTTCTAATATGCTTAGAGTGATCAGAGTGAATAACAAACTCTTTAGGCCATAGATAATGTTGCCGTGTCTCTAATGTACGAACATGAGCATATAATTCTTTGTCATATGTGGAATAATTAAGAACAGGTCCACTTAATTTCTCACTAAAATAGGCAATGGGTTTACCTTCCTGCATCAAAACGGCACCGATACCAATGCCACTAGCATCACAATCAAGTTCAAAAGTCTTACCAAAATCAGGAAGTTGTAGCAATGGTTCTTGGGTAAGTTTTTCCTTCAAAAGAGTGAAAGCCGTTTCTTGTTCCTCACACCAGTGCATGTCAAGCCCTTCTTTGTTCGCTCATTAAGCGAGGCTGCAATGGTGCTGAAATCATTCACAAAACAGTGGTAAAATGCGCAAGTCCATGAAAGCTCCGTACTTGCGTCACCATTGTGAGCATTGGCCAACTCCTTATACCTTGCACTTTGATCCCATCTACCTCAATTCCCTGTGAGGTAGCCAAGAAACGATACTTGTTTGGTGCAAAAAGTGCACTTTCGAGGTTACCCAATAATCGTGCAGCTCACAACGCATTAAAAATAGCACGCGCAGGTGGTCAAGATGTTCAGTTAAAGACTTGCTGTAGATCAATATATCATCAAAGTAAACCACCACAAATTTTCTAATGAAAGGATGTAAAACCTCACTCATTAATCTCATGAAAGTGCTAGGTGCATCAGTTAATCCAAAAAGCATTACTAACTACTAATACAAGCCGAACTTGGTTTTAAATGCAGTTTTCCATTCATCGCCTAATTTCATTCTTTTTTGGTCATACCTTTGAAAAAACTATAGAACCACTTAACTCATCAAGAATGTCGTCTAACTTGGCGATAGGATGACGATACCTTATCGTGAAATTGTTAATGGATCTACAATTTGTGCACATGCGCCAGCTGCCATGTTTTTGGAACCAAAATAACTAGAATAGGACAAGGACTAAGGCTCTCACGCACGTACCCACGGTCCAAAAGGTCTTAGACTTGGTGTTGAATTTCCTTAATCTCCTCTGGATTGGCTTGGTAGGCAGCTCTATTTGGCAAGCTTGCTCCAGGAATCAAATCAATCCGGTGCTCATTTCCTTGAATAGGCGGAAGTCCTAGAGGCATCTCAGATAGAAACACGTCACTATATTCCTGCAAAAGGTTAGTGACAGAGGATGGCAAAGCACAAGAAATATCATCCATGGAAAATAGAACATCTTTGTATATCAAGGCATAGCATACATAATTAATTTGGGCAAATCAAATTTAGTAGCAAGTATCACAAGATTTTTCAACTTAATGGTTGGTGGGGTTTCAGTTTCAGGATCATTAGCAGGTCTCCCCTTATCAGCCTGTACAACTTGGACTGGAGTCATGGGTTGCAAAGTATTTTTTTGGCCCTTATGCATAAGAGTATAAGTATTATTCCTACCATGGTGGATAGCATCATTATCAAATTCCCATGGGGCGACCCAACAAAAGAGAGCAAGCTTGCATTGGCAACACATCACAATCTACATAATCAGAATATGGTCGACCAAGGGAAAAATGCACTCGGGCTATTAGTGTTACCTTGGCCTTACCTGACTCATTTAGCCACTGAATATAGTATGGATGTTTATGAGGACGCATTTCCAATTGGAGCGTGTTGACAAGATCCGAACTCACCAAATTGTTGCAGCTGCCACCATCAATGATGACACGCACACGCTGATCTTTAATCACAAATAAAATCTAGAACAAGTTATGACAATGCAGTTTCTTGGCGTTCCCCATCTATGCACTAAGCTCGCGCTGCACAATACAAATCCGCTGGTCTCCAGCGTCATCTATGTCAAAGAAAGGCCCCCATCATTGGAAGCAGGTGGATCTTTAGCGTCTTCCTCGACATCACCAGCGCTAATGTGGCCTCCATCTTTTGTCACAACATATGCTCGCCTGCTAGGACATTCTCTTGCCACATGACCAAGCCCTTGACATCGATGGCACTGAATGGGAGAAGAGCGCCTAGTGGAAGCTACAGAAGACGCGGGTTCCGGCACACGACTTTTACCTACCGATGGTGAAGAAGATGGTGCCGAACGGATGCTCGCAGGTGGTTTAGTACGTGTGCCTGCTGGTGGTGCTGTTGTAGGAGTGCTCGCTGTCTTGGAGAGAGATGGCATGATCTCTTTAGGCGTGTAGGAGGTCCCGTAGTTGCTCCTACTCCTCGGCTGTAGTTGAAGACCCTATAATTCCTTCTCTGCGCAAGCATAGCCAATTGAAACAATTCGTTTGTAGTATTCCAAGTTTTGTAATCAACAAGATCTTGAATCTCATGCCGCAAACCTCCATATAAAAACTAACAATGTTTTCCTCTACAATTCCACAACGCATCACACCTTTCTGAAGCTCTGCATAATTATATTGTACAGACATATCTCCCTAATCTAAGCGCTGTAATTTTTACGCAGATCTCATTTATAAGAAACAAGGACAAATCTATCAGGCATTGCTTCCTTAAGCCCTTCCCATGAAAGATGTTCTTGCAAAGAGGTCCACTAGATTATAGAAAAATCCTTAAATTCACTAGTGGCTTGTTGAATCCTATGGCAAGGAGGTACTTGATGGGATTCAAATTTTTGTTCTATTGTCATCTCCCAATCTAAATATTCCTCAGCATCATATCTCCCATCATATTTTGGAGGCTTGGTCTCAAGGTGTTGAACTCTATCGGTTAGGGCGGAGAGACCCTTCTCCACACGTTCAACAGTTTTGATGTTGTCTTTTTAGTAAAAACCCTATAAGCTAATTGGGTTTATTTGGTGGGATCACACCTTCACACACGCGTCTTACCAAGTTCTTACCAACGCTAGCAGAGGATGACAAGCGGGCGGTTGGGCTGTGATACATGTGAGGAAGTGGGCACCGCGATTGCAAGGTCGAATCTGTACTGACTGATGTGAAGAATATGTGGAGTTTGGGAAGGCCCAAATATGTGAATAAGGACTAGCAAATAACTAGTGTAGATTAGCGAAGTTCAATAAGTGTCCAAAGCACAACTCAGAATTGCTGGCTAAGACGTGTCTAGACATAGCACAACAAGATGAATCCAAGGACGATGCAAAGATCTTATAGAAAAAAGCAAAAACAACACTCGACAAAAACACACTTTTCCTTTTTTTCTGATTTTTGGCCGGATTTTCCCAAAAGGCACTATTAGGAATAAAACTTTTTGGAGAGGCAAAGAGAGAACACAGCTGGGCTGCTGCTTCTTAGTGGGTTGTGGTAGCTGGCATGGGCTTCGGCCCAGACAAAGGTATTGGGCAGAGGCAGGCTGGCTTGGGACGCGAGCGGGGAAGATGGAAAAAGGCCTTCTGGCCAAAACAGAAAAGGAGAGAGAGAGGTTTCCTTTTTATTTTATTTTTTTCCTATTCTTTCTCTTTTTTTTTTGTTGTTCAAATTCATTTCGAAA
Source organism: Hyparrhenia diplandra (assembly GCA_015847255.1). Taxonomy (NCBI): domain Eukaryota; kingdom Viridiplantae; phylum Streptophyta; class Magnoliopsida; order Poales; family Poaceae; genus Hyparrhenia; species Hyparrhenia diplandra. The sequence goes on from JADLZK010001920.1 coordinate 261,236, forward strand.
TCAAATTCAAAACCTTTTAAATTCAAATAAAACTTAAATTCAAGTACTCAACACAAAATGAATAGTACATCAACATGAATGCTTCAACAAACGTTGCTAACTTATATTTGATTTAATTCTTTATTTCATAAAAATTGCTATTTATCCTATATTTGACATGTCATAAAATGCATAATTAATCTATTTAATATATTTTTAAAATTACAAAAATTCCCTGTGTTACAGTCACGAACTTCATTATCACCGGCTGGGACACGGCGCCGCCGGGCACTGACATGGTTCTTCTGGCTCGTTTCCAGCAGGCCAGGCGTAGAGGACAAGATGGGTGGGGCGAGATCCGCACGGTCGCGTGCTGCTAGTAGCCAGGGCACCACCACGGCCTCAAGCACGACCTTCAGCTTCGGCGACCTGCGCGATATGCACTACATCCACGCCAGCCATCACCGAAGTCCATGTGGCTGTACCTATTGGTGCCCATGGACTCGTTCCACTGCAAGAAGGAAGACACCCTGCTGGGAGAGGTGGGAGAGCCATGTCCCGTACGTGGTGGGAGACACAATTACCGTACTAACCATTCACTTAAAAAAAATAATTAGTACTAATTATTTACTTAGAAATTGAGAGTAGCCAGGAAGTACCCCAACCACTCTAAAACAGCTCAAATGAATGCAATGACAAATCTTTTAATCAGCAATCAATTGCATCACTGAATTTACTGCTGATAATAAAAATACAGATGTCCTATATACCATGCTAATTTGTGCATGATACATCACAAGATTAGGCTTCACCATTACGTACTGTTGGTTGTTCTTCTTCTTCATGTCTTTGTTTAGCAATGTGCATCGAATCAGTTGACATTGACAAGTTCACTTCTATAAGTCTTCCGGTGGTGGTTGTGGTATGTATGTGAAATATGATAACGCTCAAGTTTTGCATTTTCCAGTTCCATGACCAGGCGTCACTCTATGACGCAACACATACCCCAAGCTACCAGGCTCAAAAATTCCACCGCGGTCCACGATTTTGCTAGCTTTCAGCCTCTGTGTGTTGCCCATGTATTTTGGCTATCTTACTTTCAACTTCATTCTGATGCTAAAACTTCTGATGCACCCCATACTCATTAGAATCTCTCTAAGGGTCTCCACTGAACTACTAGAGTGGAGTTAGTCATCAACTTAGCCCAATCACTTGAGGTATCTGCTGCGCACAAGGCCCAAATCTGAACATATTTGTGGAGGAGCCCCATGAGTAGCATCTGACAGAGTGAAACATAATTTGATGTTTATAGCTGGGACTAGAAGCTGCGGTCTCTTGTATATATAGCTCAGAAAAGAGCAAGCTTCAGTACCACATTGGTTCAGCGATAGTCAATCTTGGAGGGGACATTGGTAGAGAGAGGACGACTGGAGTACTAGCTCTTCTTCCTGAGGCATCAATGGAAACGGTGGTGGCTCAGTTTTTGAGGACATTATATTGTGTTTTTGGTTGAGAACTTGATGATTTACAGGATAAAACGCCCACCGATCCTTGTCTTGCAAATGCTTCTACACATAGGATTTTGCTTCATAGTATGCGGTCGATTTAACAAAGTAGTCAAGCCTCACCACCGCATGCATATTGGAGTTATAGAGTCTTTGCATACTCTCTCTCAGTTTCAAGTTGCATACTCTCTCACAGTTGCCAATATATTTCGGTTCATTCTCACGCTAAAACTCCTGATGCATCCCATACTCATTAGAATCTCTCTCTAAGGGTCTCCACTGAATTACTAGAGTGGTCCTAGTCATCAACTCAGCACAATCACTTGAGGTACCTGCTGCACACAAGGCCCAAATCTGAACATATTTGTGGAGGTGCCCCATGAGTAGCATCTGACCGAGTGAAACATAATTTGAGGTTTATAGCTGGGACTAGAAGCTGCGGTATCTTATATATATAGCCCAGACAGGAGGAAGCTTTAGCGCCACATTGGTTCAGTGATAGTCAATCTTGGAGGGGACATGTTGATTACAGAGAGAGGACGACTAGATTACTCTTCTTCCTGAGGCATCAATGCTAAAGGTGGTACGGTGGCTGAGTTTTTGAGGATATAATAGTGTGTTTTGTGGAGAACTTGATGATTTACAGGATAAAAGGTCCACCTATCCTTGTCTTGCAAATGTTTCTACACATAGGATTTTGCTTCATAGAATGTGGTCGATTTAACAAAGTAGTCCAGCCTCACCACCACACGCATATTGGAGTTATAGAGTCTTTGCATACTCTATATATTCTGCAATCTATGAACCAGGAAATTAAATATTGTACAATAAGTTCATCATGTGTGTCTATGAGTCATCCGGCGGCGAGGTTTGTCGGTTACCATCAACACAGAAGCACTCAAACAGGGGGGATTGCTTCTGCGCTAGAATGGTGTTGGATTCACATAGCTGGCCTTTGATGACAACGCTCAAGTCCTCCTTCAACTTACCTTCTCAGGCTCACTCCAAAGCACCCAGTCCCAAAATTACACCTAGTCATCATAGGTAAACCGGTTCGCTAGCTTGCAGGTCTTGCCACATGCGGATGTATTTTAGCTCTATATTTATTTGGTTCATGCTTGCACCAAAACCCCAGACGAGTCTCGTCCTCATTCTCATTGGAAACTCTATGTAATAAGGGTCGCTACTGAACTCCTAGCTAGAGAAAGTTAGTAGCTACTTGTCAACAATTCAGGTCGTCAACCCTATTTCAGGCAGGGCATTCCAATCTGAAGGAGGCGTGTATTTTCTTGTCTCTTTTGATTGGATCTGTGAATTTTATTTATTTTCTGGTGTCTAAGACCCACCGGTGCTACACTGATGACACACACTTATATGCAAGGAACTTGTCTTAGCCACTCAGGTAGTCAACCAATTTTACACAAGGACAGTTCCAACATGAAAGGGGTGGTGGGGGGGGGGGGGTGGTTTGGGGTGTGTGTGTGGGGGAGGGGGGTGTTGCAGAAATTGCTTCCTTCGCACCATGCATGGGTCTTCATATGATGTACTGTGCAATTCTACATGTTTTAGCTTTTGAGATTTCATTACACATCCTACTACTATGTTTGGTCTGTACTGTGATGGCAGCGCTTGAATGAAGCGACCTGAACCCAGACAGAAGCCATTGGAAATGTTGCAGAGTTGTAGGATGAAATTAACTAATCTCATTCTTCTATAATTAAAGCGAATGGATTAATGAGGAAATGTGAGGAATCTAACTATACACATCCTTTTAGTGCTGTTTTGGTGAAGCGAACCTCCAAAGTGGCAAATTGTAGATTCTAGTTCCTGTTTGGAAGTAAATTTTCCACTAATATCATAAGTAACAAATGCTCCATGGAAGTGAATTTTGTAGAGGGAGTACACAAAGCAGGACAGTACAGTTTGGTGCTCGGTCAATGCAAGTAGTAGTAACTGAACCACCAAGACTCCCAGTCTCATCCGTCCACATTGCCTCATGATAGGAAAACGGGTTTGCTAGCTTTCAGGACTCTCTATGGTACCCATCTGTTTTAGCTCCATCATTTCTTCAAGTTTATTTTCGCACTAAAACTCCTGACACATCCCATCCTCATTAGAATCTCTCTAAGGGTTCCCACTCAACTACTTGAATCGTTGTAGTCTAACTTGGGTATGTGAACAGATTTGTGGAGGAGCCCCATGAGGAGCATCTGGCAGCAGTGAAACATAATTTGAGGTTCATGGCTGGAACTAGAAGCTGGGTCTCTTATAGCCCAGATAGGAGGAAGGTACAACACTACATGGGTTCAGTGGCAGTCATCTTGGAAGGTACATTGATTATAGAAAGAGAACGATTTGAGTACTCTTTTTCCTGATGCATTTATGGAAAAAGGTGTTGCTGTTGTGAACTTGTGACGTTTTCCAAACAGTGTGGTTGGCTTGGATGCTGGCTGACAATTTCTAAACGAAGCCTCGAAGCCGGTGCTAAGGGTGGACAAAATGTCTGTTATTTCCTTGATTGAAAAACCAAGTGCATCATTCCATGAGTAAAGACATGGACACAAGGTTTATCCAAGATTACACACACGATGGCCAAAACCGAAGCGAAGTTCACTGGGACTAACTAGCAGTTGGGACTTGGGAGATATATGCTGACAAAACCTATCTGCAAGGCGATGTTCTATGAGCTGAACTAATTGTATAACTCAATCCCCCCCCCACCCCCACCCCCTAGAGCATCATTTATGGCACGTCGTTGTAAACTATTTTATCTTAATACAAAAGATGCGCAAATCTTTTATGTACACGAGGAAAAAAAACTATCTACATGGTGATGTTCCAGTATCTTTTCAACTGCGGTCTGGTGTCTCTCCTCACTTCTTGTCTGTCCCACCGTATTTTTATTTGAACGGAGGAGCACCTGGCCGCGGATGCTTCGTCGCTCTACCTTTTACATCGCTGATGAATCTAAAACTCCTGGTGCATCCTATCCCCACTAACTCGAATGTTTGCACGGCTAGGTGGCCACCAATTCCCGTTGCCATGCTATACGCCTCTGTTCTTGTGCTCATCAACACCTTCATCACTATTTTTTTTTTTGAATTTTCCTTAATCACTATTTTGGACACTCCATAGTCAGTGCGGATGAACCAGGAAGTATACAAGCATGTTTTCGGATAGGGGTCTGCAGCTAGCTCTATATATAGAGGCGTTCTATGAAGTAATCTGATATTGTTATGCTCTCTTTGTTTATTCAACCATCCATCAGGCTATATAACAATACTGAAGTGTGGTAAATCCTTTTCCAAGCAAATAGGAGCACCATATTCAGTATTCTGCCTTACGCCATAGGGTCTTGTCCCCTGTGCTTGTTTTTTTCTGTCTTTATTCTCATTCTCTGCTCACAAGCACAACGTGGGGTAAAAATCTCTAAAAAAAACCCGCGATGATCATCCTCATGCTAGCCATTGTTGCACAAGATAATATCTCATCCTAGTTGACCTAATTAGCAGGGGGTGGGGGGGGGGCTTCCCCCACCTACTTTCATTTCAAAAAAGTCCTCGCGTTTTTAGGAACGGAAGAAACCCGGTCATCCCGGTTAATCATAGAAAACCGGACTAAAACCACACATGTCACCACACTAAAACACAAGAAAGACAAAAAGAAAATTACAACGCCAGAACACATGAACTATTCAACGATGCCTCCAAGGAGGTGGATGACGTGACATCGCCACCATCGTCAACCAAGCAAACACCATAGAGCTTGGCAGAGCTTCGGAGCCTTGTGCTAAGGAGTTGAGCGGGATGACCAAAACAGGAGCAACGCATGGTGTTCTTCAATGACGCCTCAAAGGAGATTGCCATCATCGGCCCCGGGTAATCTGGCTAAACTTTCACCCGTAACTTGTGGAAGAGGCCCCATCAAGCTGCTATCTCCACAATGTCGCCGGTTGTCGTGCTTGTGACCACCACACGTCGGTCGCCGCCACACGCTATGGAGCCATACAGACTCACCCGTGACGACGGGCGGCGCCCCGATAGCACCGGCCGCCGCCACATGTCACGGAGTCGCCAGACTTGCCCACACTAAGATGGAAGGCGTGCACCGACACAGCTGGTCACTACAACACGCCCGGATCTGCTCGACTCGCGACGCCATGACGGGAGGTGCGCACTAACAACGCCCGTAGCCGCCCACACATAGTGGAGCTGCATGCACTTCGCTCCCGACGATGGGAGGCGCTGAAGGCCGACAGCGCCCGGTCGCTACCACACGCGCCGCGAGCCGCCGGACTCGCGGGTGATGACGGGAGGCGCACACCGACAGTGCTGGTCACCGCCCGCACGCCGCGAGCCGCGAGATATGGACTCGCCCGCGATGATAGGAGGCACGCGACCGGCGCAAGGTGCCGGGTCACCACCACACGTCGCAGAGTTGCACAGACTCGCCCGTGACGACGGAAGACGTGTAACCGACAAAGACCGCCACACGCCACATGTCACGGAGCTACACAAACTCGGCCTCGATGACGGGAGGTGTGTTGGGAATATGCCCTAGAGATAATCATAGAGATGATTGTATTGCCTTTTATACATGATAAAATACGTGTTCATGAATATCCATTAAAGACAACTTGTATCGATTGGTAATTATGTGAATTGTTTGTGGAACTCTTTACTTGTATGGTTATTCTATAATTGTCCCTAGTCGGAGTTCATGTGAGGACAAACATGAATATTAGATCAGCACACATATTGGTTGATAAATATGTTTCACAAGTAATAGACATGGAGATGTCAAACTAATAGTGTGGGCACATGTATGACATGGGGCTAGATTGACCCGACATGAGATGTTATTATTATCTCTTTACGCATCATGTACGTTACATCCTTAGACCTGAGATTGTCGTATGTACTCAAGATGTGAAATGACCTACATAGAGACTATCAAACATTACTTCATAATTGGGTTGCTATAAAGGTTGTCTTCGTGTTTAACGCTACTCCGTAATTGGGTACCTATGAAGGTGGTCTTCGAGTTTGTCAGGATTCCCACTAAAAAAGGGAACTTCCCGAAATTCCAGAAATTTCAGCTAAAAATTCAAATTAAATTCAAAAATGTTTTTTAAAAAATTTACATGGTTTCGCTATAAATTATCAATGGTTGATCATACACCACAAATACATGAAAAATTTTGACATAATTCCACATTTCTATGGGGATACACGGGGCTCACGGGTAGCGGCAGCGTGGTACACCGCAGGAGACGCTGCCGCCGCCGCCACCACCAAAGGTGAGTCGGAGAGAGGGAATAGAATGTGGATTTTGGGTGTGATTTTAGGGTCTTCTAGGGCTATATATATGGTGGGCCGATGGGAAAGTCGATTTTGAGCCATCTTGGCGCTATTTGAGGGCGGAAGATGAATTCACACCTAAATTTTTTGACGGAAGAGGATTTCTTTCGATACCCATCGAAACACGAAATTTCTAAAATTCCGGAAAATTTCGGCCGAAATTGAAAACCCTAAGGAAGCATGCTGTGAGACATAGTCAATCAAGATGGAATTGTCCCTCTCGATGAGGGAGGTATCATTGGACCACTCGAATGATTGGATCAAGAAATGCATGGCTGTGCTTGGGTTAAATGTTAATCCACGAGGTTGACCAATATCGTGAGGCAAGAAAATAACATATATGTGAGTTCGTGGTGGTTCGTCTGATATGATTATTGCGTACACATGGGAGTTGACACGTCTTGCTAGAGGCCGCTGTCAACTATTGGTTGAGTAGGAGTACTCGGTCCATGTCTCTCTGTGGGTGACCCCAAAGGGTCGCATGCTTAAGGGGAAGAAGGCCTAATTCAGATTTGACCCCAATTAGATGAGGCTTAGGGTTACTAATGGGCTTCCAGATCGGGAGCCTATTAGGGACGCCTATATAAGAGAGATGGGCGCGGGGCTAGGTTAAGCCACACCACTTTGGCAGCCGCCACCGCCCACGCCCTCGCCTCTTGCGTCTCGCGGACCTAGCAGTCCGGAGGTGTATCGCTTCCTCCCTATACGTGTGAGATACCTTGGAGGTGCTGCATCTGGAGCACAAGGATGAACCGCACGTGGAGGATGGACGTGAGCAACTACATAGCACCGCTATGACGCATACATCTACGTCGAGGGTCGACACTTCCGCTGCACCTATGCGTCTAGTGGTAATCCTGTGATCTATAACTAGCAGTAGTTCCTGGTTTATGGGTAGAAAAGTTTTATTTTCTAGCTAGCATAGCGATCCCATATTCCTTCAAGGTGCACACCGATAGCGCCGGTCGCCGCCACACGTCGTGGAGCTGCTCGGACTCGCCTGCGACGATGGGAGGCGCCCAGCGGGTGGTTTGGGCATTCCGTCGAACACTGGCGTGCACCACCAACCGAGCAGCTTGTCCTTTGACGGCAGGTCAGTAGGGCTTCTTGTTGCTCTACACCCGGGATCCGTTAGACAACCCACTGCCGGCAACAACCGCCGGCAAGAACCATCCGCTGGGCGGCGAAAGCATAGCAAGCCGCACAACCTGCCACCTAGATTAGACAGATCTGTCCGTTGGCGGCACACCCGCCGCCTTGTTACGCCCGGCCGCCACGCCGCCGGGCGACCACCTGCTGCATGAAGACTCAGATCCCGCCGCAGCAGGGCCCGATCCGCCGGCCGCCCCAGATTATCTGCAAGAACGTTTATGATTTACGCTCCATATGAAACATAGAGTCATGGATACCTTCAAGATTCAAGTCACGAGACTTCCCTTTAGTGATTTTCAGTCCATCCAAATCTGTTGCACCGTCTGTTCATTTTGTTTTTAGTTTCCTTACAGGGATTTTTTTAGATGTTTCCTCTTCATTGATCTCAAGATTGAAATATAAGGCAACATTAAAGAAATGATCATGTTATTTAAGAACTGTAATTCAATGAGTTATTCGTGTTGATACAAGACAAGGCTTTACTTGACAATAGCTGATAAGTTGAAGAGATGGAAAAACAAGTAGTGACATCTGATTGTTCTAGATCGAGTAGACACAAGGATATGATGGTGGATCACATATGCTCTGGCCTCTCAATGCTGATAATAAGGCTCAAACACCTGATGTATCACATCCCTAGTGGAGGCCTCAGCAAAGTTGCAATTGATATGCTACTGCAAAAAACAAACAATTACCATTCAATATATATTTTCTTTGTCAATTCGATGGTGTAGTGTGTAGCTTTATTTATAGGCGAATGTTTTCTACTCAACATTAATGCTCTCATTGCTTTACACATCAACAAATAGCTGCATTTTGAGCACACCACATTTGCACAAGAACTCTAGCTATATAAATAGAAACCTGGAATGCTGGGAACAAATGTTTTGTTGCTTCGATGTCACTTGCTTTACCGATGACAAGGAAAAAGATAGATTGACAATGCTACATCCGTGATGAGGATCAGCCAAGCAACAATGATCTATCTGGAAACTCTGTCACTAGCTGCCAATCACTGTAATGGAACAGAATGCTTGAGTTTTTCTGTGGTACTGGTACACTAAAAATACTGTCTCGGCGTCGTATAGAAGAGGTAATGGAAAACTAGTATGGTTATAATCCGCGTTTAATTATCGGATAATCCATATCCGCCGGATTTTGCCAATACCATAACCTACACCGCATCTGCATATAGTCGGATTCGGATTATCCGCGATCCCCACGGAAATTAAAAACACTTCTCGATATTCTTAAAATTCGGATTCGAGCGGATCGGGTGCGGAGGATTATCCGCACCACTTTCATCCCTATGAAAGTTTGTGGAGGGAGTACACAGAGCTGGACAATACACTCTGCAAAGGCGCGAGCACTGCCAGTACGTAAGCAGTAACAGAGGCTGCTAAGAAGGATGGCCGCTGAGAATCGAAGGCTCCCTCAACACACCCGAAGCTGAGGAGAAGAATCAAATTTGATGTCATTGATTTCACACCTTTTTGTATATGAAATTTCAGTTATATAGATCCTACATCATCTAAAATGAGTGTTTCTCACTCTTGCAACTGAAAATCGAGAGACTAAATGTTGTTGCCATCTAGAGAGTTTTTTTTCACTTGCTCTGGTGACCAATTTGCTGATGAAGTGGAATTTTTTAGGTAAAATTTTCTGGGTGTAGCTACATTTTCTGCTGCCCTTAAAGCAAGATATAAGAAGTCCCAATCACTGAAATGGACAGAGTTTCACCGACGGTATACCACGGTGGCGACGTACTCTCCCCTTCACCAACAGCGCCGGCCTCACCTCTGTCCTCCATCAACGGTGCCGGTGTCACATGCAACTCTCCTTCACCGACGGAACCCATGCTCCCTGTCTCAAGTCAACATACTCATTTGAGGTACCTGTTGCACAAAAAGCCTGACTTGGGTATATGAGCAGATTTGTTGAGGAGCCCCATGAGGAGCATCAGGCAGTGGTGAAAAATAATTTGAGGTTCATATAGCTGGGACTAGAAGCCGGTTTCTCTTATTATAGCCCAGAAAGGAGGAAGGTACGTACACCACTAAACGGGTTGGGTGAGTACAGCACTAAATGGTCATCTTGGACGGGACATTCATTACGGGAACAGCACGACTAGAGTATTCTTCATCCTGATGCATCAATGCAAAAGGTTGTGGTGTTATCAAACTGTGAGGTTTTGCACTGCTGCTGCTACCTTTCCTTGCTGGCTGACATGCTGCTAGCGCTATTTCCTGGATAAAGAATGTCTAGTGTATGACTACTCCCTCTATCCCAGTAAGATTGTCGTACTAGGACTCCACCGATGTCCCGATGAGTCTGTCGCTTTAGCTGTGGGACCACAAGTGCTGCTCTCCACCGTAGCATGCAGCTGCAGCCTTATCCGCTCGCCACACCAAGTTCGAACACCGAGCCATGCCGCCGCGCTGCCAGATTCGCCGTGGGACCGAGCTCGCTGTCTGCCTAATGAGGAGGCCGGGCGGGACGGGCGGCCGACGAGCAATCTTGCGAGAGGAGCGTGGCCCGCCCTCCCTCGCAGATCCGGCGAGACGCCGGGTTGTGGCGGCTGAGGCGAGGCGGCTGCCGGGCTGTGGTGGAGCGACGACCCCAACAGCACTTTGCTCGACCGCGGCCTCGCAGTCTCCCCCGCCCGCCTGCGAAGTCCCGATCCCATGCCCGCCCAGCGAGTCCCGGTCCCTGTGCTCGGCTCCCGCGACGAAGCCCGTAGTGGTGGTGCATGGCCTTCCCGGCACATGGCCACGCTTGAAATTCCGACGCATCCCATCCCTACACTAATGTAACCACTGACAACACTGTAATTTTCTTCCCTTTTTTCTTCTTCTGTGAAGTGTGTACATGAGTATAATTGTTTTTTGCTGACGCCTAAAACCCACTGGTGCTGAACTGAGAACACTGAGGTCAACATAGTTTATATAAGGCTCCTCTCCTTTGCATGCAACGTATCGTAAGAATTAATTAGGAATCCCAATTCATTTTTTCTGTCGTGGTAAAGAATTAAATAGGAAAGAGACAAGTCGCAATGCACATGATTTTCCTTATGCATTGTGTTGACACGAACTAGGGTTCGCACCAGCACACTGGGAGGGCCTTGTACGCCCAGGAGGTTGCGATCAAACTAAAACGATCGGCAAGACTTGCAGCTTGACCACCTAAACGGATCTAGAGAGCGGTAGAGGCTTATGTAGAGCTCGATCTCAACCGAAATTAACTTCCGAACAACCTTCGGAAGGATCCGTCACTAGGATGCACATGAAGGGTCTTCTAGAATCGGCAAGGTCACCTATAACGCCGGCGAAATTCATCGAGAGCTTCGTTGAACAACAAGTTAGGGTTTGGAAGAGGTAAAAGTAGAGGTAGGGTTTGTGTTTCGACGATTGGATTTAGATGGGATCAAATCGGCCATAAATCCCTCATTATATAGAGGGGGGATCTCATCCCCTTAGGAACCGCCTTTAGATGCATTTCAAGCACGGGACCTTCCAAAACCGATCTAAAATCGAATCGGTTCGACATGGTCTCTTCATGCGTGCCCGAAAAGCGGCCGGATGCGCCGGCGGGGCACCAACGCTGTCCGAAGAGAGCCCTACGGGAGGGGACCACTGGGACGCCGGTAATGGGGAGAGTCTTTGGGACGCCGTGGCGCAAAGCGTCGGGCATGCACCGGACGCAGTCCGCAGAGGACTATGCCACGAGTCCTAGCGTTCAAGACCTCTGCGCCGTGGTTCGAGCTCCTTCGTCGGATTTCTTGATCTTTTGACCTTTTTGACTTTCTATTGACCATTTTTGAAAACCATTGGGGACGGGCGGGGGGTGTGGGGTGTGTGGGGGGGAGAGCTTCCCCACCCACTTTCATCTCAAAAAGTCCTCATTTTTTAGGGAACGGGAAGAAAATGGGCGTCCGGTTAATCCTAAAAACTGGACTAAAACCGTACATGGCACTGCACTAAAACACAAGAAAGACAGTAAAAGAAAATTACAACGTCGAACACATTAACTCTTCAACGATGCCTCTAGGGAGGTGGATGACGGGACAACGCCACCATCGTCAACCAAGCAAACATCATAGAGCTTGGCGAGCTTTCACCCGAGTCTTGTGCTAAGGAGTTGAGCGGGTGGCCAAAGCAGAGCAAACACGGGGTTCTTCAATGACGCCTTCAAGCAAGAGATTACCATCACTGGCCTGCAGTAATGCGGGTTGAGCTTTCACCCGTAACCTATGGAAGAGGCCCCATCAAGCTGATGTCTCCACAAGGTCGCCGGGCGCCGTTTCGTCACCACCACATGTCGGTTGCCACCACACGTTATGGAGCCAGACGGATTCGCGCCCGCTACGACGGGAGGTGCACACCGACAGCTCGGTCGCCGCCACATGTCGCCGGAAAACGCTCGGACTTCGCTCGCGATGATAGGGGCGTGCAATCGACAACGCTGGGTCACGGCCACACACAGCGGATACGCTTGGACACACCCGTGGCGGCCGGGAGGCGCGCATCATCGGCGTCGGTCGCCGCCACACGTCGCGAGGCGCCACACGACACGCCCCCTAGCGGGAGGCGCTTGGCTGCGGCGCTTAGTCGCCGCCACATCATCTAGCGACGCTTTCGGACTCCCCGCGACGATATCGGGGGGGCGCGCCCGGCAGCCTTGGTCGCCGCCATACGTCGGCGGAGCCACATGGACTTCGCCCGGCGTGACGGGGAGGCAAGCACCGATAGCGTCGGTCACCACCACATGCCGCTGAGGCGCATGGACTCGCTTCGCGATGGCGAGGCGCGCGCACTAATAGCGTCGTCACCACACGCCACGGAGCCGCCACGCATCGCCCACAATGACGGAGGTGCGCCCGACAAAGGCACCGGCCGCTGCCACACGCCGTGGGAGGTAATACGCATTTGGCCGCGATGAGGCGGGAGGTGCGCACCGACAGGCCGGGCCGGTCCCCACACACGCCGTGGAGCTGCTCGGACTCGCCGATACGGGTGGTTTGGGCATTCGTCGAACACTGCCGTGCACCACCACCAACCGGAGCAGCTTGTCCTTTTGTGGCAGGTCTCAGAGGGCTTCACGTTGCTCTACACCCAGATCCGTTAGATAACCCACCGCCGGCAAGAACCGACCGCTAGGGCGGCGAAAGCATAAGCCACACCACCAGCCGCCCAGATCAGATAGATCAGGCCGTTGACCGCCGAGTTGGCCGCACACACCTGTCACCTTCATCCGACCCGCCGCCATGCTGCCCTGGCCACCACCGCGCCCCGAAGACTTAGATCCGGCTGCCGTAGGCCCGGATCTGGCCGGTCCGACCGACCAGCTGGTCCACGATCTCGGAGATGGAGAGGGTGAGGTGGAAGGGTGGTAGGGAGAGGGAGATTGGGGAGGGGGTGAACAGAGGAATGCGCCAGCGGCAGAACCTAGGAGCATGGCAGCGGCGCTGCTTGGCTTCCACCCGAGCCCCTCATTATGTGCAAGAACGTTTATGATTTACGCCCATATGATACACGTAATCATGGATACCTTCAAGATTCAAGTCATGAAACTTCCCTTTAGTGATTTTCAGTCCATCCAAATCTGTTGGACCGTCTGTTCATTTTTTGTTTTTAGTTTCCTTGCAGGGATTTTTTTAGCTGCTTCGTTTTCATTGATCTGAAGATTGAAATAAAATGCAACATAAAGAAATGATCATGTTATTTAAGAAATGTAATTCAGTGAGTTAGTCGTGTTGATATAAGACAAGGCTTTACTTGACAATAGCATAGATACGTCGAAGAGATGGAAAAATGAAGTAGTGACATCTGATTGTTCTAGATCGAGTAGACACAAGGATATGATGGTGGATCACATATGCTCTCGCGCCTCTCAATGCTGATAATAAGGCTCAAACACCTGATCTATCACTAGTGGAGGTCTCAGCAAAGTTGCCATTGATATGCTACTGCAAAAAAACAAACAATTACCATTCAATATTTTCTTTGTCAATTCGATGGTGTAGTGTGTAGCTTTATTTATAGGCGACTGTTTTGTACTCCACATTAATGCTCTCATTGCTTTTTACACAACAACAAATAGCTGCATTTTGAGCACACCACATTTGCTCAAGAACTCTAGCTATATAAATAGAGAAACCTGGAATGCCGGGAACAAATGTTTTGTTGCTTCGATGTCACTTGCTTTGCAGATGACAAGGAAAATTAAATTCAGAATGCTACATTCATGATGAGGATCAGCCAAGCAACAAAGATCTATCTGGAAACTCAGTCACTAGCTGGCCATCACTGGAACGGAACACAATGCTTGAGTTTTTCTGTGGTACTGGTACACTAAAATAACCGTCTGGTCGTATAGAAGAGGCAATGGAAAACTAGTATGCTTATATATTTGTTAGTTGAGAAAAATAGGGAAGATAGTGGGTAGGTAAAATATTTTAGTTTATTACGATTTGTTTGGAGCAACACGTAAGCATACAGCAGGTTGGCATGGTGAATTATCCTCTATGATACAGTTAACGGCAATGGACTCGGCAAAATGGCATATAGTCCCAACCATACACAAGGACTGGGCATACACATTGGCCCGATGAACTTAGTTTATTGTTAAAACAACAGCTAGCAGCTGTGTGCTGTAGAGTAGTTCTAGGGAAGATAGGATGCATTTTGACAGACACGTCATGGAGACACATGTAGAGTAGTTCTAGGGTCAAAATAAAAGGCCATATAAAACATACATATACTGGGTTTCTAAGCAATTATTATGATAATTGAAGGAGTTTTCCTGTTGTATCAATGTATTCCTCAGATTTATTGTGCAGCATTTTTTCGAGGAATAGTGTTGTAATTGAATCTTGATTAAATGAATATGGTAATGAGCAAATTGCATTGCTCATGGATAGTGCTGGATATCATATAATATTTCCTAGTGATCAGTTAGCATGTTAATGACATAGTTAGTTTCTAGGCATGCTCCTTCAAGTATTTCCGAACAGTCATGTAGTCACCCTCTTGGACATGTGTAGTGACTAGTGACTGATCAACACAAAATTCCCTCTACTTTTGCATCTCTTGCATATTTTACTCTTGACTAGAACAAGCTGCTGCAGGAGGCCTTGCCGAGACCTCTCCTTTTAAAACTGTGTTGGATCTAAAATTCCTGGTGCATCCAATTCTCACAATCTCAAATGCTTTTGTGGCCGGGTTGCCACCGAATTCCCATTGTTGCCATGCTACATGCCTATTATCTTGTACTCATCAAGACCTTCAGCTCTATTTTAGATACTATATATCGTCTCTCTTCAACCTGGAAGTATACAAGTGATTTCACATACACACCCCCTTCGTAGGATGTGCATCTAGTTATATATAGAGGCATATGCAGTAAACTGAGATTTTATATATGCCCTTTTCGATTACTCACCTGTCCGCCAGGTAGTTACATAATTGAGAGTATGTGGGGCCACGAACACAGGTCATAATCCTAAGTGAGAAAACACTTTGGAACCTGCATGGTAATACAACTGTCATGCAACGTGATTAGTAGTCTTTTTCTATATATAAGAGTGTACATGTCTGATCAACATCATAGCAATCTTTTAGTTTTGGCAATAAATCACAGCAAGGCCTTCCACCCCTCCTGTTTTCAGTCAAAGAAAAACATTGTAGCAATCTGTCCATACATATATAGTCACGATATAGTGGCAGCCGAATGTGGAATTAGAATCTGATAAAAAAATCAATGAATTTAGCCATAATCTTTCGGATCAGAAACTCAGTATCCATGAAACAATATGATGAAATGATACGTAACACCACAAAGAACATATATAAAGAACCGAAATTAATGACTCGTAAAATTTAAGCTTTGTCTTCCCATTGTAATGCATGGCCATATTTTCTATATATTATATGCATGGAGGCATGTTTCCATGGCGGTTTTCTCAGTATTGAGACCGTATGAGTTGGAATAGTGTGTTCAGACATAGTGCGGAGTCTGATCCCTACTATTACAATGACAGTTTATCGAGACAGTCAACATTAACAGGAACGGGCCAGCTTCAACATCATTGTGACGGTAAATGGATTTTTCCATAGGCAGTGGTCCATGCCTACCACTATTAACCAGCTTTGATATCCTATCGAGAAGTTGGGGGGCCTTGATGTGGGTTACCTGGGCAATGCTACGGTGTCGATCCGATCACCATCATGCCATCCTGGACACATTCGCACCACACTACAAACCGTAATACCGTAGCATTGGAACAATGATGAGTATGATCCCAAGATAAATAAAAATGTATGATGTGATCAAGTCTCAGTCACTGAAACGGACAATGATCTAGATCACTGTTGGTGGTTCTAACTTGTAGCTGTTTCATCTTCTGCTTGTTTAACAATGTGTTTCAAACCAGTTGACACACATGTTTTCTTGTTCTGAGTTAAGCGGCAGTGATATGCTGGTGGTACATATATGTGATAACGCTCAAGTTTTGCACGTTCCAGTTGCCTGATCAGGGGTCACTCCATGAAACAAGAGATCTCCAAAACCTTGATTCATCAAGTTAGGAAAATAGGTCCGATAGCTTTCAGGACTCTCTGTGTTGCCCATGCATTTTAGCCCCATCTGTCCTTCATGTTCTTTCTCGTTCTAAAACTCCTGATGCATCCTACACTCATGATCAGTAGAATCTCTCTCTAAAGGGTCGCCACTTAAGTACTAGAAAGTCTAGAATGATACTAGTCAGCAACCCAACACACTCGTTTGAGGTACCTCTATATTGCACACAAGGCCTGACTTTAAATATGTGAGCAGAGTTGTTGAGGAGCTCCATAAGGAGCATCAGGCAATGCTGAAAAATAATTTGAGGTTCATAGCTGAGACTAGAAGCTGGGTTGTCTTATTATAGCCAGAAGAAGAAAGGAGGAAGGTACAGCACTAAATAGGTTGAATGAGTACAACACTAAATGGGTCATCTTGGAGGGGACATTCATTGTAGGAAGAGCACGACTAGAGTACTCTTCATCCTGAGGCATCAATGCTAAAGGTTGTGGTATTATCATCTACAATACTAATATTTTCTGTATTAATAAATATGTTGCCACCGAATTCCCATTGTTGCCATGCTATATTCCTATTATTTTGTACTCATCAAGACCTTCAGCTCTATTTTAGAAACTATAGATCGACTCTCTTCAACCATGAAGTATACAAGTGTTTTTCACGTACACACCTCCTTCGTAGGATGTGCGTCTAGTTATATATATAGAGGTGTATGTAGTAAACTGAGATTTTATGCCCTTCTCGATTACTCACCTGTCCACCAGGTAGTTACATAATTGAGAGCATGTGGAGCCTTGAACACAGGTCATAATCCTAAGCGAGAAAACACTTTGGAACCAGCATGGTAATTCAACAGTCATGTAACGTGATTAGTAGTCTTTTTCTATATGTAAGACTAGGAGTGTACATGTGTGATCAACATCATATCAATCTTTTAGTTTTGGCAATAAATCACACGAGATTTCA
The DNA here is from genome assembly GCA_015847255.1 of Hyparrhenia diplandra. Taxonomy (NCBI): domain Eukaryota; kingdom Viridiplantae; phylum Streptophyta; class Magnoliopsida; order Poales; family Poaceae; genus Hyparrhenia; species Hyparrhenia diplandra. The sequence continues at coordinate 278,778 of JADLZK010001920.1, forward strand.
CCCGCTTTCACCCCTCCTGTCCATACTTACGGAGTCACGATGTAGTGGCCGGCAGCCGAATATGGAATTAGAATATGATAAAAAAACAATGATCGAACAGCCATCATCTTTCTGATCAGAAACTCAGTAGCCTTGAAACAATATGTTGAAAAATGATATGCAACACCACAAAGATCATATCTAAAGAACAGACATTAACAACACATATTTGGTCTCCCTTTTGTAATTAATGCATGACCATATTTGCTATTTATTATATGCATACGGAGGCACGTTTCCATGGCGTTTTACTCACTATTGAGACCATATGAGTTGGAACAGTGTGTTCAGACATAGTGTAGAGTCTGATCCCCACTATTACCATAACAGTTTACCAAGATTGGTCAAAACACATTAACTGAACCGGCCAGCTTCAACATCATTGTCGCGGTAAATGGAATTTTCCAGGGGCAGTGCTCCATGCCTGCCTTGATATCCAATCGAGTACGTTGGGGCCCTGATTTGGGTTACCAGGGCACTGCTACGGTGTCGTTCTGATTGCGGTCATGCCATCGAGGACACATCGAAGCCACCCTGCACACCGTAACTCCATAGCATTGGAACAATGAGAAGTGTGATCCCAAGATAAATAGAAATGTGTGATGTGATCAATGGATAATTTTCCATGTATCCTGTGGCAAAACAGATTATAAAATCAGATTCTAATCTGAATTAGAATGCATGTCACAATTGTTGAATAGGAACACATTTGGAATGACTCTTCAGGGCTCCTGCTCCTCATCTCATTCAGTCTAGTACTATCCTTAGCTACTGTAGCAATTAGCCGTTTCACACACTGAGAAAGAAAGAACTAGAAATAGTGGATGTGGCGGAGGTGCCACGATTTATAGCTCCTCTGGTTCCGTAGATGTGAGTATTACACAACTGATAGGACATGGGAGTAGTTATATAGTACCCGGAATACATATGCAGGGCCGGTAACACATACGAATAGTTATAACCCAATACATGGAGTAGTTATATCACTATTGTTTCACACCTTGCCTGGTCGAGCCGCCCATACTCCTCCATTTGTATGACTGCCTCTAGACGTGCTCCCAACATACCTAAATGCTCCATGGAAGTGAAGTTTATGGACAACACATTTATGCTGGTGCTGTGACCATTGCCAGTGCGTAAGTAGTAACAGAATGACCAATGGACAGAGGCTAGTAAGAAGGATGGCCGCTGAGAACTGAAGGCTCGCTCAACACACCCGAAGCTGAGGAGAAGAATGAGAGGTGATGTCATTGATTTCACACCTTGCTGTATATGAAATTGCAGTTATATAGATCCGATCCCACAAAATCCAAAATGAGTGTTTCTCACTATTGTGAGTGAAGATCGAGAGATCGACTAAATGTTGTTGCCGTCTAGAGAGTTTTTTTTTTTTTTGATCTGGTGACCAATTTACTGATGAAGTGGAACTTTTCAGGAAGAATTTTCTGGGTGTAGCTACATTTTCTGCTGCCCCTAAAGCAAGATATACCAAGTCTCAGTCACTGAAATGGACAAAGTTTCACCGACGGGTTGGCCACGGGGGCGACCCACCGTCCCCTTGACCAACGGCGCTGGCCTCACCTCTCTCCCTCACCAACAGCGCTGGCGTCACATGGACATCTCCTTCACCGACGGATCCCATGCTCCCAGTCTCAAAAGTCTTGAATGCACCAAGTTAGGAAAATAGGTTCGCTAGCTATCAGGACTCTTTGTGTTGACCATGTATTTTAGCTCCATCTGTCCTTGAAGTTTATTCCTGTGCTAAAACTCCTGATGCATCCCATCCTTAGTAGAATCTCTCTCTAAGGGTCGCCACTGAACTACTAGAATAATACTAGTCAGCAACTCAACACACTCATTTGAGGTACCAGTACATTGCACACAAGGCCTGACTTTAGTAGATGTGAGCAGATTTGTTGAGGAGCCTCATGAGGAGCATCGGGCAGTGGTGAAAAATAATTTGAGGTTTGTGGCTGGGACTAGAAGCTAGGTTCTCTTATTATAGCCCAAAACAAAGGAGGAAGGTACAACACTAAATGGGTTGAGTGAGTACAGCACTAAATGGGTCATCTTGGACGGGGATATTCACTGTAGGAAGAGCACGACTAGAGTACTCTTCATCCAGAGGCATCAGTGGAAAAGGATGTGGTGTTATCAAATTGTGCGGTTTTGCACTGCTGCTTCTACCTTTGCTTGCCAAGGAGTGTTGTTAATTGGCATGTATGGTTGCTACCGACATGCTGCTAGTACCGATTCGATTTTTGCGAGCAGGGGCGAGATCTTTTCCGTGGCGGGCGCAATTTGCACCCGCCACGGAAATGATCTGCCCCCTGCCCGCCTTCGGTGCCGATCTTTCACGTGGCGGGCGCGTTGCATGCGCCCGCCACGTGAAATACGATATTCGGCGTGGCGGGCGCATGCAACGCGCCCGCCACGTGAAATCTATTTACCGTGGCGGGGCGTTGCAATCGCCCGCCACACATCCTGCTTTTTTGCGTGGCGGGCACGTTAGGGCGCCCGCCACGGTAAAGGCCGTAGCCTATAAAAGCTGGGCGGCCGACCCTTCATCTTCTCCACGAACTTCCTCTTCCAACACTTGTGGGGAGGTTTTGATCCAAAAACTGACAAAAACTTCGATTTGGGTGTTTTGGCTTTGATTTGGTGGAGGAGAAGACACTAATTGGTTAGTTGATCCCTCTTTTAATCTTTTCTTTTGCCTCTTTTTCATCCCTCTCTAGATCTTAGAGACACGGAGGAGAGAGAAAACTGCATTTTCTCTAAATCTATGTAGGATTTGTTTTTTTGGTTTGGATGAGAGAGAAAACCGCCTTTCTCTAGATATAGATCTCTCGTGCAACTTCATTTTTTTTTGTTTTGGAGAGAGAGAGAAAACTGCCTTTCTCTAGATTTAGATCTCTCGTGCAACTTCATTTTTTTTTTCTTTTTTTTTTCTCTTTTTTTTCTCTGGACTTTTCTCTGTTTTTTTTTCTCTGGACTTTTCTATTTTTTTTCTCTCTGGACTTTTCTCTCTTATTTTTCTCCCGGACTTTTCTCTGTTATTTTTCTCTCGGACTTTTCTCTATTTTTTATCTCCGACTTTTCTCTGTTTTTTTCTCCGGACTTTTCTCCGCTTTTTTTTCTCTGGACTTTTCTGCGTTTTTTTTTTCTCGGACTTTTTCTCTGTTATTCTTTTCGCTTGAGTATTATGTAACAACACTAAGATATTTGGAAAAGCAGGGGTATCGGGATGGAGAGGCACCGAGCCCTTTGGATGTATGAGATGAAGAGGGTTCATGACGACTACTATGATGAGGTGAAGAAGTTTGTTGCTCGGCGCGTTTTTAACGAGATAATTCAACGAGCCCGATTATTCGGTCCATGCGCAAAAATGCAAGAATCTGAAAGCGTTCTCTCGACATCGTGGTGCGATCTCACCTAATCATGAATGGCTTCGTCGGTGACTACTTGGTCCGGACTTTTCACGGGAAGAAGCTCCACCCCTTCGAACCACCGGTGGATCCCTGTACGAGCAGTCCCCCAGGCCGATCCAAGTGAAAAGTCCACCGGCCGGTCCAATTCCATCGATCTGTTCGAAGCACGGCCGCCGACGGCGATGACGGCGATGACGGTGGTGGTGGTGGAGGAGACGGCGAGCAGGAGAATCCTATGACGCAGCCCGAGGATGTCGGGTTTTTTGAAGACTTGGTCAACCGACCGGATGAGGGCGACATTCTGTTTGGGTGCCCGAGATGGTTGGAGAACTTCAAAGAGATGAAGCAGGCAGCAATTGATCCGCTTTATAAAGACAGTCCGAAGGGTTGCACGGCGCTGAGTTTTAACCTGAATTTGCTGATGTTGAAGTCTCGTCATGGCTGGTCCGACACCGCCTTCAATGAGCTCAGAAAGTTACCCCGGCCTCCACGTATCCAACCCCTAACAAGGTCCCCGCCAATACGTATCGTGCTAAGAAGTTGATCCGGCCGCTGGCGATGAAAGTGAAGAAATTCGATGCCTGCCCCAACCATCGTATCCTATATCGGGCGATCAATACGAGAATTTGACGAGCTGTCCGCCTTTGTGGCGCTTAGTCGATACAAAGCGGAATGCCGGATGTCGCGTGGACGATGACCTCGATGAGGAAGCGGGACGGGCGAAAAAAAGAAGAAGGGAGCGAAGAAAACCGGTGCGCCGCCAAGAAGATGAGGTCAATGCAGACGAGGAAGAGGAAGGTTACACGCAGAGGAAACGCCCAAATACTGCAATGTGGTACCTTCCGTTCATCGATCGCTGCGCGCTCTCTATGGGAACCCCGAGGATGCTAAGCACATGACCCGGCATGCATCTAGTGGTCGTGTAAAGGATGACGGAACCTACGACACCCTTTCCGATGCTAAGCGGTGGCAAGACTTCGACGCCGTACCACTCGACTTTGCAATGAGCCCGTGAACATTCGGTTCGCATTGAGTACCGACGGAATGAACCCATTCGTGACCTCAAGAAGACACACAAAGACGCGGGCGGTCGTCCTCACCATGTACAATCTACCTCCACATCTTTGTCAAAAGCGGAGGTATGTTTTGCTCACCATGCTCATTTCGACCGGAAAGCCCAAGAACGATATAGATGTGTTCTGGAGCCGCTCATGGAGGAGATGCGGGTACTATTTGATGATGGGGTCCGGATGGTTGATGCGCATCGCTAAGGAGAAGTTCACCCTTCGTGCCATCATCTTTGTCACCATCACCGATTACCCCGGCCTGTTTTCATTATCGGGGCAGATTAAAGGGAAGACCGCCTGTGTAGCTTGCATCGAAGAAACCTGCTCCACTTACTTGAAGGGATCCACCAAAAGTGTGTACATGGAACACAGACGCTTCCTCTGCAGTAAGCATAGATACCGAGATGCAAAAATGAATATATACTTTGACAACAAGGGCGAGTCGAGACCTCACCAAGACCGACTAGTTATGGTCCCAAGGTGTTTGACATGGTGAAGGACTTGGAGTGCGAAGTTCGGAAAGAAGAAGAAGAAGAAAGATGATCGGGAAGATGGCACCTCCAAAACAATGAAGCGAAAGAGGGATAAATTGAGGAAGAAGCGCCCGTACCGTTCCTTTCAAGAAGAAGTCAATTTTCTTCAAGTATCTACAAGATCGAAGATACCGCATACACCCCATGCGATCGATGAGATGCATCTTGGGAAAAATGTATTCGAATGCATGATCGGTCTCCCGATGGATATCAAGACCAAGACGAAGGATGGTGTGAAGTCACGGCAAGATCTTGTTAACATGGGAACCGACCGAAATTCACGCTACACGGCTTCCCGAACGGTAAAGTCGAACTCGAGTGCGCGGCCTACAACCTAACGAAAGATGAGAAGTTGGCTATGTGTCGGTTGATTCGGGGTATCAAGGTACCGACCGGTTTCTCTTCCAACATCAAGAGTCTGGTATCCATGAAAGACCTCACGATGGCAAACTTCAACGCCAAGACGATGCTCACATCATGCCGACGGTGTTTCTTCCAATTGTGATCAAAGCTATTCGGCCCAAAATACGTGAAGATGGTGGTCACAAGGGTGTCATACTTCTTTAACCAAATCACCCGGAAGGTAATTGCCAAAGCCGATCTGCTGCTTATTTGAAAAGAGTTCATCGCGAAACAATGTGCCGATAGAGATGTGTTTTCCACCGCCGTTCTTCGACATTATGCCACACCCGATGATGCACATGGTTGATCGATAGAACAGCTTGGACCCGTGTACCTACAGGCGATGTGGACCACTGAGCGCCTAATGTCTACCCTCAATCGATTCAATCATAACCGCGCTTACCCAGAGGGCTCTATGATCGAGGCATACACAAGCCAGGAGGCCGTGAACTGGTGTATGAAGTACATAAAAGATGGGAGGGCTATTGGGCTTTCAGTGCATCCACATGAAGGAAGAACCTCGGGCATGGGGTGCGCGGGCCGAAAAGCACGCACCGACATACATAGGGACAAAGTGCTAGATGCTCACTACAGCATCCTTCATCAATTGGTGATCATGGACAAATACGTGAAAAAGCACCTCAAAAAGCTACGGCGTGCAAGTAGCAAAAGCGCAACAATCGTCAGAAGGATTGGGCGGACAAGGAACACAAGAACACTTTTCTCCAGTGGGGCTCCAAAAGCAGAACATTCCCCGTGAGATGATGCAGATCGTGGAAGAAGCTTGTGTCGGGGCCATCCATGCAGGTCACCACGTGGCAAGGGTATGATGTCAACGGGTACAAAGGTTCCACACGAAAGAGAAGGACAAGAAGAGTGCATCACGTAACAGCGGTGTTCGATATGAGGGCGAGGGACAAGCAAGACAGGGAGAAGCTAACATGCTTCGGACAAGTCGAAGAAATATGGGAACTTGACTATGGCGGTAACCTACGTGTAACCGTTTTTCGTTTGCTGGTGGGTCAAGCCTCGGAGCAAAGTTCTAGTGGATGATTTTGGGCTAACCACCGTGAACCTTCAAAGTGTCCGTACAAAGATGATCGGTGGGTGCTTGCATCGATGTCGCACAAGTAGCCTACTACATGAACGCGGACAACATAAAAATAGACATATTGTTGTGGCGGGGAAAGCAAATGGATCGTGGGAGCCGATGGGGTCTAGAGTCCCGAAACATACAACAACTATGATGAGTTCCACCTCTTTACAGATTTTCCAAAAAGATTAAGGCCTTTGGAGGACGTAATCAATCCCGACAAGACTAAAATGATGCCATGGACCCGCCCCGATGGCGAGAAGAAGACCACCAATGCACCGGCACCAAAATGATATTTAGTTGCAGTTATTCTGATGTAAAAAACAAATATGTGACATAGAGTGTCAGGAAACTACAGGGGAGACTAGTGATTTTTGAAGTACACGTTTGTAACACTTTCTCGTATGCAAGAATGAACTATATATGAAATGTAGATCTTGATGACTTATGAAGTTTTGCGTATTCATGACTTCTTGAATCTTGGCCGCCCAGGCTTTGAAATGTTGTTCGAAAAAATGAAAAGTTGACACGCAGGGCATCCTAACCATTTTGTAACATTTTATAACAATTTATAACATTTTATAACAATTTATAACCATTTTATAACAATTTATAACATTTTATAACATTTTAAAACAATTTATAACATTTTAAAACAATTTGTAACATTTTATAACAATTTATAACATTTGATAACAATTTATAACATTTTAAAACAATTTGTAACATTTTATAACAATTTATAACATTTTAAAACAATTTGTAACAATTTTATAACAATGTAAAACATTCGAAAAATATTAACCGTGGCGGGCACCCTTTACACGCCCGCCACGCAAACAATAACCGTGGCGGGCAGCCTTACCCGCCCGCCACGGTTAATATTTTGCGTGGCGGGCATCCTACCCGCCCCGCCACGCAAAACCCCGTGACTATAAATATTGGGGGCATTCCACGAATTCTCTAAGTCCTCGCCGGTTTCCAATTCGACCCGGCGGGCTCGCCGAAATCTGCCGCCGCCGCCGCGCCCGTCACCGCCACCGCCCCGCCATAACGCCCTCGCCACCGCATCAAGGCCCCCGCCCCGTCCTCCTCCGCGATCCAAGCGTCCGCGCGCGCCGTCCGTCCTGAAGCTTGGGCGGGAAACCCCTAACGCCGCCCGGCCCGCCGTCCGCCCCCCGCCCCTCCGCCGCTCGTCGCCCCGTCCCCGTCCCCCCCGTCCCGTCCGCCCGTCCCCCCCCGTCCCCATCCCCGTCACCATCACCGCGGCTTCGCCCCGTCTTCCGGCGCGCCGCCGGCGACCCTCGCTTCCAGATCGTACCGCCGCCGTGGTCGGACTTGGTGCTCGTGGTGCCGGTGGTGTCGTGGTGCCGCCCGTGGTCGGACTTGGTGGTCGTGGTGCTCATCGTGACCATCCCCCGTCTCCATTTGGACCGTGAGCTTTTCAAATTCTTTCACCGTGATGCCCCGTCTTACTACTTCTCCATGTCAAGTTGCCTGTGATGCTTTGTTGCCTGTGATGCAATAATTAATCGAGCATTTTGTCACTGCCCATGATGCATATGTCACTGAGCTTGATGCAATAATTAACTGAGCATTTGTCACTGCCCATGATGCATATGTCACTGAGCTTATGTCACTGCAAATTTATATTTGAATTTTGCTTCTATCATTTTCGATTTTTGCTATGATACTTAACTTGGCCTAATTGCTAGCTGTTGGTTGTTGATTTGGATTTTTGCTATGATAATTAACTTGGCCTAATTACTTAACTTGGTCTAATCACTCTGCATATGTACCAATTTGCTTGGATTTCCAACATTGATAAGCATTGTTGACAGCATAGGATGAAATTCTCTCTGCCCTATCTTAAGCTACCTTGGTTTTGACTAGCCGAGTGGCTATACTGCTGCCTGTTTTCATTCGAAAGGAATCATGCCATATAGTGACTTTTCTATAGCATAATATAGAGGCAATTTTGAAAGGAATGTTGAATGCCCTATCTTAAGCCACTATTGTCGCACAAGTAGCTAAAGATTGCAGTTTTCTCTCATTGTTTACTCTAGAAAGGAATGCTGAGGCACCGAATTTCACATGTACAGTACTCCATAAATGCAGGGTTAACTAAACTTGTTTTCAAAGAAGCATGCATTAAACTTCACTTGTGCAGTTTTGTCTCGTTCTTTAGCTTTCTCCAAATTTATGCTGAGGCCTATTGTTTTGTACTGAGGCAGTGACATATATATGCAATGAAGTGAACCAGTTTATGCTGAGGTAGTGACATATATATGCGATGATGTGAACCTGTTTATGCTGAGGCAGCGGCTATGATGATTGAATGTCCCCCTATACTTGGAAGCTTCTAAACTAGGACGGCTTGTACAAAGCAACCAGTTTAGAAGCGATGTGCATGATCCCAAGGGGGGCTATATCTGAGCCAATCTTTTTATTTCTCTCTTTTCGTAATTTTGAATTACGCTTTTGTACTCCTCCTATATATGTACTATATACCTAAAGCACTATATATTTGTAGCTTAAAATGGCGAATGAACAAGAACAGCCTCACCTTGAAAAGGCGAATGAACAAGAACAGCCTCGCTTTGAATGGGAGTCGCCTAGCTCTAGCAAATGAAGTGGCGGCGACTCGGTACTCCCGAGTACGCAAGCGGAGCCTCGTATAGCCCGTGTAAGGGTAGAAGGAAACGCATCGAGGAGGAAGAAGACCCTAGTTTCAACCCGAGGGACGGCACCAAGCAAGAAGCGTCGGGTTAAGGAAGTACAGGCTGAACGAGCTGCCACCTCTAACTCCACAAGCAGCTCAGAGCAAGAACCCCCACCCCCTACGGACACGGCCACCTCTTCAGGCAAAGCAAAGGGATCAGACAAGCCGAAGCGGAGAAGGGGAGACCATGGGAGGCACAAGAAGATCTCTCGAGGTCCTTGTCATTCAAGAGTTGGGGCCGCAGGGCGAGCCATTGCAGCCTCCCAAAGTCGCCGCCAAGTACAGCACTCAAGTGTCGGCTCTCGTGAAAGATAAGGTCTCCATTCTAACCGAAGACTGGAAAGCCGTCCCGAAATCTGACAAGTTCTGGGTGTGGAGCGAGATTCAGAAAAGGTTTCGGTATCCGCAAGGCGCCGATATGAAAAAGGCAGAGCAGCATGTGAACTTCCTCGCAGGAAGAAGCTTCCGGAACTGGAAGTATAGGCTCAACGCCGACTTCCTGAAGAAAGGACGTCTACCCTTCACCAAATACACAATGATCTCTGAAGAAGATTGGGAAGAGTTCACCGTAAGGCTAAACACGCCCGAAGCAAAGGCGAAGAGCGAGAAGTTCACAGAGCTGGCCAACGAACAAACCGCCCCACTACATGGGCAGATATTGGGTATGCTCGGACACAAGCCGGGCGCGGGCGGGCGGAAGAAAAGAGAAGACAGAAGCCTGGGGGAGCCGGATCCGCACGAGGGATGTGATGAAAGGACCGGGACTTCCTCTACGGCCACAAGCCCAAGAAGCCGAGGCCCAAGCCCGGGATGAAGGAGGTCGAGAAGAAGGTCCTAGAGGCCAGGCGCGGCTAAGAACACCAGGGGCCCTCGAGATTCGCCGGGGACACGATGCGCCCGACGATGGCCTTGGGAAACCCCCCGAGCATCGCGGACGGGTCCGTGGCATGAGCCCGTAAAAAAGAGTTGGGCGACGGTGGGCTCGTGGGGTGATGTCGCCCGCATCACACGAGGCGCAGGTACAAGGAAGGCTTGAGACAGAAGGCCGTGATGAGGCGTTGCAAAGAAATGATCTCGCAGTCCATCGAGAGGCCCTCACGAGCAACGACCCCGTGATGGTCGAAATTGAACCGATGTTCCGCAAATGTTGGTCCGCAACGCCTACCCCAAAGAACCCCAAAGAAGCACCTTCAGTTTGACCGACAGACACCGATGGTCGAGATCACCAAGAGACACCATGCAACCTCGTTGATACCGGGCGGCCAGGTGGGAAAGAAAAAGGTGGTGGCCAAGGGGGGTGGTATTTCCTCCCCGATCCCGCAAAGATTATGAAGCGCACGAGATCCTCCGTAATGTGCTGAAAGATTGGGTACGTGGGCGCCGTAACATGAAGACGGAGCCGGACTATCCCGGCCATCACGGGTGAACACCCTAGAGCTGCCTCAGGTTACACCGCGGCCGCGGGCCGAAGGTGGACATTGAGCTCACTAAATTGCCTTCACCTTCCGGTACACCAAAGAAGAGAAGAGCGGACCCGAGTTCGCCACCGGACCCCTATGGCGACTCTTCGGATGATGATGAAGATGGTGGGGACGCCGGAGGCAACGACCCTCCTCATGGCTCCAGTACCCCCGGCTAAGGACTCGCACAAGACCAGCCTAAGGAGCCGACACACGAGGAGCCGACACCTAAGGAGGCGGCTCCCCGAGGAGCCGACACCTAAGGAGCCGGCCCCGAGGAGACCGAGGAGCCGGCACATGAGGGGCACGCTTATATACGAGGAAGCAATTGGCGAGAACACGGTGCCAAGTCCAGGAGAGAATAGGGAGCGAGACACCCATCTACACTCAAGGCCTCCAATGGACAACACCTCATGCGCCGGGGAAGGTAAAAAGGAGCTAGACCTATAGGTCTTAGGAAATGCCCTCCAAAGACCCGAAGAAGCACACATTCGATGAAGAGGAGGTGATAGCACCGGTACCCGCCACCCGAGGGCCCCGGCGATAGATGCTCGATCCGAAAGGTATATATATGCCCCGCTGAAAACACGAAGTTATAATATGTTATTAGCTACATCTTTTCACAGCCCTAGCTAATATTTGTACCGTCGCTTTTGCGGGATAAAACCCCACCTCGATTGGGGTTTGGCATTGGACGAATGCCCCGCCCGCCGATTCGAGTTTGGGAAGTTCATGATCCCAAGGGCCCATCTCATCGATAACGAGGAATGGGAGACTCGGAAGTTCCATGCGTGGTACATGGAGTGCGCAAAGCGCAAAATGTATAGCTTCGGTGTCCTCCTTCCTAAGGAGTGCTTCGAATACCACCACGATGTCCGGTTCGCGGTTACATTCGACCGACATGGCGAGACTACGCCGTCGACAGGACTTGGCGTTGCCCAAGTCACCTTGTTTACGATGTAAGCGCAATTTTACTTGCACATGTCTCTTTTCCATCCGTATATAGCTAGATTCTCTCATTTTAATTCAAAGGTACCTAAGCCACAACCACATGTCCTCAGAGGTTGAGCGCCGATGCAGCCCACAAGTTGAACACCTTTGGTATCCTATATATCTCTCCGGTCCCACATCCGTGAGAGACAGATCACCCGCTTTTGGCTAAGTGCGCGGACCATCGCGACATGGTGAACTTGACGGACAAGGAAAGACGTAAGATCCGGGATCGTAAAACGAAAAGGTCAAGAAGTTGGAAGTAGCGAGTACGCCATATCAGCGATGAAAAAGGTCAAGGAAAATGGGTATCGATGTATTACGGCGCCTTACCAATATGGAATAGGGCTAGTAGGACATTGGATCTGTTTTATGATCTTTCCTCGGGGACGGAGGGCCGTTATCTTTGACTCACTACGAGGCACAAACCCGCTCGGCTACCGACAATTCAAAAAAAATCTTGAAATTGTAAGTCATCGATGAACTTCTTATTCAATTACTAGAGTCGAATACCATATATCGTTTGACAATATAGTGCATTTGCATGCAGCTTACAAAAAAGTACTTGAAGGATTCGAACTCCTGGGATCGGCGATCCCGAAGTGTAAGGAGCGCAATAAAGATACACTCAAAATCAAGCGAGATTTCCGATGACGTAAATAAAACATAGTTTTTCTAGTAATGCGACTACCTAGCTATAGCTTCCATATTACTAATAACACCGTGGTTTATTGTGTGCAGTGCCTCAAACAACCATACGGATCAAACTTGTGTGGATTCTTCGCCTGCGTGAGTACCTCGGGGCTGCGAAGAAGATACAAATCCAGCTACCGACAGCTCAAGGACGCAAAGAACAAGTTCACACAGATATTACGTAAGGCAACCGACGAGATGCGGTTCAGGCGACAATGAGCGCACATCTGCAAGTTCGTTCTAGACATGGTAGTTCACGAAGAACAGCCGTACTTCAATCGGAAAGTGAGTTGGGGGCTGTCTATAGAGTTTGGGCCGCTAAGGAGATGGGAAGATCTAGAACTTACGGACTATCTTCATACAGTAGACCTATAGCTCGCAATGTTTGTATGGATGTTGTAATTAAAACTAGTGCTTGTTGGATCTGAACAAATGGATCGATCGATCGGTGAAACTTTGTATATATGAATTGATGTTTATATATGTATATATATATATATTAGTATGTCTTTTTCTTATATATGTGTGTGTATGGATTGATAGATGTATATGTCTTTTTATATATATATATATATATATATATATATATATATATATATATATATATATATATATATATATATATATATATATATATATATTTTATTTTTTTAAAAAAAATTCAAGCCGTGGCGGGCAACATAACCTGCCCGCCACGCAAAATGGACTAAAGCCATGGCGGGCGGGTTATGTTGCCCGCCACGGTTAATAGTATTTCACGCGGGCGGGCTAGTTATGCCGCCCGCCCACGAAGGAAGTTATGCGTGGCGGGCACGGCTGCCCACACGTGAAAGGCCACGATTTACCGCGGACCTTTCGTCCGTGACGGGCAGCCGTGCCCACCACGGAAAAGCTTAAACCGCCCGCCACCAAAAAAGAATTTCGGTACTAGTGGATAAACAAGTTCAGTGCATCATGACTAGAGTGAACACATAGACACAAAAGGTTTTCTCATGTGGCATTGCGCGCATGATGGCCAAAACCGAAGTGAAGTTCATTCGACCTGACTATCTCGTAATTTGGGGATATGCTGACAAATCCTCCTGCGAGGCAAGAGTTACGTTCCTGGAGAATTTTTTTAATAAAATCAGTCTTCATCGGTGTAAACTTTTAGTTTGCACAATACTTAGGAAGGACTTGGTTGACTAATTATTGCTTGTGCAATAGAAGCTACCAGAATTCATTTTACTTCTCTCCATGTTATTAGTTAGTTGTATATGGACAAGTTTTGAGCTGTGCGGTGCGTGAATCTGAAGACCGACAGATCGACGACCGCCGCCAACTCCAGTGGCCGTGGCGGCGCCCTGCATCGAGCCGCCCAATGCAAACGAGGCTGACCGAACTTGAGGAAGGAATCATGCGGCTAGAGAAGCAAGAGTTCGAATCTTGAGGAAGGAATCATGTGCCGGGGAGCAATCTCGAGCTCAGGACGTCCGCCGCCAATGCCCACCCCGCCCTCTCCGGATCCGGCTTTCCCATGGCTGGAGCAGTGGCGTGCGTCCTCCATTCTACTGAGGACGGCGTCCATAAAGATGGTTGGCGTGTGTCCTCCAATCCATAGAGGACGGCACAAGATTTCAAGCGTGGGTCGATTTACCAGCTGTAGTGGGGGCTGTCTACATCCAATGAGTTTCTTTCAAGTTCATTTTTCGTGCACGTTGTTCAAGGCATAGTGGCCGATTCGAAGACTGCCATGAAGCGACATCGATATCTTTAGCACTGTCTTGAGTAGTAAACTCAATTCTTTTTTTGGATGTAGTAGATCTTTAGTACATATATCTTCATGTACTAAAGTTTTTTTTTATTCTTAGCTTTTGTATTATGTTCGGCTGCGTGTGATCCACATAAGCTTTATGCTGCATGCGTTACCGCAGAGGTTGGAATGTTAATTCCTTTATCTAAAAAAAAGTTTTAAGCTGTGTGCTCATTGAGCTATGACATGCACTGGTCTTGTAACACAATAAAAAACAAAGGTCCAGCCGACCAGCCTTCCTTCTCCCATTCACCATCTCGAGAATAGCCACTTCGGTTTCTTACGTTCCTTTCCTCCTCTTGGTCTCCCATTGATCCCTCCCTAAATGACTCTCTATATCACCAACCCCTTGATGAAATATAGCAAAACGGATTGGGGACGTAAATAGGAGCAGGAAGATGAGGTGCATCATCCTTGAAGATCTATCTTATGGATGACTGATATTTTTTCCACGCACCGTAAAATTTCTCATAATATTAGAATTAACACCTGATTAATAATAACATACTGTTTTGTAGAGTCTGATCAATATTATTATTTTTCATATAAATACAAATGTAGGTTGAAACATTTACAATTACTACTTTTAAAAAAAAAAAAATAAATCTAAGTGGAACAGGTGATTTTTTAACCGAGCAGGCCTGGCATCTTGGGCCCACTGGAGGATGGAACGTTTTTGAGGGGTTCATGCAAAGAATGATGGCAGATGCGGTAGGATAGTCGGGAGAAGAGAACACACTACTACAAATTTGCGGAAATGCAGATAGATGTTTTCGAGTCGCCTCTACAGTAGATTTTTATAATAGTGAGAACTAACGGAGGAGGCACAAGGAAATGGTGGTGTTTGTGCCAATGGCAGTGCTGGGATAATTCTCCAATGGTGGTGGATGACGTGTACTCTCTGTGCAGCTGAGACTCCAGCCACTGATGTATCACATTCAAGTGGAAGCCTAGGCTCTCCTAAGGAAGAACAGGTCTTGTGCCTCTCTTCCTTAGCCAGAACCCCCGACAGCTGAACGAGACACCCCTGCATCAACCGTACCGTACAAACAAGCTACCGTAGAGGCCTTGCTAGCTCAAGGGAGTTTCTTCCCTATATATTTTACATCTCTTCTGGATCTAAAACTCCTGGTGCATCCCATCCCCACTAACTCCTGGTGCACGATGATCAAGCATAGGCACTTTAATTTTATAGTCTAAGCATGCCAAACATACAATTCATGAAATGCTCTTTGAATGTAGTTGTCTCTTTTAAATGCTTTGCTATAATACCTTTGAGTAATGTTTTGCAAGAAATGCAGGAAAGAGGTTACAGTTTCGAAATATTTTTCCTATATTTTCTAACAGTAAATAATTTTAAGATTGTGAGTGGCTTGAGCATGATCATCGCTCCAAACTGAAGGATCATGACACCATTGACTGTATCTGAAAAGATGATGAAATTTGCATTTGTTTCCAGGTGAAGCATAAACATATGGCATTTGAGGCTTCTTCCACTTTCTACATTTAACAAAGGCCTGTTTGGCTATGGCTGATTTGAATGTATTTGACTAGC
Organism: Hyparrhenia diplandra; assembly: GCA_015847255.1. NCBI lineage: Eukaryota > Viridiplantae > Streptophyta > Magnoliopsida > Poales > Poaceae > Hyparrhenia > Hyparrhenia diplandra. The sequence goes on from JADLZK010001920.1 coordinate 294,555, forward strand.
TTTGTGAGATTCCAACACTTGAAGTGCCCCATTAAGGGTTCAATTTGCCTCTCGATAGAAGCAGAACAGGTGTTTGACAAGAGATCCATGCTGAGAGAATACGAGAAGCCACATATGTCTTCTACTCAGGTTGGTTTTGTTTTTTTGAGGAAAAAAGGAGATCACGAAAATGTCATATCACTACTACTATATCAAGTAGATATGCAATCTTTTCCATGACATGTGGCTTACAACTCCACAAATATGATGAAGTTTGTTTATGCTGAGAATTGTTTAGATTAACTGCTGTTTCTTCACATTCAGGTGCCTAAGAACTTGCTGAAATCAAGGAATTTCCAAGAGGGGTGCATTCTTTCAGCGATTCAGGTCCTATTAGCACATTTTGCCCAGTGGAGCTCTCTGCGTCCGGTCAGGTCGCGGCGCGAGTCAGCTGCAGACCTCTGCGGACGCATTGACCGGAGCGTCCGGTCAGGGTTCGACCAGCGTCCGGTCAGCCCGACGCGGCTCCGTGTCCCGTACGAGATCCGAACCGATTTGTTTCCAATCGTGTTTTGGTCTGTTTTTGGTACTTGGAAACGTCCAAGGACGGTTTCCTAAAGGGATAAGACCACCCCCCTCTATATAATAAAGAGGTTTATGGCCGATTTGATCCCATCTACATCCAATCGTCATATACAACATATCTCTCAACTTTTATCTCTTCCAAACCCTAAACTTGCTGTTCGACGACGAACTCCGCGTTCTCCGCCGGCGTTCTAGGCGCATCCGCTGCTCCTAGGACAACCCCCAGTGCGCGTCTCCCGACTGGTCTTCCCGAGGTGCGTTGAAGGTCTTCCAGCCGCCACCGAGCTCCACGTTGCCCTTACCGAACCCTAGATCGGTTTGGGTAATCACGTTGCGGTGCTCGCTGCTACTAGGTTGTTTAGCAACCTTCGTGGGCGCCCAAGGCCCTCTCGGTGTGTTGGTGCGAAGCCCCTAACTTGCGTCAACATACTTTTTGGCGACTCATTTGGGGAAGAAGACTAGACGTCAACTCCAACCCGGGCTAGCGTCATGGCTCCAGGTGATGAAGCTAGCAAGAACAAGGATCGATCGTCCGAAATTTTGAAGCCAATATACGGCGACCGAATCCGCGGATGAGCTCCTCGAGGAATTGAAGAAGCAGCTCCAGGGACGCAATCAACGCTGTCCGACGGCCTTCTTCAAGAGTTGTCACCAAGATAGGCAAGATCGTGTACATCAATACACAAAGCCTGTCTACACTGCACTTGCTCCTGCGCCAGAACCATCATCAAAAGAGGTAATTCCCGTTGCCCAACCTATTAATAGTGATGCTGGTGTTACGCATGATGGTGTTGCTAAGATGATAGTAGACCAAAGTACTGCTGTAGTTGATACGATGCAAGGTCTCATTAGTAAATTAGATAAACGCTTGCAAATCATAGAAGGGACTTCAACCGATAACACACAATCGGGAGCTGTACCTCAACCTGATTTAGTGTCACCATCAGTTGTTGCGCCTCAAACAACAACTCAGTATCAATATGGCATGCCGTTGGATATGGTTTTACATGCTAATGCTAGTCAACCGCAATCGGATCCTATGGCTTCGCTGTTAGAACCGTACCGGTGGGGTTGGTACATCTTCTAGCCAACAAAGATCGGCTCACACATTAAGAACCGATCACGAGGCATCCAGAAATTCAGGGGTGCATAACTTTATGCTAAATTCGGCAGGGGGGCAAGTCCCACTACCGAATCTTAACCCTCATCCTGCATATAATTCGGGGGCAAATGTTTCTTTACAAGGGGAACAAT
>JADLZK010001921.1:0-133185 GCA_015847255.1 Hyparrhenia diplandra
TCATTTGCTCGAGGGTCCATCGAGCCATTCGAAACATGTGTTCGAGCCTTTGAGGAGGCGAGGTATAGCCGCCCGCAGACGGCGACTTCCCAACCGTCGACAGTGAAGCATCGCGAATGGGTTTGCTTTCTTTTTCCGTTGACAGTGAAGCATCGCAAATGGATTTGTTTATGAATTTGTTATCTTTTTCCGTCGTCAGTGAAACATCGCGAATGGATTTGTTTTCTTTTTCCCGGCGTTGCTCGTTTGAGGCTTTGTAGTCCAAGAATCCGGTCGATTGGGACGCTACCCACCGTAGTTTAAATCCCGGTGCTCGTGACCTTTTCCCCGTGATTTTCCCGGATTTACCTGGCAAGTTATGCATTAAGTGGTAATGACGTTCTCCCCTGCTGACGATTTGCGTCAATCATGACTTCAAGAATCTCTAGATCCGCCGGTGCTCAATCCTTCCTGGTGCCTCATGGGAGCAGGCTTCGCAGACGCTGTATTCATAAGGGAGCGCCAAGGCCACGGCGAAATGTCAAGGTACAGATTGGCCATCATTCAAAAAAAAAGAAGCTTATGTCTGCTGGGATGTCCACCATCCACCATAGATGTTCACCAAACTATCAACCGCATGTTTGTTTCGAGAGTGGCGAGGCCATCAGCCTTTAGCGACCTGATAACCCATCCATTCGCCGTCTGTTCATGACGCTGACGCGCCATCTGTTGGTTGCCTGTTGCCGCCGCCGTCATGCTAGTTCATGAATCGATTCATCTAGTACATTCGTCCGGCAAACAAAAAGGAGACCCTAAGAGTGAAGAAAGTGATGTTTCAGCCAACAGTACACTTCGGATTATCTCCTTTATTCCATTCCTTTACATTTTTGAACAAGAAATGTTTCAGGTTTTCTCCTCCCTCGTGACAATGCAACGAACGAATAACTCAACGATGCTCTAGGTGGTACGCTACAGTATTCTACAAAGTCTGTATCCTTTGGATCTGCGACTCAGCTTGCGAGTCGCTAGCTGCATTATCAGGAGCGTGCTCGATGACAAAGCTCTCAATCTTATGAAATGACTGCGAGGAAGATGTTAAGAGTGTTATCTTTTAAAAAAACACTGTCTGATGATATGTGGAAAGAGAAATGATATTCGCGGTAAGCTTTACCTCAATTGCAATATCAGTTGGTGTTAGCTTAGAGACATCATGATGACCTTGTTTAGATGCAATCTCTGCAAATGCCAGACACAAGTGTGTTAATCCACTGAAACTTGAAACAAAACTATAATCAAGCCTTATGAAGGATCATCTGATCATATAGATTGCCAGATTATCCGGATGAGAATCTTACCTTCTAGAGAAACCCTTACGTCTGCATTTGCATAAGCATCACCCCTTTGCTCCGCAAGCATGCTGAGCTTAGAAAAGGCCTAACATATAAGGAACCCAGTGAGTGATTTGTATTAAAACTAGCATAAAAAGTTGAGCATGCCTACAGATACCACAGGTAAAGGCCTGGAATCCAGGATAGGGATTCAAGGTTTAAGTGGATCTATGAGCAGTTCTTTGTCCAAATAGAATGAAGGAACAATTCTGTTTCACCGGCATGAAAGAAATTTAAGGAACAAGTAGCTACCATTGTGTATGGATCACCAGATGGTTGGTCCAGAAGAGGACGAGAGGCAGTTCCCACTTTAGCAATTCGCCTGGCAAGAGCATCCAAGGGCACATCTAACCAAACAGATAGGCCCTTCTTCATATATTTCCTGATATAATGCAACAACAGGTCACAATACTGTTGATTGAAAGAAAATAAAGCTACCCATTTAAAGGAAAAAATAAAATGAACTCTAGATACCAGTTAACTGGTCGGATAACAGCACCGCCGCCGGTGGCAACAACTAATCGCTGCATGGAGGACAAATCTCTCAAGACACTACTCTGCAAGGCATGAAACACAAAGCAAGGTAAAATCATAAGCCAAAGCTTCCAGTTTTGGACATTAAGGAATAAAACAAACATTATAAATCAGAGAGTACTTGAGGATGTCATTCCCAGAAAATTTCAGTAACCATTACCTCATTATCCCGGAAGAAGGCTTCACTATGAACCTTGAATATTTGGGCAACTGAAGGCATTCCAACAGCTTGCTCCACTAATTTGTCACTGTAAAACATAATTCAGAGCAACAAATCTCATCATCAGTACCTGTGCATCACAACATCCATAAAAACCTTCGAGAAATTGCTACTTTACTTTTCACAAAAAGACACAGACCTGTCAAAGAACGAATAGCCCAAGACTTCAGACATGATCTTGCCCACAGTACTTTTTCCAGAACCCATCATTCCTGCATACACGCACTTACTCATCAATCACAAATTCAGATATGGCCGTTTCATCTAAAAGTTGTCATTCTTTGATATCGTTTCATCTAAAAGTTGTCATTTTATAGCAATCGCAGTATAGGAGGATGAGAACTAACCTACTAAGTAAATACACCTCCCGTTCAAGTAGAACAGAACTTCTTCTGATTTTCTCTGAAATCATAGTACAATAACATTAGGCCGGTACAAAAACACATGCACTCTCCATAGCAATTGTTAATCTGAACTTTTAGGAACCCAAGATCTTGGTCAATACCTTCAACAGGAGAGCGTCGTCAACGGAGTTATGCGAGTGTTCATGACCTGCACAGGGATAAGACCATGAAAAAAAACGTCAACCATAAGGATACAAGCATGGGCTCCATCTTCCTATTTTCCAGTTCCCTATAATCCGAAACCCGATTGATTTATCAATTTCTGACAAATCAAACCGCTCAAAGGGCATAGATCCTCCCTTCACCCCTAATAATAATAATAAACAATAAGAGGAAAACAAAACTCCGGAAATCACTCGAAACCCATGGAACCAAACCACTCCATAAAATCCTACAGCCAAATCACACGTCCATTTTTTTTGGTGTGCAAGATCACACGTCAATTCCATGAAACGCAACAATTATGACGAATCTAAATACGCCCCAATAGCGTTGATTCGATTAGAGCGAACCGAATTCGCAACAGAAAAAAAGGGGGGGGGCGGGGGGGCGACGACAAGGAAGACCAAAAAAAATGCCGCATCACGGCAATCTGACCAAAATATGTGTAATGTAAAAATCAGAGAGGCGAAGCGGCTGTACCTCCGAACGATTTCTTCGCACGGAGCGGTGCGACGGGCTTGGACCCGCGAGCCCGCACAGCAACCGCTGCTCCCGCCGGGTCTGCGACTCTCAGGCTGCCGATGGGCGACTGCTGGCCGCCCCGGCGCCGGCCGGAGCCGGAGCCGAAGCTCGCCGCCCGCGTCTGGAGCGCCAGGCCCACGCCTCCCGCCTCCATCGCTCGCTCGCCGGACGCCGGATGATGCTCAGCTGCTGCTGCTGCCGCGCGGGGAGAGGGAGAGGGAGGGGACGCGGCGACCAGTCAGCTACGGCTCAATCTCAGCGCGATCCGGAGGTCTAAAGAAGCCGGGCGAGGGCGGCAGGAGGTAGCCGGTGGCGGTGGCGGAAATGAGGCCATGTGGGGACGTTAAAAATAGTGACGGGGGGCGCATCGGGCAGGACGCACCAGACGCTGCCGAGTAGTTGCGTATTTCGAGCTCGAGTTTCCATTTTTACCCTTGGCAATTGCTTTTGTTTTTGGGCTTTTTGTTGTGATGGCTTAGGTAGTTGGTGGTGCCCTGCGCTGCGCCTAGAGCCACACGTTTATATTGTGATGATGATGGAAAATCATTTAGTTTGATTTATATTATTATTGGTTTGATTGATTGTTCTTGTATAGTTACATGTCACTGGTATTAATTAATTATTTTTATAAATATACTACATGTCTATCCGGTTCAGCTGGGTATTTTAGTCTTGCATATCTATGATGATCTATCTATCAGTAGAGTTTCAAAGTTTATTTGGCATACATGAAGGTTGGAATTCCTCAGGTTTATCCGGTTCAGCTGGGCATTTTAGTCAACTAAGGATGCACGTCACGGTGCGTTTGTTGGGGATCCAGCTAGAACATTACTAGTACGTACTAGCTGAGTCATCAGAATCACCTACCGCTGGGTTGACACGTCAGACAGATGTGGCTTGGGGGTGGGTGGGAAGGGGGGGGGTATCTCGGCAGAATCATGCGGTGGACTGATGCGGAATCGATCCAACTTAATTGCGGGAGAAGATCAAAAAAAAAAAAAAAAAAAAAAAAAAAAAAAAAAACTTGGGGGAAGATATATACCGCGCTTTTTGATATATCCGCTACTATTTTTAATTTTGTATAGCTAATGTTAACTAAGTTTTTTTTAAAATAACTTCACGAGCAACTCTCTAGAGTAAACTGAGTTGTTTTGAAAAAAAATATTTTTTTTTGACAAAATAGTTTCATCAACATCTTTGTATGCATGGATACGAGAGAATGAATGAGAAATGAATATAAGCTACTTTTTTAATTTTATCATAAGCTACTATTTTAAAAAACTTTACCATAGCAAGAAAAACAACTTTATGAGAGGGGGAGAAACTGTTTTGTTAAATAGGCCAATAGTTTTTATTAAAATCAAAGTTTTCAAGAAAAAAAAGACACTAAAATTCACATCTTCCTCAGTTCTATTTTTGAAGTTAGACCCTCAAAATATATTGTTGGATAATTCTACTATTTTGAGATAAGAGGCGTACCTTCATGACCGTCAATAGAACAGACAGAATTGCCGCCGGTCTTAGCAAGGACTGCGGCGGCATCATTAAACTACTCTCGTTAAAGATCACGAGGAGCATGCATAGGAGAAACGGAAAAACACTAACAACATATATTCCATGTGATTGTTGCACTAGATCTGTTGAGAAAAGTCTAAACAAGATGCAACGCGATGGTAACTCGCTCGGAAATGCTCTTCTTTGCTGTGACTAATTTTTAAGCGACCAGCCGCACTGAAGTGGAAGTAGAATGAGTCCTTAGCCACCAACCACACATGTAATAAATAAACAATGGCTATTGGGAGCGTGCTTGCTTTTGGACTAGTCAGAACCAAGTCTTGAGAGGTGCAATGCAATCACCATCACGGCATCACGCCACCAACCAAACAAATGCGTTCAACACTGTGCGCAAGAACTATAGGGATAAAAAGGATGGGGATATGATAATAATGCAACCAGCAGCCAGTCGTTTGATTTGATTATTACGAGCATGACGCGAGTGGTTTCGGCGAATTGCAGTTGCAAGGGAAAGTCTTATTAGTTACTGCAGCCCGTCGCTGTCACTCGATAAAATGGAATGACCGTCACTTGGCAAACAGTATTTCTCTCACAGATCACGACAGCGGCACAATACTGTTTGGCAAGCTGAATGCAGCGGCAGCAGCCAACCAACACAGGCAACAGTACGTAAAGCAACCAGCAACACAGCCTCCCCTTGATATATATTTTTTTTTATCCAGCTCAAATCTGAATATATAAACTTATTATTTGCGGAGATTTGTGGAGCGGTATGAACATTTCTGACTTGCATGCGTGACTTCACACCGGTCAAGGGATCCGCCTAGCACGTGTGTAGAAAAGACGGACCCAAGACGTTTGCAACGACGAGTTAGCTGAATTTCAGGGAAAGTCGTTGGGTCCCCGCAGAAACCAATGACCCCACCAACCATAGTCTTCAGACTTCCCAAGTTAATCCCTTGTTTTCCATTACAAATGGAGTAAATACTGCACAGTCAGAGGTAGCGCTAATACTCTGGAGTATAACCTGGAGTCCTTTAACCTGAGAGGGTAGGACAGAAGAGTCTTTTTTTTACCCTTTGGTGAGTAAACAAGAAAAGAGAATATAAGCAAATAGATTAGTTTTTTTATTTACCTAATTTAATCCCAAAAAATACGATAAAGAGATTTGCCTGAACATATCAGTAGTAGTACCCCTATATAGCAAATAGTTTTTTTTCTTTTTCCGATCACGCCAAAGCGCGTTGCACATAACAGTTGTAATGAGTTACAGTGAATTATTGAGCTCCAGCTATGCAAACAGCGTGGAAGACTGTTCCAACACAACCCCATACATATATCGTAGATCGACCCTGTAGCATAGCAGTTGGTACCGTGACGTGGGCGCATGGCACGCAACTGCCAGCTTGATTGCCCGCAACTGCCAGCTTGATTGCCCTGCGCCCCTGCTCATGCTCTGTGTACGGAGAGACAGATTCTCCAGCTGCTGCCCGGTCAGGTGCATCACCGATTAAAAAGATGGCGCGCCGCAGCGACCAATGTTGTGGCCACGGATTTGTGAAATCGGATCGGACGCATGTGGTGCTGAGTCCCACGGGGCAATGCGATTTCTAGAGCCCACGTTTCATTTGTTTCAACTACTCCCTTGCGTGGACACAATCTTCTGACAATTAAATAAATTTTGGGAAGATTGTGCTCCCTAACCCCTATCAAGGACGAGTCAGATGATAGTTCAGTACACCAGTTGATTGTTACACACAGGGTTCGCAGGTGTCAAGGACAACGAACGCATATTTACATGCAAGGGCCAAAAATGCAATATTGCTAACTACTCCGTATTCATTTCCATTGTTTTGATACGACAACGTTTCTTGGCAATGGGAGAATGCTTAGGCATCGTGGTGATTCCAGCCATTGACTAGCTACCTTAAAAGTAAAGTTGTTCTGCTGAATTCCATGCTGAGAACTAGTATGAATGAATTTAACTGAAAATTCTTAAGCTGTTTACATCTGGTTAAGCCTAATGCTTACCCAAAGTAGCTCAGATACAACATTCTGTAGTGTATAGCCGATTTCTTCTGATTCTACATCAACATTACCAACCCTATAGTAAGCAAAACTGGTGTTTAACTAGATTTTTTTTGTTTGTACAGGGTGATTACAAGGTTATTCAAATAGGCTCATGGTAAAAAAATAAATAATGAGACTGATTCCCTAATCTACAATAGGCAGCTTCGATCTTACAGAGTTACAGTATTGGTAAATCTCTACTATAACGTCAGTTGCCAAACCCAAATGGTGATTTAGTCCTGCTGCCACCTTCCTCATATTGTTCGTTCCATTTTCTCAATTCATTCATACTTGTTGCGTCATAAGAAACAGATGAGCTAACCTGCGTTAGGAAATAGCCAGATGTTAAGAAAAGTGAGATTAGCCAGAGAAGGGAAATCAGGATTACAATCAATACCTTAGCTTTTGCTTGGATAAAATCATCCAATTTAAGTGGTCTCAGATAACTGTTTTCGTTACTCACACGTCCCTAGAAAAGATAGGAATCATGTAAGGAAACTTATAGTAGAAAGTGCAGTCTGTATGGTAGAAAGTTCGACACAGGTGAACAGTTGAAAGAGCATAAGCACCTTTTTTTCTTCTTCTAGTAGTTCATGAACTGGCCTATATGCTGCAGCTACACATAGGTTCTGCAGAAACAAACAGTGAATGGGTTGCACATAGACATGAAAAGAGCACATAACAGTTTCATTCTTCTGAACAACAGGGAAACAAGAGTACCACGATCGTTCTAGTTTGGTACCTTTAGGTCGCTCCCTGAATAGCCTTCTGTGGCATTTGCAAGCTCATCGAACTTAAAATCAGATTCTAGCTTTTCTTTAGCAAGTAAAACCTTTAGAATCTTCATTCGGTTCTGTGCATCTGGAAGGTCAACATATATCCTGTCGACCATGGAACCAATGAACATCTTGCTAGATGACCATTGCTTAAATTTGTGTCGGAAGCAAGAACATGGTATCTTAGATGTTACCGTCTAGGTAAACGCCGGATCACAGCATCATCCAGATCAAATGGACGATTTGTCGCACCAAGAATAAGGATCCGTTGGCTCTCTTTGGACCTGAGACCATCCCAAGCTGCCATAAATTCATTGCGCATTCTTCTTGTTGCTTCATGCTCAAATGCACCTCCTCTTGCACCAAGTAAGCTGTCAACCTATAACATCCAAACCGTATCATGCCAGGAGATCATGAAAAAGCCACCATACGCTGAATCATGCTCAAATTTCAGCCAAAGTAATGACAAGAAGTGGTTAAGAGTACTCTTGTTTTTCATCTTCCATTTTACTAGTGAACATACAAAAATTACATGTAGTACACCTAAAGTTAAGTGTAGTCGCGCGACAGTTCAGTTTGAAATTCATCTTTCATGTTGAGATTCAAAAAACACAAGTGTCATTGTCGGCACATGATGAACAGTGCCAGGTTGACTGCTTGTCTATTTTGTTTCTTGACATCTAGGATGAATTTCAAACTCTGCAACTACACTTAACTTTATGTGTAGTACATACATGTCTTTTTCATGATCTTTAAAGCATTGCAACATGATATTTTAGCTAATGAGGGTACCAAATCTGCTTGATTAAACATACCTCGTCAACAAATATGATAACAGGAGCTAGCCGACTCGCAAAGGAGAAAAGGGCCTTTGTGAGCTTCTCTGCATCTCCAAACCACTGTTTAAAGAAAACATAATTTTAAGTCAGTGGTTGGTTGGAAAATGACTTGCATATATGCATGAAACTGCTGGTCAATGATCATCTTGTCCACAACCATTCAAGCTCTTTGGTTGCTTGTACAAGGAATAAGAATATAGTTGATTGCTACTCCCTCTGTCCCTAAAAAAGGTCTTCTCAACTTTGACTAGGTTTGTAGAAAATGCATGCAACAATTTTTTTTTTTTTTTTTTTTGGAACTGAAACCGAGGGGTATGAAGTTATGAACCCAGGTGGCAAGGAATATATTAAAAAGAGAGAGACAGTCTCACAGAGTTCATTAGCTCAACAACTGGCGTTAACCAGAGGTTAGACAAAAAAGGAGACTAAACCGACTAACAGGCTAGCTAAACATGACCAGATGTACAAAACTCATTACAAGGCCTCAAGCCAAAGGAGAATAGATTGAAACCAGGCTCTGCTTGATCCTGACAAGATGAGCAGTGACTTATGTACCGCAAATATTAATACAACAACAACAACATAGCCTTTAGTCCCAAGCTAGTTGGGGTACCGCAAATATTAATATTTTGTTAAATATATTTGGTCAAAGTTAAAAGTTGTGGACTTTTTGGGAAGCAAGAATGACTCTTTTTGAGGGGGCGGAGGGAGTAATATATTTTGATGCAAGATTAACTACAGATGGTCTTCTTTTGACTGCTTGAGTTAGACATGTCACACCTGTATTGAGAAAAATGGTGCTTTCGTGCTCAATTACAGCCATGATCATATGGAATTTGACTTTTAGAAAACCCAAATTTGTGTTAGATCATTACTATCTAATGCTATCACCAGCCATCACTGATTGGCACAAAACACAAGAGAAAGTTAGGGGTGGTAAAGGGCCCTTTAAGATTAGCCTAGCAAATTTAAGGATCGGGCCGGATTAGGATCAGGCCGTAAAAACTATGTAATTTTGAACTAAAAATGGAAAGGGCCAAGTGGGATGGTGTGAAAAAAAAAGGGCCGGATCCATTACCACCCCTAAGCCACTAATAGTCACTAATCACAAAAAAAGGTGTACACGTTTTGAGAAAAACAAATAAGGCATGTGACTAGGATATCTGAATTCCTAAAGCAACCTGGTGCAGCATGAACCAAAATTTCACAGTTGCCACATGTGGTAAACATTATCATAATTTGAATCCACTTACCCTGCGTTTATTTAAATTTTATATTAGCAAATCCTGCATCATCCCAAACAGGAATGTTCAAACCCTTAACCAGACAAGACCTAGAACATAACCTTTTCCCAGTAATAAATAACAAATATTGTTATGATCCAACTTCTCACAAAAAGAAATTTCATGTATGTCATGAGCCAATATTGGTACCTTTCATCAAGCAAAGTAACTAACTGCCAAAGGCAATGGACAATCCAAAAACATATGCTACGTAGAATAAAAAAAACTGCCAAGGTTGAATGGCGTTCTATTGAAACATCATTTAAGGTGCTCATAGTTTACCCAGTATGCAGCCCTCTTAACTTTTTGCAGAAATAGAATTAAAAAAATTGCAGCAAGAATCTTCAGCAACATGTATAAAGCGTCTTGATTTTCTTATATAACTAGGAGAATTCTCCTCGCGTTGCGGCGGGTGCGAAGAGGGAATGTAAATGGTTTAGAATGCAGGAACATTATATAATATATGCATAGATTTATTAGCATAGTCGTAGATGTTTAATTGCGAATGATAGTGGACTGCTGAGGTAGACACCTTGCATGTCAAGAGAAATTGCTAGTGGCAAATAATAGTGGACTGATGATGTGGACGTCTTGCATGTCAAGACAAATGGCTGGTGGCAAATAATAGTGGACAGCTGAGGTGGACACCTTGCATGTTAAGAGAAATATGTAGCGGGGTTTTACTTTATTAGAGTTATAGATTATAGATTCATTTCACATATTATTAATGAACAAATAACTGAAAAATCGATATAAAAATATAGGTCAAATGAAATCACCTTTGATGTGAGTGTAGACCCAGTTATACTGATAAAGTTTGCTCCAGCTTCTGTTGCAAGGGCTTTTGCCAAGAGTGTTTTTCCTGTTCCAGGAGGCCCAAAAAGCAAAACACCTTTACAGGGCTGACAAGGTGCACACAACAATCAAATCTTTGTTAGACATTCAGTAAAGCACTTAGACCAGTTCGAATATGCATAACTTCTGATAAGACAAATATCACAATGTTCGAGCGATTGATAGAACTAGAACTCACTCAACATTTAGAGAATGAAGCTAAAGCAACAAGCTGTCTAAGAAATAGTTATTTCACTTGCAGAATCTCCACACCTTTTTTGTTTATCTGTAACAACTGTATCTTTAATTGTACAATCTCATTTTGAAATATACGAAAAGAGTTTATCTAAGAACAAGATCAAATTAATTGAAGAACGCATTTGGTTATCTGCTTCACTTATAAGCTAAAAACTTATTTCTGCCTCCATATGAAATTTGCATGCCTCAATCACACTACACATTGAAAAGCAACCATCATAAACTAAACTTAAATACAATTAGGTGAATAAATGTGCAGTCATGTATGATAATTGGCAACAATCTGAACCATGCAGTAGCTTGGATGGTTAGTGCCACCAATTAAGAGGATAGCCACCCAGGCTCAAATCCGGGGCTCACCAATTTGTGGGTACCTCTCAAAGAAAGTAGTTTCAGGGTACTCTCTATCTTACAATTGAAAATGCCCAGGGGATTTTTCTTCCAGTGGTCGAGGAAAAAACAATAGAAAACTATCCAGTGCTAAGCTCCATAATTAATTTTTGACAGATGAACAGTCCAATGTCCAACAGTGGGCCAAGGTCAACTAGCTAAAGGCTATCAGGACATAATGCATGCATCCACATTTAAAAACTAGATCAACCTAGCAGGAACTAGGTGGCATTTTTATTATTATTAATAAGAAGAAAGCACCCGAAACCCAAATTCGCCTCGACGAAGACTTGAACCTGGGTGGTCTGTGTATTAGTGTACACATCCACACCCTGGACCAACTAAGTTAGCTCATCTTCCTTCCACATTAACTATATATATACAGCAATATCTGTATCAATTTACATAGTGCAAATAGATGCTGCAGATGCTGCAAAAGTGTATGTAAATGGGAATATGATCATTCCAAATGAGGCAAGCACCGAGCAACTTTCTATGTTGCATTTTTCTACTACAGCAACTACATACATCGCAAAAACTCAAGTAACATCTACATCATAACTTTGAATTCAGCATGAAATATACTTATGGAAGCTTGACTGCAATGCTAAGGCAGCAGCATCTTATAGCTCTTTATTGCAGAAAATGATTTTTTTTTCCTGCAATAACTAATTCTACCACTTAGCATTTTGAGTGCATGCTAATATGAGGTGACTTATGTGTCTAGCAATAATAATGAGTCCCTTAAATGAAATATTCAAGATCAGTTTATTTCTAGCAAAATATACATTGTGATTATTCCATCATTATATGTTCCTCACAGTTTGAAAACAAAAACAAATCTGTTAGGAGGTAAATTAGATCAACTGAAATCAATAAATATGAAGTAAAAAGTATATATCTAGCAGAAAAGTAAGACATACAACAAACAACAACAACAACAACATAGCCTTTAGTCCCAAGCTAGTCGGGGCAGAAAGCAAGACATACCCTTAATAAATTTCCATGCGAAAAAAAGTTCAGGTCTCCTCATTGGAAGAGTAACAAGTTCATCCAATGTTCTCTTCACGCCCCTCAAGTGCACCGATATCGTCAAATTTCACTCCAATTTCATTTGGAGGTACGACAGCAGAAACGAAATTTGCGTTCATACTCATCTTTAGCCAAAACCTAAAGTTCAGAAGCTTATGAGTTTGTGTAGGCATATAGAACAATGCCATAACAGAAAAGGCAGAAGAAAATCTAACTTTATGAGATAGATAATCAGTTGAATACCTTCAGATTTTGAGATGATTTCTTAGTTGTTATACCCTGTTCCTTCAGCCTCTCGATTGCTATATCCAGACTTCATATAAATAAATAAATAAAATAAAATATTAGTAGCAAGGGACTGGCTAAGCTAAAAACAAATAAAACAATATTCAATGTTTCCCTAAAAGGTATATGATGTGAAGTACATATACCTCTCACGGGAATGATCAATCTGTCACCCTTGATAGAAGGAAGATCTGTTGATGACAGATAGTGGTTCCTAGCCCATCCAATGACCTTCTCCGCTTCTGCAATAAACAACAAACTCATTGAACTTACTGATTCACATCAGCGCTACCAACTAGCAACGGAAACCTGTGACTGTTATGCAAAAATGGAGGAACAAAAGGAAATATGTTTCAAATTTAGCACTTCGCCCCGCTTCACTATTTCAAAATGTGCACCTTTTGCAGTGTAGCATTAGGATAGTGTATATTTTTTAATACTTGTCCATCTGCAGCCAACCAACTATAGCATTTATTCAATGGAGAGACCAGTTCACAATTAATTGTGAAAATAACTTTCAGTGATTCATCACGTACCAGAATTTTTACACTATCTCTACATATAGAAACATCATAACATCATTACAGAACCTTCACTGTAACAGGATTAATCTGGCACCAGGATTTTATTACTAGTAACCACCCCCAAGCTGGCCACTGCTAATCTACCACTGTGATGTAGGCAAAGTTGGTTGCAGTTGAGGGTTAGTTGCACTTCAAGTTGGTAATAGCACAGCGGTTCACTCAAGCAAGCATAAAAAGCACTAAACCCGAAAAAAAAAATATCAGGATATCGTAAAAAAAAAAAAAAAAAAGTTGGTGTCAAATTCCCCTATACTTGTCAAAAAACAAAATATTTCTGTTCCATTTCTCTTGCATTGAACAGCAGAAGACAAACCAGTTAAAAAATCAACTCATATGATGTGCATGAAATTCCAGCAGATGCATGGGCTAAAAATTGGAGTAGACATACTTTGTTTTGTTAAAACAATACCATCCGACTTCACATGCAAAAGGTCAACACAAGAAAGATCATGCTCCTCAAGCCCCTGCATTAACCAATCATCGCTTAGAACTTAGAAACCATGATAGTGAAGTGGCAATCTGAATGAAAATGGAGATGGTTGGGAAGCGCAAGATCTGCATCTAAACCTTGTGCAATTTAATAAGGTTATGCCTCGAAATCATAATTTTTCTATCCTCTTCAATCTGATTATTAAAAACTCGTAGTTGTTCATCTTCCTGTAAGTAAATAAAGTAAAAAAAAAGAAAGAAAAGAAAGTTAGGAGCCATCATCAAGCTACAGGGCACTTGTAATTGAAATGTGGACAAGGTGCTGTAATTTATTGATTTATAATAATATAAGAGGAGCCATTGTAGCTTCATCACGTGCTGGTACAGTGCATGTCAATAGTTTGTTTTGTGTAGTGCAGCTATAAAAACAAGATGGTGAAAGATGCTAACCTCGGGAAGAGGAACAGTTAAACTATTGGTGAAGAGCTTTGACATGTCACGGACCTTGAATATCTTTCTCCCTTCAGGCCCCCTACCCACTGCTTCAGTGGTGATGGCTGCATAGAAACATTTCAATGAGTCATACGGATTGTGAAACATTATAACTGAGAAGCTAAACTTAAAACTTTTCATAGGCAATGACAAAACTACAAAAGAAATGGCAGTCAAAGCTAAATATTATAGGTTTCACAATTTGTGCAAATAACATTTTGTAAAAAGCTAATAAGCACTTCTCCTTCAAGTAGCAAAATATTCAATTCGTGCTAAAACAGCAGGTTTACATATGTCCAAGTAATGACCCACATTATCTATCCACTCTAAGTCTAAGGAATGAAAAACATATGTAATCAGTCATCATTCGCAAACAAGGTACTCATAACTCATAGAATGAACCTGAACGAGCTTGCTAGACACTCATGCTTCACAATGTAAACCAACTAGCGCTGTTTCATGAATGTGGTAAGGCAAAATAGGAGCAGCAATATAATGGTGCAAAACTCATCCGTTAGTTACCAAAAGAATGGAATCCTTGACACAATAATAATAAAACCTACCTCAAGCATGTTTTAACATAAAACTGTCAATAAAGGCATTCGATACAAGTAATGAATAAATAAATCATGATTACAACAGGAAGTAAACAGACAATAACCATATATTAATTTGAACAACATAGGATAATTACCAGTGAAGACAGGCGAGAGAGATTCTGGAACAACAGTGCAGATCTTACATGTTCCTTATTATCCTTGGGTGCTGCTGCCAGTATGTTCTGCCCACATATCAACACTATTGGTCCGGTAAGTCGGTCAAACATTTTCTCAACTCTTTGCACAAACTCTCTGCGATCTGATTTTGAAACTGCTCTAGATAACCATTGAGAACTGTCTGGAAAGTAGACAATTATTGGCTGTAGAGATGGCAGAACCTACACAGATAAAAGTTCATTTAGCAAGTCCATATAGGGAATTAACTTCTTGAATGAGACCAACACTGGCAATATTAGAGGATTAAGCCAGCAGTAAGGAATGGTTGCAATATACATATGTAAAGCGCCATATTTTCAAAACTTATGTAAAAAATGCATGTCAAGATATATTTTCACCTCACAAAGTGCTTCAAGTGCGATATGCCAATCGTCTGATTCGGTATCATGATCATGTGCAATATCCTGAGCTAAGGCACAAAGAAATCAGATGGAATCAAAGTGATGGAATTGTCAAATAAAATCAAGCAGCCATCAGAGCTATAGAGTAGAGGCATACAATCAACCCAGTAAACGGTTGCTGTTCCATTTTCCTCCTTGCTAGTTACATCTTCATGGGCATTGTGTGATTTCTCTATAGAAGGATCGAATATGACAGCAACCTGATCCCCATTGACCTCATATACCTCCCCCCGCTGTCCATTTAATAGACCCCTGTGATTATTAGAGTTAGAAATGTTCCTCTTCAGTCTTCATAATAATCTATAAGAATAATTTTATAAACACAATTACAAGAGCAATTTTTTCTATATATGCTAAGTTTCTGCATGCATGGTACAAATATCAATAGCAAAGAACTTTCCACATAAAAAGGACAACAAGAGACAGAGAGTCAATTGTCTAAGGGGTCGGAAATCAGGTATTTGCCAATACATTTCACTGGAACAGATTTTTTGAAATCCCAAAATACTCAAATAAAGAATACAAAGTTACCTGAATAGCTCCTATACTAAACTATCATACTTTCAAATTGGAAGACAAGCTCATGAGATATTCAGCATGTTTCAAGTAACAACTGGTGGCCAATACTAATTTGTCATGTTTCACATGCTACTAACAATGCATGCTTCAACGTATAAACATCACCCAATTCTATATTGTAACACTGGCAATTCTATTGATAAAGGGAAGATCGTAATTAAATTTTAACATTGACATGGAGAAAATACTATGCAGAACTACAAGGGGAGGCCAGAACTGGCAATAGCACAAAATCGGGTGTACTACAAAATAATTTTGTCCTGTTCATGATATATACCCAGTTACCCACCTTCCACTAATAAAAGTATAGGCATTCCTTGAGCCATCCTGAGTAGGTATTTTCCCCAAAATGATCCTGTGCAAGGTATATATAGTACATATCAATGTTAACATCAAGAAATTGAACTTTTAACATGGAGGAGCACATTATTGTGATATAAAGCACTTGTGAAACCAGAACAAAAATATATATATTCTATTTTTCACCACATCACTATGCATCTATGCTTAGCACATGCATGCATGCTCACTTGCTTATTCCAAAGCCAAACGATCCACACCTATAAGACCAAACCCAAACAAGCCAATGATGATTGATTTTTAGTAAACATAACAAAGATAAGTCATGGTACCAAGCTAAGAACCACAAAAGTTAACTCGGATCAGCATCTATACTGTATCAAACTTATCAGTTGGTTTGTCCTTCGCATCCACACACATTATCCTACAAAGGTCAATCTTATCCATCTATTTGACCTCATCCAATGGTTCATCTTGATTTTGTGCTTCATCTTCCTTTATAACAATAAAGAACATTCATGCTGCTAATAATGCTCCTAATCATCCTTCACCCCCATCACCTGTGTGCATTGCATGCAGGAAAAAAGGTAAGAAAGTCCATAGCCAACAATTACCTCTGATCTGCTTCAACGACTGCAGAGTTCCCAACATACTTGACCCTATCTCCTGAAAAGGTACATAACAAAATTAGAAGAAAAAATAAGATTTAAACTCCAACATTGAAAGATCAATTTGAAAGTATAATTTAAAAAAATTTTTAGATGAAGCAGATTTAACTTCTGAGTTGGTGTAGCTACATACAAGCTATCAATAAAGAGGGGCTAAGCCTCAATTATGATCAGGCAGTCATGGACTCATGGGTTAAATTAAAACAATAAAAGTTTATTTTTCAATGCAATATGGTCGATAGTTCACATAGTAAAGTCTGAAGGGAAAAATCATGGGAAATTACCCCTTTTGAAAGTCCTTTTCTCTTCTTCTGATGACTCAGGAGTTTCAGAAGATTCTGACACTGTACTTTCTTCAGCACCAACAATTCTCTAAAATAACAAGGCGGGGAAAGGATAATTATAAGCCACAAATTTGTGCATGAAGAAAAAAATCATTAAAAAGGGCAGAGAATATGAAATGTTGGTTCCACTTCTCTTTCCTCTAGTAAGGGAAGAATACTATAAGAAGAGAAGTTATTTGAAACATTGTTTATATATCAACTGTATTTTCTTTTCATTTAAAACCCACTTAACATAAGATTTTCTAAACTTTTGGTGTCCCCTTCGTTTAGAGAGAAAAAAAGTGGCACGATATCATTTGTCTAGAAGGCCCTGTTTGGTTCCCTAATTTTTAGTCCCATTTAGTCCCCAACTTACCAAACATGGGCACTAAAATAGGGTCCCTAGTCCACTAGTCTCTCAATAGGGACTAATTGGGACTAATGGTCATGTCTAGTCCCTAGTCCCAACAATCCAAACACCCCCTAAATGAAACAGGTGAACTTTTCAGAAGCACAGTCAAATGTGTCTTTTCTGTGAAAGCATCGGAAGACACTTCTTATGCATCTAAGCAGGGAGATAAGATAAGTCACCTTGGCAAATTCCTCGATAGTACAAGGGACCAACTTTTTTAGGTCATCCACAGACTTTTTCAGGTCTTCCACAGATTTGAGAGCATCCTCATCATCACTTTCACCAGATTTTCCATTGTTGCTTGTCCAATCTTCATCACCGTCGTCTTCCATTTCAGATTCTGAGTCTTCATCCTCTGACTCAGCATGCTCGTCCTCCTCCTCACTTTCTGAGTAATCCTCCCCATAATCCTACAGATCAGGTGAAATGTGAGGTTTGCGAAGTTGCATCATGTCTTTATACTTTGTGGAAATGTAGTATCTTACATATGGTGCGAGGACGCTGCTGTCTAGAACCAATAGTGGCACTTGCAACTCATGTGCAAGAGCTCTAACAAATCTCTCCCTGTAAAGCTCAGTTCCTGCATTAAACAAATTTCACAACCCAAGCATTTATAGCAAAACTAAGCATCCTCAACCATTTATAGCAAAACTAAGCATCCTCAACCTAGCTGCCTTATACCTGGAGAACTTTGGAGCAATATCCGCCCTCCTGAGGATTCCAAACGTGAGCCATACTCTGACGTGACAACCTTGTGCCGCAGGTGGGACGCCACACACTCACTCAGCAGCTGTCTCGCATTTTCACTTGAGCATTCAAAAAGGAACAGACACACACACTCTAGTCGTCAGCCCACTAATGTTAGATGGGTTGAAACAAAACGTCGAACAGATGATGTGAGCTTCTCACTTGACATAGTAGGGGAAATTCTGCCACGAGAGCAACCCCTTCTCCCACGGCACGACGCGGCGCAGGAACTCGCTGCGGAACCTCTCCCGCCTGGTGAGGAACGTCGACTCCCGCCGCTTGCAGCCGGTGAGAAACCGCTCGCCGCTCAGCCACTCCTGCTGGTCCTTCTCCCCGAGCCGCGCGTGCTCCTGCTCGAAGCTCCTGCCGCTGCTCCCCGACGCCGAGGCCGCTGCGGCGCCCTCGCCTCAGCGCTCCCGACGCCGCCCTTGGAGCTATAAAACCGGCACAGCCGTCGGGCAGCACCAGGCGGCCGCGGCGCCCTGAGCGCGCTGAACCTCCTGACGAAGGAACCTCCACTGACGCCGGTGGCGGAGATGCCGAGGGAGCTTGAATTGCTCCACATCGGAGGGTGCAGGAGGAGGCAGCGCAGCCGCATCGCGTGGTACATCTCGGGCGGCTCTAGGACCAGATGGTGAGGAATCGTCAGCCTAGATCGTTTGCTTGAGCATCTGAAGCGAAGCTAGGAGCGAATGGTGGTGTGGGAGCCTGGGAGGATCGGAACGAAACCGGAGCAGGATGGCGGGTGGCCGGAGACGGTGGCGCACGGCTGCGGGCGACGGAGAGGAGGGAGACGCCACGGCACCACCGCTCCCACTCCAGGTTTCGGCTAATCCGCTTCTCACGCCGTGCCGCTCCTGCGCTGCAGCGCTGGGCCAGTTGGACACAACATCAACAAAAACCATGGATCCAGGTCCTTTGTGAGAACCTAGTGGGCTGTCGGCAGTCATTATAACGGCCCGCTTTGTTGGCATCACCAGTGGGCGTACGAGGGCCCTAACGAGAATAATTGTTTACGGGCCCAATACCATAGTTTTCTCTTCGTTTCCTAGCCGATCCTGGATTTGCATAATGGCCCATGTCCATTTCAAACGTCTGGATGGTCAGGCCCAGGTATCTCTGTAGTCTTCTTCTTTACTATATGACTTGACTTATATGAGAACAATCTTTGGAAGAAGAGAAGATCTGACTCTATATGAGGAATTGCAGGTTGCAATATGACGAGATCACGAGCAGGAAGAGATCTAGCTAGAGCATCGGATCGATACCAAGCGTGCAGTTCTAACTCACGAACCATCGAGTTTGGCCGAAAAGGCAGAAAGAATGGAAGAAATGAGCTGTCTTGGTGAGTGGTCGCCCACAGGGTCGAGTGGTACTCTCACAGAACTTTAGGCATCATCTTTTTGCAGCACCATTTCCCTTTCTAGATTCAGCAGCAGCAGGCTCCTACAGCTCACCAAAAAGCGGTGTACTCGTCTTCGCAGTTACTCTAGCTGAGCTGAGATTTTTTTTTTTTTATAATGGATAATAAAATCCGGCCTCTACATCCGGAGATGCATCTGACCAATTATTACGAGTTTGTAGAAATGAAAAACAGGTGCCACCGAGTGTTGCGTGACATAGACATTAACACTAAAGCAAACGGAACAAATTCTTCCACCCTCTATTGGAAATTTCTAGAGCAACCATCTCCAATTGCTTGCTCAATGTAATGAGGGCATCCTTTGCTTGCCAAAGACGCCGCTCGCTTTAAACGCACCAATAAGCTCCCTGAAAATAACCTCGCATAATAGAGTTAGATTTCAATTTTTTTAAAAATCGTGTCATTTACGACATCTCCGGATGGCCTAGAATAAAGGTCGCCACACCAACCCAAAACAGTGGCTTAGAATGTTTATGTTGATTATGCCGGATGAGTCTTCAGTTCAATGCGGTAGCTCGGAATTGTTCAAACGGTAAATGCGCTGGCTAAGGCCTTGTTTAGATGTCAGAAAAATTTGTAAAAAGCATTGTTGAAACTACTGTAGCACACTATAGCACGTTTCGTTTGTTTGAGGTAAATATTATCATATCATGGGGTAATTAGACTCAAAAAAATTGTCTCGCAATTATTAACATCTAAACTGTGTAATTAGTTATATTTTTAACTATATTTCATACAATCGAATATACGTCTTTTGGTGTATTTAATGTGATGTGATGGAGAGAGAGTGGAAAAACTTGGAAGTTGGATTAGAAATTTAGCCATCTAAACCAGGCCTAAGACCCCGTCCAATGCAGCTCAATAAACCAAAAAACCGTGCTATCAGAAAAAGGTATTGCTTCATGGAGCCTGGTACATATGTCAGCACTTTGCGAGCCACGACCGATCACCGATCCTAATTCCTATTAAACGAATAGTTCTAGCTTCTAGGGGTGACTGATTGTATCATTGAACCCGCCGTACCGTGGTCCTCCACGCGCGTGAAGAAAAAGAAGAACGATCCCGATCACCCATCCCAATCACAGACACAGCCAATTCGATGGATCACGCATACCTGTCTGTCATGCAACCAAACCAATCCGGCAAATCCCAGATCCAACCTGTTCCGAACTAGGGAGTAAAAGAATAGCCCTCCTCGCCATCAGAATTCAGACCGTCAGCACAAAAAATTAAGCTAAACCTTCAAAGAAGTGCGGTGCACTACTAACCGGGAGCCATCGATCAGAATTCAGAACCCGACGACAAACCACCGACTAGTGCTGAATTGCTGATTGCTGAAGCCGGCTCGGCTGGGCAGGTGAGTTGACATGCCATGCCACCCGCACCGCCACTCCTGTCTGAAAGTGGAAGCAGCCGACGGGCACGGGCACTCGCGCGCCCTCACCTGCTCGGCACGGTCAGCAGTCGCCGGTCGGCACTCGGCGCCACCAACCAACAAACGAAAGAAAATTTCCCCAGGTTTCGTGCCCAAAAGGGTCGGAAACTTCGAATCGCCCTCGCATCGGTCCAACTCCTGCGGCGCGCGTCGGTGAGATCGCCGCAGCGCCGTTCAAAGCTTGAACTGAGATCCGTTCTGCGAGCGTAGTCACCTGACCTGACACGGAAGAAAAGTATACATGGCGGTGTGCGTTGGACTGTGTAAAACAACCTTTGGCTGGTTCCCAATTCAGACCCGAGCTTTCAGTTTCAGTACGTCGTTGATATATGCGCTTGCGCGTCGGCGGATTGACATGTATGTACGTTACCGGGTGTGGGGTGATGGACAGTGACACCTAGTTCGCCTCGCTGTTTCAGCTATGCAATTGCGGAGTTTTCTTAAGCGACAAAGAGAAAAGGGCGAAGCTGCTGCGTTGCAGCGACGGCGACAGGTGCCGGAGGCAATGTGTGATAGCTACTAGCGGAAGGCTAAAAACTAATTTGGACATGTGGATTTTAACAAATGGCGCAGAAATTTAAATTTTTGGTGGGGGCCGACCATCTCTTCCGTTCATTTTTTTGAACTGTAGAAAGTATCCATTGGACATCCAGTGAACATCCAACTTCCACCTAGAGCTACTAGTCCATCGCTCGCATCGTTCGTTGCAAAGCTTAAGCGTGCCTTCCCCGCGGCGTCGAATTCAAGTTCAGAGTTCACTATCTTCGAACGCCCGGCTTGCTGGGTTCAAAAATACAAGGCACAGTAGGCGACATGAGTGGTCCACGAACAGTATTATTAATTTGCAGCAAGGTTAAATACCAAGCTACGTGACGATCAGATAGGTAGATGCACTCGAAATGTTCCCACAGATTCTAAGCGAGCTCGCGCGCCCACATTCCCACTCGTTCGCCACAACTTGCAAACAGGATTTAATTAGACCATCAAGGGCTGCTGGAAAATGGAAATCCAATCACCATGGCCGCGCTCAGCCACTGCATCGCAGATGGTGCTGAGTTGACAGGTCTGGCATTTTTAAGCGTACGGACGTCCAAATTGACAGAGGCTGATCCAAACTCCTGTGCTAGGAAGATCGTGGTACAGCCGCTGGACTGCTCGATCCGATGCTGTAGTCTCTCCCGCCGATGCGGATAATCCCCGGCTACTTCCAGCCTATCACAGCCACCAGGAGCCGCTTCCCGGCGGGCACTGACGAGCGGGCAATGATTCCGCCCACCTGTTGAGCGCGGCCGGGGACTCCACGAAGAAACGGGCACGGGCACGAGGCCACGAGGCCGCGACTCCCAACCGAAACGCGCGAGTTATTACGCTTTACGCGCGGACACGGCGGCCACCCGTACCGTGCCGTGAGGCCGTGACCTGAAACGCTCCATTACTCGCGCGGCTTAAAGCGTTTCCTTTCCCCCCCTCGCATCGCATCGCTGCCAACCTCGGCCTGCCTCAGATCTCGCCCACCTTGCTGCTAGGCTCGCCACTCCGTCTACCTCCCCGCCTCCATCGCCGTCGACCTCCCCCACGCTTGACTGACCCCATCCGCGCTTAGATTGGTGGCCAGGGCGGGGCGTGACGCGCACAGCTACCTACCTACCGGTTCCTTCCTCTGAATTGGCCTGGTCGCAGCTGTTCGACCTCGCTGTTCTTGCCCCCAGCTGCTCTGCTCTTGTCAAGGGATGGTCCAGCGCTCCTCCAGCAAGGCTCCCCGCCGACATTGAGCTACTGTGCCTTACCGCTGCCGGTTCGGGGCTGCTCTCTGGATCGTACAGTGGCGGCGGCTGTCCGATGGGCTGCACGGGGTCCAGGCACGCGCTGCGCGGCGGCGTCCGGGGTGGCGGCCGGTCGCTGCACGCGCGGAGCCGGTCCGCCGGCGTTCACCACACCGTCGCGCTCAAGTCTTCTACGCTGGGGTCGCTCAGCCTCGACCGGGACGAGGAGATGATGAAGTGGCGCGACGACGGCGGTGTTGTCGGCGCCGCGAAGTCGCCGCCGCCGCTGCTGCCGCTGAAGCCGCAGCTGATGCGGCGGCAGAAACAGGTGCCGGGATCGCCGGCCAAGACGCCGCAGGTCCGCGAGCCCGAGGTGATCAACGTGTGGGGAGCTCATGGACGGCCTCGACGACAGGGACGAGGAGAGCGACCCCGACGGCGAGGAGCGGCGGGAGAAGTCGGCCCCAGGATCCCCGAGTTCGATCCGGACGTCATCGCCGCGTTCCGGAAGGCGCTGGATGAGATACCCCCGCCGCCGGACGACCCCGGCAATGAGGAGTGTGTCAAGAAGCCAGACGGCCCGGGCGGGGGCGTGGGCGGTGACGAGGTGGGCGTCAAGAAGCGCGAGATACAGAGGTTCCCGGGCATCGTGCGCGCGCGGGTCAGCGCGTTCCAGCAGAGGATCGACGCGAAGCTCGCCAAGCTGGCGCCACCGCAGCCGCAGCCGCCGGCTCTACCGCCCCCGCCGGACAGCGCCAGGAAGGTGGTGCTGTACCTGACGAGCCTCCGCGGCATCCGCAAGACGTACGAGGACTGCTGGTCCGCCAAGTCGATCCTGCAGACCTACGGCGTGCGCGTCGACGAGCGCGACCTGTCGATGCACTCGGGGTTCAGGACGAGCTCCACGCCGCGCTGGGCTCCACCGCGGGCAGCAGGCTCCCGCAGGTGTTCGCGGACGGACGGCACCTGGGCGGCGCCGAGGAGATCCGCCGGATGCACGAGGCCGGTGAGCTGTCGAAGGCGCTCGAGGCCTGCGAGATGGCGCCCCCGCCGAGCTCCGGCGGCAAGGGCATTGCCCTGGAGGCGTGCTCCGGCTGCGGCGGCGTGCGGTTCGTGCCCTGCGAAGAGTGTTCCGGCAGCTGCAAGGTGTTCCTCGAGGAGGTGGGCACCTTCAGGCGGTGTCCCGAGTGCAACGAGAATGGGCTCGTGCGCTGTCCTCTCTGCTCCTTGTGAAAAATCTCACAGCTGCTATGGGATTGTGGGTTTGTAAGATTTTGTTGAGTATTTGTCGTTCTAGCTGCGCGTTTGTACAGAAGTTACACGCATGTGTAACTTTATTAGGACTGATCAAGCAAGAGATGACCGTATTTATGTATGTTTTGTTGATGACTGGATTTGAATGTGTACAAGCACAAGGCGAGTACTCCATAGACGACAACAGTCTAATGAGCAGATTTGCATTCCAATTTCATTTCCCACCTCTTGTCGTTTGCTTCTGGAGCACATTGTGGGCGTGTTTCATATAGGCCAAATTCTTGTGCTCGAGCCTGTGCGAGTCAGGCGATATTGTTTGATTTCGTTTTCCTGTTCACCTGCCGGGCTCCTAGGATGCAAAAGCCATTCTCTCTCCTGCCTCTGGCCGCACGCTCGTGAGTTGCGTTTCTCCATAGCCAGTGTCGGAGGTAAAAATAATCGGCCCACGAACATTTCTGGCCAGGGAAGAACGAAACA
Source organism: Hyparrhenia diplandra (assembly GCA_015847255.1). Taxonomy (NCBI): domain Eukaryota; kingdom Viridiplantae; phylum Streptophyta; class Magnoliopsida; order Poales; family Poaceae; genus Hyparrhenia; species Hyparrhenia diplandra. The sequence goes on from JADLZK010001921.1 coordinate 24,555, forward strand.
GCTCATCCACTCTAGAAGGGATCTGGCCCAAGACCACCAAGCAAAATACCCCCAGTCACATCCCAGGCTGCAAAATAGCTGATAGGAAAAGACCAACCACTGGTCACCTGATCTACAGGCTTGGAGGAGTCGATAAGCATATCACCTTCTAGCCCACCAGACGGCCCATCTACAAACACTCGGTTAATGGGCTCAACACACCCGCCCGTATATGGGCTCGTTACCCACATTTCGGCCCTCAGTGGCCCAGGGAAACACAAAAGTAGCCCAACACAGGTGTTGTTAGAGTCATCAAGAGTGTGGAGAAGAAGGACCAAAGGTGGCCACCATACCGGGCTTGATGAAACCGGTCACCACACGCCCGGTCCAACCTCTACCCAAGGGGTTCTGACTCAACAATCCTACTCAAACCACGGCTTATTCCTCGCCCGAGGACAGGAGACCCCCGGGACACGATCTCCGCCTCGCCCGAGGGCAGGAGGCCCCGGGCGCAAAACCTCCGTCTCGCCCGAGGGCAGGAGCTTCGGGGTAAAACATCTCCGCTTTGCCCGAGGGCAGGAGGCCCCGAGCGCACCTTGGAAATGCCGGCCGAGTAGTGGGGGCAGCCGCATTAAATGCCTCTGCCTCACAGGCTACAGTGACAGGGCAATCGATTGCCCCGTGACAGGGCAATCGATTGCCCTGTCGATTCACCTGCTCCGTTATCTCCTCGTGTCCCCCGTTGATGGGACGTAAAGGGAGCGGTTACTTAACACGCCACCAGGCACGGGAAACCATACCGGCACTGTTCATCTGCTAAACGTTCCACCTCCCCGCCACGTATCCGACGACCCTCGGGGTCTTGACACGCTGCTACGACGCTTCCGAGAGAAGCTCATCCCAAGCAAGATTCAGGGGACCCCCCTTGGGACCTCAGAGCTCCTCTTCCGGCTGCAGGACACGTACCCTGATAACCCAAGGACACGCGTCCACGGACCAACGCTCCAACTGGGACGTCCAAGGCCAGGGCTCGGGCATGCGTCTACTTAGGGGCATAAACAGTAGACACCTTAGCGCACGTATTCGATACGCATTGTATACATTATCTCTCCTTTCTACTATAAAAGGGAGAGTAATGGCATAGGAAGACGGATTGACTCCATTAGGTTTTCATACTTAGCTATCTCAAATCCCAGGGTTGAAGCACTCCTTTATCCCAAAAATAGCTTGTAATCGTTTCGGTTCCCGTGCATATTGGTGCGAGGTAATACAAGAAGTCACACTGCTGGACGTAGGGCCCCTTGGCCTGAACCAGGATAAACCCTTCGCCTTCATCTCGCACACTGAAAGGTCCTAATGGCTAGAGGGGGGGTGAATAGCCTATTAAAAATTCTTGCAACAACACTAAGTAAACCGATTAGTAAATAAGATGGCGAAGCTAACAAAGCGGTGCTACGAACTAGCTATGCAAGCCACAAGACACATATAGCAATTCTAATATCTCTAAGTCCACACAAGTGCTAGGTCGCTATATTACTCCTAGGTGAGCAAGCAATTCTAACTAGATTACCAACTAGGAGCTAACAATTCTAGCAAGGTAAGCAACTAAACAACCTAGACAATTCTACACAAGTATATCAAAGTAAATGCTAGAGAGGGTGATCGATATACCGACGGTGGAGTGTAGAGGTGGAAGCCAATCACCGTGATCAATATGAAATCTCCAACGAGCAATCACACAATTGACATGATGATTTTTCACCGAGGTTCACGTGCTTGCCGGCACGCTAAGTCCCCGTTGTGGCGACACACTCACTTGACGTATGCTAAGCTTAATGGCCGGTGCCAAATCCCCTATGGGAGCTCAAGCAAACGATCACAAGAGAGGGTCCAACAAGCCACGAGCAATTCACTAGTGCTCCTTTCGCGAATCTCCCGCGGGGTAAGGAACGACCCCTCACAATCACCACCGGTGTGGCCTCAAACAAGCTCCACTTGAGCTCAACACCGCCTCTTGCTCCAAGCCGCTAGGGAACCGGGCAAATTCCCAAGAAAACAGGAATCCCGCGGCTTCTCCAAGGATGAAGTGCTTCTAAATGCAACCGATGCAAGCAATGCACTTCTATCACTCTCAATCTCACCAAGAATTCGAGTTGGGGATGGAGAGATGAGTGGAGAGGAGTCTCACAAGCTCACTAGCAAGTTAGAGTGTTCAAATGTGCAAGAGAGACTCAAATGAACCAGCCAAAAGGATATATATAGAGTCCTCCTCGAAATAGAGCCGTTGGGGGGTTTCTGCGCACTGACCGGACTCGCTGACCGGACGCACCAACGGGTCCGGTCCAACTTCCGGTCGCAGTCGGCCATGCGTCCGGTCAGATACGACAGAGCCCCCTGGCCCACGGCTGACACCGTCTTCATGCGTCCGGTCACAGGTTCCGATCACCGCGTCCGGTCGCTCCACGAAGTCGAAGTCCAAAACATGCTTTCTGTTCTTTTGATCGGACCCACTGACCGGAGCCACCGGTGCGTGCTTCCGGTGTGTGCGTCCGGTCGACCGTCGCGCACCAACCGAAGAACATGCTTACTGGAAGTCCGATCGGACTCACTGACCGGACGCTCCGGTCAGTGCTTCCGGTCGACTTCCAGCTTCCGGTCGAGAGTCCGGTCACCCTGAAAACAGCGAGTTCGTCATGTTGTTGTCGCCTTCGCTTCGACCTTGCTTCGCCTCTTGCCATAGGATGCCAACACGTCGAAGATGAACACATTATCACCAATGTTAGCACGTCGATAAGTTAGGCAAGATCGAAGTTAGTGCTCTCATTGTCCTAAATGCAATATGCAAGTCAATTGGACCTAGAAGCACTTCACCAAAGGATTGTCGCGGCATCCCCTCTTGATAGTCGGCTATCTATCCTATAATGTGATCACACGCTCTATCGTGTCTTGATCACCGAAAGGAAAACCCTATCAAGTATACCTTTGCCTTGATCTCCCGGGTTCCTCTTAAGCCGATCACCGAGCTTGACGATCCATCATGTCCATCATCATCGTCCATGTTCATGATCATCATGCTCCTTGTCATCACCTAATCCTATCTCAAGTCATCACTTAGAGCAAAGGATTAGTCCAACAAGTGTGTCATCAATTTCCAAAACCAAACATGAGATTTCACACACGCCATCTGGTGGGGAGCGCACGGCCTATAAATTTATTGCCGGTCCTTGAGATACCCCGGTTCTCAAAACACCGACAGCCAGGCTCTGGCTGCGCGTCGTCTCGATTCCTCTCACCTCGCTCACCCTCGCTCTCTCGCAGACGACGGCGGCAGAGCTCCCTCGCAAGACGACGGGGCGACGCGGACGCGGGGCGGGGCGGACCGTGGGCGGATCCGGTGTATATTGTCGGGGGTCCGCCGACCGCGATGACTTGTTAAAAATAGCACTAAAACTCCTTTCATCCACATGTAAATCACTCTCAAAATAGAGAATCAATGCATATTTGACCCCGTCACCTACTACTTGACCTCAATAAGCTAGTATTCTAGATTCGCCATGGGCGGACCTCCCACTCGCGCGCTGCGGCGGGCCGGGCGCAGCTCCTCCGCGCCCGCGCTCACAGCAGATGCTCCCTCGCACCCGCTCCACAGCAGTGGATCTCCGACACGGACGGCGGCGCTCGCGGCGTGGAGCCGAGCGGACCTCCCCACGCCCACGCCGCGGCGAGGCGGGCGGAGCTCCCCGGCGCGCGCTGCGCTCACAGCGACGGATCTCCCTACGCGGGACGATGGCGCTCACAGCAGCGGATCTCCCCCTTGCTCGCGCTCGACGGACCCAAAGACGCGGCGTCCAACACTGAACCACCACGCCGGGCTTTCCCTTTGTTGGGTCGCCATGGCCCTCCGCCGCCTATCAAGTGCTCGATGAATGCTTGCAAGAGAGATGGGAGGGTAATGTCATCACAATAGAGGCAAGGTGATTGTATCTAGAATTTGGTCCATATCAAACACAATCTCAATCTAACCTGGTTCTCTCGGAACAAAGAAATCAAACAAGAAGATTACAATCGTTGGAGCCCGGCTCTGGCTGGTTGACGAGCCAGGCCCATCGGTCAGGCCGGCTAGAGCCAGTGAATCAAACATGCCCTGTGTGATGAGAGTTTTGCCGATGGAACAATGCGAGCGGCGAGCCAACTCACTTGATAACACAAGACAAGTTTTCTACGGGCCAGTGAGGCCACTACTGTTTTGTGACGCAGTACTCACTCAGTCAGGCATGAATTGGTGCCGCAGTAGCTAGCTGCCTTTAACGGGCCTTTTCTCAGTGACGTGCCATCTGAACTAGGAGTAGGGGATGCGTGAACCGGAGTTACCGGATGAAGATGCCATGAAGCAGGTGGCCGGTGTTTGTCCCGCGTGCGTACGCCAACGCCACGTGCGCGCCGTCTCCGGCAGCGCGTACGAACTGCTCCGATCCCGGGTCTGGCTCCGGACAAGAGCAGGCGGAGCACGGGAGCAGTCGATCTGCGGGCTTGTCGTCCTTGCAACCAGCACATGCTAACTGCCCTGGTTCTGCTTAATTAGAACATACTCCATCCGTCTAAAATAAACGGCGTTTTTGCTCCCCGAGAAAACATATGCCGGCAATTATATACTAAAATAGGATTAATATTTATATTACATAATTAGTATCATTGGAAAGATCTTTTGATCTAGTTTTTTTTTAACAAATTTATTTGGAGATTTAAATCTTCTACGTATTTTCTACAAATCGAGTCAAACTTGTGGCACGAAAACCCAAAACGTCCTTTATTTTGGGACGGAGGGAGTACTTCCTCTGTCCCAATGTAATTCTAAACTTCTACGATTCATGTTGGACAGTTCATCTTATTAAAAAAAAAAAAAAAAATATTATTTGTTTTGTTACGATTTATTTTTTCATTAAAAATATTTTTATAATGATTTATTTATTTTATTATTTATACATAAAAATAAATAAGGTGAATTGTCAAAGATGAACCGTAGAAGATAGTAGAGGATGGCTACCCTCTGGCTTCTTGACTGAAGCTTAATTATGAGACCATATTCTAGTCTGGCTGATGACGTTCTCACGTCCTACCGAGTGTGTCACCCGTGGTTCGAACTCGAAACCTCCCTCTCAGTCAAAAGATGAATCGTAAGAGTCTTTGAATTGCATTTATTTGTTAGCGTCCACTTCTACGTTTCTTATTTGATCGTTCGTCTTATTTTTTTTTAAAAAAATAAATATTTGTTTTGTTATGACTTACAATATTCAAACATTAGAGATATTTTCAGAATAATTTGTTTTTTTATTTATAGAAAAGATTTAAGTAAAACGAAAGGTCAAACAAGAACTACAAAAATTAAAACGTGCGCTTATTTGTGGAGGGTGGGAGTAGAAGTACAGGGTACGGATCGTCAAGTAGGAACCGACGGGGTTTAGGATCAATAACTGAATTAGATTGAAAAATTCAACGATCATGTTGTGTTACAACGTCGAATGTCTCGATTTTTTTGTTTACGGTCTTAGGTGGTCTCGATTTGATTGCGACGTCTGCTCGTATTGGTGGGTGAGAGTCCTAGCCAGAGGGTCTCGATTTGCTTGCGTTGCTTGCTCGGATTGGTGGGTAAGAGTTCTAGTCGGAGGGTTTCGATTTACTTCCGTTGCCTGCTCTGGATTGCTCGGCAGGCAAAAAAAAAAAACAGAAAATTTCTATCTAGAATATGGTATTTTCCAAAAAAACATGGATATTGGGTAAAAAAAAAAAAAACAAGGATACGCCGATACTGCCAAGTATAAATATATACCAAAATAATCAGAATACACTCTAGAAGAACATTCGGCTAATAAAAATGGCAAACCATATATATTGCTAGTGCCATGAAATATCTGAGACATCATGGTACTTGGTTTTAAGATTCTTACAACACAATGATAAATATTGGGTTTTAGGTTTTTACAACACAATAATAAATTTCAGTATTTGTCAAAATCGACTAAAAATCCAATTCAGATTCACATAAAATTGGAATCACAAAATTTCAGAGATGAACAACCATTAACGTTGCTGACGGAAAATGTATATCAATTAACTGAAAATAAAAGGAATAACAAAATAAAATAAAAGAAAATGCAAGGGAAATAAACTCACGTACGCAACACACGTACGAACACCACACCAGGCCAGCAGAGAGCAGGCGTCGTCCGTGGAGATGGGAAGTGGAAGGAGCGGGCAGCATCGCGAACGGCGGAACGGCGTCGGGCGCCTCGGCGCAGGGAGCGGGCGGCGTCACGACGAAGGAGCCGGCGGCGTTGCGGCGGCAGAAGCAGCGGATCAGCCTCGGGCGGCACTGCAGCAGCATCGCGATACCGGCGCGGCAAATTGCGGCAAATCTCGGGCGTGTCGGGTATCGTAGGTCATGTACGCCTCGTCGTCCACCACCGCCCCAGAACAACCGAGGAGACCGGCGGCGGCGCGGCTAGCCTCGTCGTGGGTCCTTGCAGCGTGCTTTTTCACTTGCGCCCCCGCGACATGCTGTTCGGCGGCGCCCCATGGTTTGCTGTTCCGCCGGTGGCTCCATGGCCTGCTGCACCGGTGGTGCCACCCACGCCAATCGATCGGGCTGCGAGCTCCGCCCGCGCCGCGAGGCTTGAGTCAATCGGGCCATGGGATCTAGCGCGAAGCTTCACCGCCTTGGCCGCGAGTGAAGCCAGCCGCGACTCTCTCTCGCGACGTGTGGTTCCATCTAGCGGCGGTGAGCTTGCGCCCGTGTCTGGCATCGGCGCCCTGAGATCGAGATTTGGTAGACTCGTAGAAAGATCCCGACGGGACAACGTTTTCACGGGAGGATTGATGGTAAGGATGGCTTAAGAGCGACAGGATTGAGAATATTTAGGAGACCTGACCTATCACGGAGCGAGCCGGACCACAGAGCCAGGCAGACGGATAGAGTTTCTTTCCTTTTAGCGACAAGCGGACAGATCAGCACCGAGGGAGGAGGTAGGCAGAAAAAAAAATAGGTGGAGGCAGAAATTTCCTCTCTTTATTAGTAGGTATATAGATTGGAAAGATCTTTTGATCTAGTTTTTTAACAAATTTATTTGGAGATTTAAATCTTCTACGTATTTGTACAAATCGAGTCAAACTTGTGGCACGAAAAACCCAAAACGTCCTTTATTTTTGGGACGGAGGGAGTACTTCCTCTGTCCCAACGTAATTCTAAACTTCTACGATTCATGTTGGACAGTTCATCTTATTAAAAAAAAATAAAAAAATATTATTTGTTTTGTTACAATTTATTTTTTCATTAAAAATATTTTTATAATGATTTATTTATTTTATTATTTATACATAAAAAAATAAATAAGGTGAATTGTCAAAGATGAACCGTAGAAGATAGTAGAGGATGGCTACCCTCTGGCTTCTTGACTGAAGCTTAATTATGAGACCATATTCTAGTCTGGCTGATGACGTTCTCACGTCCTACCGAGTGTGTCACCCGTGGTTCGAACTCGAAACCTCCCTCTCAGTCAAAGATGAATCGTAAGAGTCTTTGAATTGCATTTATTTGTTAGCGTCCACTTCTACGTTTCTTATTTGATCGTTCGTCTTATTTTTTTAAAAAAATAAATATTTGTTTTGTTATGACTTACAATATTCAAACATTAGAGATATTTTCAGAATAATTTGTTTTTTATTTATAGAAAAGATTTAAGTAAAACGAAAGGTCAAACAAGAACTACAAAAATTAAAACGTGCGCTTATTTGTGGAGGGTGGGAGTAGAAGTACAGGGTACGGATCGTCAAGTAGGAACCGACGGGGTTTAGGATCAATAACTAGGCCTCGTTTAGATGGCAAAATATTTGCCAAAAGCACTGTTCTAACTCCTGTAGCACTTTCGTTTGTATTTGATAAACATTATCCAATCATGGACTAACTAAGCTTAAAAGATTTGTCTCGTTATTTAAAATAAAATTGTGTAAGTATCTTAATCGTCTTAATTTTGGTAACATAATCCTGCTGCCCAAGAAGAAGGATGCGAGAGTTGTTCAACAATACAAACTCATCTGTTTGTTGAATGTATCTTTCAAAATCTTCACTAAAGTGGCAACAAATAGATTATCTACCATTGCCCAGAAATTGATAAGACCGACCCAGACTGCCTTTCTACCGGGTAGAAATATCATGGAGGGGGCTGTCATTTTGCACGAGACAATTCATGAATTACATACAAAAAACAGGGGACGGGGTGATTTTTAAAATTGATTTTGAAAAATCTTATGATAATATAAACTGAAGTTTCTTACAACAAACATTAAGAATGAAAGGTTCCTCTCGAAGTGGTGTGATTGGATAAGTAAATTTACTCAAGGGGTAATGTAAATATTAAAATTAATGACCAACTTGGGTCCTACTTCCGGACTAAAAAAAGGCTTAAGGCAAGGTGATCCCATGTCCCTAATACTATTCAATATAGTAGTTGACATGTTGGCTATACTAATTGCACAAGCAAAGGAAGGAGGTTAGGTAGAAGGGGTCATTCCACACCTGATTCAAGATGGTCTGTCCATTCTTCAATATGCGGATGACACCGTGATCTTTATGAGTCATGATGTTGATAAGGCGTAACATGAAATTGTTATTAAGCACTTTTGAGCAACTATTTGGCTTAAAAATAAACTTCCACAAGACTGAGATCTTTTGTTTTGGAAAAGCTAAGGATCACGAAGAGTTCTATTCACAATTATTCGGGTGTGTCATCGGTAAATACCCATTTAGATATTTGGGCCTACCAATGCATTTTAAAAATTATCGAATAAGTCTTGGAAATTCATAGAAGAGAGAATTGAGAAGAGACTTACTGGTTGGAAAGGTAAATTGCTCACGGTCGGTGGTCGTTACGGTCCTCATAAACTCGGTGCTTTCTAGCTTACCGTTGTTTATGATGTCTTTTTCGAAGTGCCAAAAGGGGTATTAGACAAAATCGATAGCTTTAGGTCTCGAGTTTTTTTGCAAAACGACCAACACAAGAGAAAAAACAGATTAGTCAAATGGGAGGTTATGCGCCAACCTAAGGACCAAGGTGGTCTAGGTATCCAAAATTTAGAAATTCAAAATAAGTGCTTGATTAGTAAGTGGTTATTCAAATTATTAAATGAAGATGTGATATGGCAAGAATTACTAAGGAACAAGTATATAAAAATTAGACATTAGGCATTTGTGAGAAGAAACCAACAGACTCACATTTCTGGAAAAGTTTGATGAATGTTAAAGATACCTTCTTCAAGTTAGGACATTTTATTGTCAAAGTTGGGTCACAAATACGTTTTAGATTGATACTTGGCTGGGCAATAAACCTCTCAAAGATAAGTTTCAGGCTTGTTTAATATTGTAAGAAGAAAGCGAGGATACGATAGCTAACATATTAAGTTTCCCCATACTAAATATCTCTTTTAGGGAGAAATTTGGTGGGGGCTAACTTGTCAAACTGGCTTCGTATTGTGTCATCCTTACAACAAGTTAACTTACTACAGGAAAGAGATGTCTTTGTATGGGATCCGAAGGCCTCCGAGGCATTTGATCAAGTCTATGTATCTTTGCTTTAATTAACAATGGGGTAAGAGTGTCACAACATATTTGGAAGACAAAGTTACCAATGAAAATAAAAATATTCATGTGGTATGTTAAAAGAGAAGTTGTTCTAACCAAAGATAACCTGGCTAGGAGAAATTAGAATGGGGATAAACAGTGTTCGCTCTGTAATCTCCCGAAACAATTCAACACCTCTTTTTATTGCTTCTATGCCAAATTTTTGTGGCGCTCTATACATTTACCTTTTGGATTAACACCTCCTTCAAATATAAATGACTTGTTTCACAATTGGTCTAAGATGAGGAACAAAAAGTACAATGCATTGTTATTAGCAGTAGTTGCACTCTTATGGGCAATTTGGATAACAAGGAATGAAGTAGTTTTTGACAAATGCAAACCAAAAACTCTTTTTGGGGTTGTTGACACATTTTAACGTATACTTTTAATTGTCAACTAAACATGAAAAAGGACTAAAATATAATTAGATAATCTTATTAGGGGTTTATACTAATGATTTCCATGAGTTTTGGTAAAGTTGTGATTTGCAGGGACTTAACAGGAAAACGACAGAATTCGTAACGCAATCCAACTCCGGAACGAAGTCTAGAAGGCTCCGGAATACACCCGACGTGAACGAAACTTAACACCCAAGAAAACATCATCTAGAAGACTCCAGAAGCCACGACGCGTCGCGGGACCCAGGGTGGGACCCACCCTGGGCCGGTCGGCCTCCCTGTCAGGCCGCTCGGCCAAGTCAGCCTCGCTTCCAGAATGTTCGTCCACCGCCTCTAAGACGCAATCTAATCCGCTCGTTTAATGTCGGTCTGATCCGAAGGCGACGGTGGAGTACGAGTTGTAATCAAATCCAACACCTGGTACCTCCTTCGGACTATATAAGCAACCCCAAGGCGCCCCCAAGAGACATCATCTCCTCATTAGCTATCAACAGAGAAAAATCTAGGGTTTCATATTAGAAGAGAGAGAGGTCCCTCTAGTTGTCTAGTTCATCTAGTTCTAGTTCTAGTTCTTCTAGTTCATCTAGTTGTAAGATCAAGAAGAGAGGCGAGGAGAAATTTGGAGATCCGGACTGTCGGATCTTCATCATCATTGTACTTCGCCGCAACAAGTTCGTCTTCAGCAATCTCCGGGTTCTTCATTTATTATTTCTATTTATTCTATTTAATTACTTTCGGTTCTTACTTTACTATATTTCTTTGGATCTCCGCTCGTATTGAGTGCTCTAGTTATCGTGACGTGGCTAGAGTAGTAATCGATAGTGTAGAGCGTGGTGTCTAGACTAAAGTTTACCCGAGTTTGCGCCCAATCCCACGGTTAGTTGTGGTAGCCCGGGGGGGGTGCGGCCCTGTCGGTCTTTGTAATCCACCACGTTCGGGTTGGTGATTCGGAGAGCTTTTTGGCGGCCTTCCCCGATCACCCTTTCCCAGTCTTTTTCGAGGATCGAGACGGTACCGTTGCTCGACGTAAGTAAAGTAGAGTGAGCCTTTGATCATATAGATCTCGAGAAGAATACTTAGAAAACTTAACCCTCTCTTCCCACATCATTACCATTATTATCTTAGGGACGTTCTAAACCTTTCTAGTACACTTCACGTTCCCCGTGGAAATCGATACTACGGAATACTCGGGTGAAAGCTACATCGGTATCCGTGTGCGCTTGCGGATTTCTCTGTTCGCGTTAATTTATACCAACACAGGTACTGTTCCGAGGATCAATTGATCTCCGTGGCATGCCACCTAGAAATGTCAACGTTATCGTTCCTCGGTTCGGTGGTTGGCTATCGCAGAGACACGATGGTTATGTTTAGTCAAAGACTTTTATTTGCTTGTTTCGTTGGATATGAGTGTGTGGCTGGAATTTGTATCCAGCAAATTTTCAAGTTAGGTTCAAACTTTGTAATAATTGGCCTGATTCTATCCTCGGATAGATGAAGCCGGATTTTTATCCTTTATCTAAAAAATAGTTATTTTTTTTGCCTACATTTACTGCTCCGAACATATGTCTTTTGGTGTATTTAATGTGATGTGATCGAGATAGAGTCTAAAAATTTGCAAGTTTTTGGTAAAACTTTAGCCATCTAAACAGGGCTATCTTATCTTGCAAGCTCTATCTTATGCAATCTTCAACGCAGAATGGTCCATCAATAAAAACCGGTGAGCCAAAGCCGCAACGGCTCTCGCCCCATCACGAGTGGGCCGGTGGCCCGACCCGCCGCGCCGCCGCCGCCGCCGGCCTCTCCGGCGCCCGACGACCTCCCTCCCCCCCCATCCATCCCTCTCCCCGTCCCCCTTTTCGCATCCCACCTCCTCGTCGTCTACATCGCGAAGCGCCGACCGGTCACCACTGCGAGCGCCGGCCGTTGGGGACGCCGCCCACCGTCGAGCCACAGATCCGCGGCCGCTCGTGCCGGATCCGGCTAGGCTGGGGCCTCCCCCTCCGCATCTTGGGGTGCAGCGCGCGCGGTTGGGCGCCGGCGTCGCGGACCACGGCAGGTCGTAGGCGATGATGTCGTCTCCTACGCGGCTGCCGTTGCTGGCGGCGCCGGCAGCGGCTATGGAGCGCTGTCGGCCTCGCATCCATGGGGAGGTGCCCACGGCTTCGCTTCCCTTGACGCCGACGCTGGGTGCGGCTGATGTCAGGGCGCCCGTCAACCTCCCCACCGATCACTCTGTCTCTCTACGACAGCTGCTTCCCTTGGAATCGAGGTGGCGGTGACCTCGGTCGGGAGCGGTCACCATCGGCCTCCACGGCCCTTCAATGGTGCCTCCATTGCGGTGGGAACCACCGAGGCACGATCTCGTCCAGCGTTACGGTTGGGAGCGGCGCAGTGTATGTGTCGGTCTCCTCCTTGGGCTGTGTCGCCGCCGAAGTCGATGGATGAGGCGCTCATCGTCGTGGATGTCTCGGACGGCATGGACATGGATGCTGATGCCTCCGGTCCCGATGTCCGCCTCGTCCACCCTTTTTTTCCCATGTCGCGAGCCCGCCCTCCACCTTGTCTCCCGTGTCGCGCCCTTTGAAGATCTCTAGTTTGATTTTGGCTAATTGATGACGAGAAAGTTAATTCTGCTCCCAAGAGCATGTGCTCCCAAGCATGCGTCCCGTTGGATCAAATACTTTGAGATGTGTGCTTCTTTTCCTCCAAATGCAATACTATGCCAACCTGAACATTGGTCTGAACCTGAACATTGGTTTCATGTCGATGAGGTTCACGAGAACGTTGAGAAGTATTAGCATTGCTAGCATAATCTAGTGCTTTCCTTTTCAACCATCTATCCACAAAATTGCCTGTAATTGTATATTATTCCCAAAAGAATCTAAGTAACAAAAACATATATTTCATTTGATCAAAATTTAAAGATGCCGATGCTTACTCGACATGGCGATGAATCGAAGCCGAAAGCGTCTTGCCGCGGTGGCGCCCGGCGGCAAACCCCCGTGGCCGAAAGTGGCCGTGATCTTGAGCCGTGAGCGTGTATTTCCCTTCCGGATGATGCGGTGGCATCCGGGTTCTCGAGTCTTCCCTTCGCAGAATCGCAATGGCCCGTGAGGCGAAGAGAACTGCAACGCGTGCAGCGGCGGGTGGCGGCACCCAGGATCTACGATTCGCTGTGGCTGCACGTCTAAGATTTATTCCTAGTTGGGCTGGGCTGGCAGCACGTATAAGATTGATTCATATTTCCTATTCCTACCGATTAGAAGACTATGAGCATGCGATGGGCCTGCAAATGCTTCGTATTCCTAGCCGGGCAGCAAACGCAACAGACACATGATCCACGGTGGTGCACGCATTTTGGCCAGGGTGGTGCACAACCGGTATAAATTCAAACCTGTTAACTTGGGAGGACAATTTTTTACCCGTGCCCGTGCACTCGGGACATAACGCGTGGCGTCGCCATCGGCGCCCCATGGTACACCAGCTGTTGGTCGGTGCGCACCAGCGACGAACGGAGCAGCGCGCCAGAGAGGCCTCCAGCGACGGGAGAGCACCGCCATGCGTCGCTGGCGTCCTTGACGGGGAGACGGGACACGATGTTGCGGAGGAGCACGTCGGGAAGTAGGCCGAGGCGGTCGAGGGCGACGACGAGACGGAGCCGGGCGGTGGAGTTGGTGCCGCAGAGCCCGGTAAAGGCGGCTCACGTGCGGGTCCGACTTCCCGAGGAAGACGTGCGCAGCCGTAGACGAGGACGGGGCGGCGGAGACGGTCTCGCCGGCCTCCCCGGAGGACGAGTTCAGGGGGCTGCACGCGGGCTCGAAGTAGGGATGGCGGCCGCGAACCGGGGATCCGTGGAGGGACGCCCGCGTCGACGCAGACTCAGCTCGCCGTGGTGTAACAGAACCTTCCAAATTATAGGGCCCACATGTACTAATTATCGGTACAACGACCTTTAATAGCCACATATGTGCACCCATAACCTGAAAAGTACTATTAACTATTCCAACCAGGATCCGTTACGAGGTCATTGCAGTATTACAACAGTTTTCATACATAATCAGAGTAAAACAGCGGAAGACTTATATTACAATAATTTTTACAACCATTTTTCTAGAACAAGTTTTACAATATATAAGTAGGAGTAGCAGAAAGTTTATTATATATTTTACACTAACAGACCCTGCCCACGGGTCTCACAACTCACTCATCTTCACTTTCCTCCTGATGGATCGTCATGCAACACGGTCCTGTGCAGACATGACTACCTGGTCCTGCAACATGGGTTAACAAACCCTGAGTACGGGAGTACTCAACAAGTCTTACCCGACTAAAGAAAAATAGGAGAAGACTCAGGAATGTTGGTCTATTTGGATTCAAGGTAAGGCTTTTAGCAAGAGTCAAGGATTCTTTTTGCAGAAAAGCTTACTAGTAATGAATCTTTACTTTCAATATTTTAATCCCAATTAAGTTTCTCATCTACTCTAGGTGATCTTACACTAGAGCACACACTTCTTAGATGCTCCCTCACTTATTCCATCTCTTAAAAGTTTTTATAATTAATCTACGATGTAAGGGGAAACCGAGTCTCCATGTCCGAGAAGCACGGCGATTTCGAAATCGATTAACCCAGCTGGGGAGTTCTTTCCACACGACATATGTAGCACTTAAGCTTGCATATATCAACCCTTTCTTGGATACTCAAAACGGAACCGCGTCCTACGCCACCCGAGAGCACAGTACACCTCACACGTTGGGAATCTAACCCATAGGTATCGGGACTTTAACCCACGAGTGTACACGCTACTCCCGCCATCTCCCACTCAAAGGCGCGGTTGTACTTTTCCAATTTGACACCCCGAGATCGGGCTTACCGGAGTATGTGGTCGGTACTAGTTTCGATCGTCCGGGGGCGACGCCCAGACAGACGTGCCATTGGTCAAAAGACCTCAGGCGCAGTTTGCGTTCCAAAGTCTCAGTCCACATTGCTTACAACGAACGGTCCTTAATCGACAAGCCGGAAATACTACACTGAGACTCCATTCTCAGTGCAAATTACCCGACCGGTCTCAATTTCAATACCATATCCCAGTATGGTTTCATCACATAACATCCTTGTTCATCAAATGCCCATTCGGGCTATCATAAGAGACTTATCACATTTTGACTCAAAAGTCTAACTAGTTTAGCATGGCAAAGCATTCCTAGGTATTTTTACCAAAACGGGTTTTCAAGGTAGATATCGAAATAATCAAGAACGGATAATGCATCAATTAGATTGTCACTCAACTCCTATCACCTAATGCAATAGATTAAGCAAAGGTGATATAAAGCTTTTGTAATAACACAAGGAATGTTTAAATGAACCGGGGCTTGCCTTGGTTGACGAAATAACCCGACTCTGACGATGGATCACAATAATCAGAACTCGGATCAACAAGAAAACCCTCTTCGGAAGCTTGATCGACGATCTCTCGATCACCTTCGTTCACTATACGAAAGAATAATATATGCTTTACATGATGCCGTGTATATAAACATGATGCGTGAGAGTGCATGAAATGATAAACACTTGAGTACAACTTTCCTTCACGATAAAGTTGCAATCCAACAAAACCAACTTGTTGAACTACTTTACGAGATATCATCACCATTGTCTAAGGAGTTCTCAAGGACCATTTGATAGTGGTATGGTTTAAGGTTCACAAAACAATCCAAAATTCACCCAAAACCCTAGGTTATAGAACATTAAACAATTTATTTAACACATGAAATAATAGAGCATAAAATAATAAATATTTTAACTTTCTTTAAACAAGCTCAAAATTTTTGTACAGGTAGATCATGTCATAAAACAGTGTCAAAATAATTTTCATGATTTTTGGATAAATAGAATAATTATTAAAAATCAAGGAAGATGCATTTTAATTAAAATTTGTATTTTTAAATCATGCCCAAACTATTCAAAATTCAAGTTTCATAATTTTCCTAGATAGTACATATGATGGGAAGGCTACACAAAAATTTTCATGATTTTAGAACCCATATTTGAATTTATATGAAATTTGGAAAATCAGACACTATTCAAATAAATAAAATTGAATAAAACATTTCATAAATGAAAAAGGGTTTCGGGTTGAATCTTGGCCCAGTACTGTGCACGGCCTGGTACTGTTCATGGCCCACTACTGTGTATGATGGACCGGCCCGCTTGAACAGTGACGAACCGGCCCGTTGGAATAGTGTTGGGCCGGCCGTGGCGATGCGAGGCCCGGCCCGTTATCGCTGATCTTTGGCCTGGCTGAGATGTGCTTTCGCCGGCGACGACGGCGGGCGCTCACCACGCGACGGCGGTGCGGCAGCGTTCCGGCGTCGGCAGTGGACCAAATGGAAAACGGAAAGAAGGAGGACGGCCAGGAGCTCACCGCGGACTTGGGGACGAGGCTCGGTTGCGTCAAAGGCGAGACGAAGAAGGGTGCCACCGGCGACGGCGGACGGGGCGGTGGCGATGGGGTGTTCCGGCGTGCCCCGAGGTCGACGGGAAAAAGGAGGAGCCGATCACGACTACAACCTCAAGATGAAGGGAAAACGCGATGAAGTGCGGGTGGAGACTCACCACGGTGAGTCGACGACGGCGAGGTCGCGGCGGCGAATGGGTCCGGCCGACCGCGAGAAGATGGGGTGGCGTGGGCGGTTCCGACGGTGAGGTGGGTCGCGGCCGGGTTCCAAATGCGGCGCAAGGAGGCTGCAAAGCTGCTGGCTAGCGGGTTTGGCAAAAGGTGAAGCAACGGCGGCGTACGACGGCGGCGGAAGGAGGTGATTCCGGCGGCGGCGCAAAAAAAAAAAAAAAAAAACGGCGACCCGCCGTCCTATTTATAGGGGAAGAAGGGACGAGGAGGTGGCTGGAGGGGTCGCGAACATCTCCAGGTGGTCTGGGTTCGAGAGAGAGCGACGGTGGACAGCGGCGCGAAGCTTGACGCCGGCAATGTCGACGGGAGAGTGGCTAGGGTTCTTGTAGCTAGGAAACCCTAACTTTGAATTTGTCAAATTACTCTCAAAATTTGAACTAAACTCAAAAATTTCCAAGAACAAAGTTTGCTTAAAATTTCAAGATCTACAAATTTCATAATTGGGACATTTTCAAATTCGGCCTCGAAATTGGACTTTTTGAAATGGGGTCAAAAAGTAGGAGATTTGAATTCAAAATTACTTTTAAAATTATGTAGAAACTTGAAAAACTTTGTACATATCTTTTGTTCATCTCAACAAGATCTACAAACTAGCTTTTGGAAGTTTTTGCCAAATTTTGCTTAATTTTTTGAAATAAAGAAAAGGGGGTAAATAGGGTTTTGTCGAATTCAAAATTACTTTAAAATTTTGAACTATACTTTGAAAACTCAAAATACCAACTTTACTCTCCTTTGAAAACTCTACCACTTCACTTTTGTGACCACCCTCAAATTCTTGATAAATTTTGAAATAAAGAAAGAGGGACAAACTAGGGCTTAGAAATTAGGGTTTCCGACAAGGGGTAACTTCCGGATTCTCGATTCTTTCCGCGTCTTTTCGACCGACAACGTAACCAAACATAAAATAAACTTATTTTAGTTCAATGCAACACATGGTGGGCTAAACATGCATGCTTTGCAATGATCATGATAACATGTCACGTTTTAGTAATAGTAACACCGGGGTGTTACACGCGGTTGGTGAAGCCACATCGGGCGCGGTGTGCATGCCACTGTCGGCCGAGGCGGGCGTGGAGGAGTTCGCCGCAGTTAGCGGAGTCGAGGCGGACGCAGAGGGGCACGCCACTGTCGACGGCCGAGGCGGATGCGAGCGTAGAGGGCGCCCGGGCGAGGTTGGACGATGCAACGGTTGGGGAAGGTGATGTCGCTGTCGTCGCAGACTGGCCGGTGGATGCGAGCCCGACGGAGATGGATTCGGTGGTGAGGATCTCGTCGGTGAATGCGATGGAGACGCCCTTCTCGGCGCGCGGGCGAGCAACTCGAGGCGGGGTGGTGGTCTCGGTCGGCCGCGGCGTCGACGACGAAGCGCTCCGCCATCGGCACCGGCGAGGCGGTCGAGACAGCTAACACGCGGCGCAGGCGGCGCCTCGGGGTTGGTGGAGTCGAGCACGGGAATGGGCTCGTGGGCGACGTCGAGGGGAGCGACGGGGCGTTGGAGCCGACGCGTCGCGCGTCCAGAGTCGACGGCGAACCGGACGGCGTCGAGCGGCGCGTCGAAAGGTCGGTGGCAACGCAGCGCTTCCGGCTTGCGCTCCAATCTGTCGAAGCAGGCATCGATCCTGGCGAAGTGGAAGTCAAAGGGCTTGCAGATCTCATCGAGGAAGAGCTGGTCAGCAGGAGATAACTCGGTAGGGGAATCCATGGCGCTAGGGTGCCGAGAATCACCCGCTCTGAATACCATTTGTTAACAACAACCAACTCCGATCACTCAATCGATCCACAGAACCACTTGATTCGGATACAATCAGAGTACACAACCTCGGGGAAGGGAGGTATGGAGCTTAGTAGAGCAATCTAGGTGGAGAAGGGAGAAATCGAACAAGGCAGGGGAGAGCTCTGGACCTAGAGGAAGAGGCGGAGGAGGAAGACAAACAGTAGTTGAGGGGAGGATGATTCTGGTTCTCTGAATATTCCATACTTTTCCCTGTTGCTGCCACGCGCTTTTGTAGGAGATGCCTGGCGATCCACACGACTCATTGACTAGGCCAAGACCCAAGACCAAATTAGGCCCATTTGACAGCCCAACCATGGGGGATACCTGACATTAACCGAGTCGGCTAAGTTGACTCATGCCTAGGAACTGAGTTGGTTTCTTTTCATATCGATCTCCGATCATTTTTGGACGTCAGAAACATGGAGTTTGCGATTTGGATTTGTTTCCAACCGGTATAAGACCAACCCATCTAGTGTCCAAGACTATCATGTACGGAGTGAAATTAAACTAGTATGGAACGTCTACTCTTATGCAAATTAGAGTTCATTTTATGGTTTCATAGACATTTAATTCTATGACTCAAGGAGTGTTGGTAATTGCGCCAAGAGAGTTTTACCCCTATAAAACCCAATTTGACCCTCATTGAAAACATTCCCATTTCATTTAAAAAAAACATAGGTTTGGCAAGCTAGTAGATGCAAATGAAACTCCCACTAAAATTGGACTTAGAGTTCACTTCCATACAATCGCAAGATAAGCTGAACTAAAAATGTAGTAGGTTCTAATGCATTAAAATACATAAACATTACATGGTTCAGCAACATGCGACTTGTGCTTAAATACTTAAGCCCAAGCGCGACTACAAGTCAAGTGGTTCTATAGTAATATTATTTATTATTACATAACCATTACAGAGAAGTTCGGTTCCAAGGCATAAGCTATTAATAATAGAATACTCAAATCTTGATATCGGCTCCATTCCATGTCACGTGCACAAGCAGTAGAGAGCCCGGCATCTAACTAATATTTGTGAGATTGTGTCATCATCTTCCACATCGATGTCCTGAGAGAATTGTAACAAAGTTTTCAGTAACCAAACTAATCAAAGCAGTTGGTTTTATAGAAAGAATCACGACTTACATTATCTGTGAGCCATTTTTCCAAAAAAAGTGCACACAGTTTGAGTAGATATAGCCAGATGAACTTGATTCACAGACTGTTGCATGACACCAATAGCCTGTTGAGTCTGATGACATATGAGAGGCCCTCCTGAGCAACCTTGTATTCCGTAGCAGCTGTGTGGAAGTTTAATACCCTTTTCCCTTTATTCATTGGTTCCCCCTATGAAAGCAAAAGCAGAAATGAAATTTTTAATATAAATAAAGTCAGAAGATTTACGTGTAAATTCAAAATAAAGGGAAGCAAAGCTTACTGGATGTGTCCACCGTAGGCTCCAGGACGTGTAGGAAAGACTGGTTCATTTGAATTTAACTCCCGACGTAAGCCAGGAGGATTATAATACGACACCAGAGCTACAAGGGTTCCAACTACTATACCATTCGCAGTTCCATTAGTAAGTTCAATAGCAGGATGAAGAGCGTTGAAATTTCCTTGGACACGCAGCACTCCAAGGTCACAATATTTATCCTTTTGTTGTACAGTGGCTTGCAAGTCATCATCTGTATCAGTTAGCCTCACCAGTAGAGTCGAACTTGTGTTGGAGTACATGTTCACATGTTATCACTAAGCATGTTTCTGTGACTTCAGCCTCTTTGTCAATGATAAATCCGCTGCCTATAAATTCTTTCTTGGCTGCCGACCTCCCTTTTTTCTTGTGTATCCTATTATTTGCACAACAGAATTGGCGTGGTTACGGATTGCTGCCTCGGCAGCAATGTCAGACGTCGGACTGCGCTCATCGGGAGGGGGGGCTTCCATGCTGGCAACACTAACAAAGATAAATTCAAAAAACAAATCAATTTTATCTCCAAAACTGATGCCTAAATAGTGACACAGTGTTAGCAACACTGCTAGGATAGATCACTGATAACTCGAATCAAGTAACAAGGTACAAGATCTCAGGAAAGAAGGAGAGATCGGAACAGCAGGAGAGGGAAGAATCTGGGTACAGAGGAAGGAGTTGGGAAGATGAACAGTAAACGTAAAGGATAGTAATTCTGAAGATTCTTCGATGCCCTCCTTCCTGGTTCACTGTTGCCTCTGATCTGAGCAGGCCTTGGTGCGGGGTACGGCCCATGGCCCTCCATCGGCCCATATAGCTGACACACAGGGAACAGAGAAGAACACAAGGTGATCATGGAAGGAAATTCATGGCTAATTAGCTCATCTTTACAGTTTCATTTTCTTTCCCAGGCTGCTTATTATAGCGTTGAGGAAAAACCAGCTATTTTAGTGTGTTTGGGGCTTTGGACGGATCGGGGACAGATTTATAGCATATAGACTAGATTAAGATTATTTTATATGCCCCGGAATCTTAAGATCCATCACTAATGTATTTTTACCGAACCATTACCACAGGTTCACCAAAGCATATAAGAAATAAACACACATCAAATAATATTAAGCAACCATTACAGTGTAAAAAGTTGCATATTCAACAGGAACGATTTTGCCATTAGCCTTTTGGACCCATCTTTATTACCAAGGTCGCAAAAACTTGCAACCGAGTCACTGGCAGGGTTCAGTCGCTGCTAGCTAGCTCAGAATTTCAGATAGAAAAAAGACTGAATTCACAAATTAACACAACTAAATCGCAACCTAAACGAACAAATTAAGCAAGCACAACTGGGCTGGCTATTGTGCTAAACACTCGGCCCATATAACGGTTCGCTAAGCCCAATGTCTCATCTAGTCATCTTTCCTGCAAGCCTCTTCTCTTCACGTTCGGCAGCCATGGTGGATGCCAGTCGGGATTTGTCGCCGGCAATCCGTAGGGGTATCCACGGAGAAATCATAGTGAGCCCTCTGGGCCCAGTGTTGTGAAACCCAATGTTTCATTCTGCATCCATGTTTCATCAGAAGCCATTTTTTTTTTTTGAAATTTAACCGGTGGGAGAGCTTCCCCACCATTTCATTTCAAAAACACTCATGCCCTAGCAAAACACTAGAGCGCGCGAGAGAGTTTACATGTTTGTAGCAATATACAGGTGCGGAGGTAAGCACACCAGCGAGAGAGAGTTTACATGTCAGAAGCCAGTTTTAGAGATGTAGCTTTTTTTAGGGTAAAGTTTTAGAGATGTGGTATCACACAATGACACAATCCTTTACTTTTCGTAAAAAAAAAAGCTTTGTTTAATAAGAAAACCAAGTCAAACAAAGTAAAATATGACATCAGCTGGATCTTTGGTAGAAGAGATGTTTTAGTAACTTCAAAAATCGAAGTAACCTCAATCTCTTATAAGCCTGGTCTTAGATCAGTTTTTTGTTTTTGCTTAGATGGAATCTCTTTTTAAAAAAATGTACATATATAAAAGCGCATTGACACTGTGGGGATCTCCCCAACAGTTTTTTTGCCGCCCCAATAAGAAAAATGACATCAGCTGATACTATCAAACTGAGAAGACCAAAACGCAACACCCGCCGCCCGGTATAAACCGTTTTGCATGTGTCTGTGATATAAAAGCACTAAACCTAGCGCCAACAGGCGGGAGATGAATAGCTACGGGAAGGGGAAAAGGCAATGAATCGGATATAGCCATCCAGGAGACGACGGAAGACGAATGGCGTATGTGGTGGTGGCTTACCAGTACCAGTAGTCAGCGGCAGGTGACGGGGGTGCAGCCTCGCCGGAGCCGGGGTGCTGTGGACCTGTGGTGTGCTTGACAAGCCCGGGAGAGACAGACGGATTTGGTAGTGGGCCGGAGCGGTGTGACGGAAGCTACTGTATGGGGGAGCTCATTGCTGCTGCTTGGGCCACACCAAAGTTTACATTAGCTTCTTGTCAAGAAAAATGTTTACATTAGCCAGGGGTTTATGTTTACACACTAAGCACCCCATATATGAAAGCACTAAACGAAGTCCGGACTTCGTGAGCGAGGAAGCCTAGAGAAGGGGTGCTAGGTTGCCAGCAAGAGGTCTTCTTCAACGTATACCTTCCGTGTTCCCTAAAAAAAAAAAAAAAAAAATCACCTTCCATGCACCATGATGATAGGAAGGGGGAAGGTGAGAAGTAAAAGATTTTAATGGCACTGCAGACAAGCACAGTGTCAGGCACGCCCTACTCGCCATGAACTACTCCTACAAGGGCTTCGTCCTTTTTTCCCTCTTTGGGGAAGAAGGAATCTGACCGGTAGGCCATAGGGGTCACATGCAGGGAAGTGAGAGGCAAAAATAGAAAGAGGGCATCTTAGCCCGCCAGGGCCCCTTTGGAGATTTTGGACTCAAATAAAAATACCATCATGTGGTGGCCTGGTGGGCTTGGGGTTCGCACCGCACCGAGCTAACTGGATCAGGGCATGGGAAAAAGGGAAAAATCATAGTGCCCCTGCTCGTAACAAAAAAGATACGACTTCTCTGTTTTCTTAGAGTTTGACCTTTCAATTAAATATTATAAAACCAAAAGACAAACCCTAAAGACCACCGGTCATTACAGCAGTCGAGTTTTAAGCACCCAGTTTGTGTCCACCTGGACAAGTTAAAAGACAAGGCTGCATTCCAGCAAGCCCAGCACCAACCTTTTTACAAAAGAAACAACTAGATACTATTTTGTTTTCATACTGGAAAGCAAGTTTCCATCAATTACCTGCTCTGGGCGTGTCCTCAGAGACAAGGCTGGCGAAAAATTCCGGGACTTGGCTCATGAAGACAGCCGAGCCAGAGCTAACCGTGCTCGCCCCTTATGTTCCAAGACAAATAGCTACCTTGTTACAACTTCTCGGACAATATCAGATCATATAATGATCAAAAGAAGCTTGAATAAAGTCCATAATCTTCTTGTAGAGGCACCCATCCACACTCTAATCCAGAACCAGAGTTGTAAGCACCGTCACAAGTTGTATTGCATCCGTCTCCAAAATAATTCTGGCTATTCCCAGCTTATATGCTCTCTCGCGCAACCATCGCTTCAACTTGAAGTGAGAAGCCACTTTCATCAAATTACCGCACCCTCCTTCTAGATATTGGCCACTATTATCTCTTATTACAAAGCCCCATCCATCCCTGCTTGAAATTTCTTTGTTACTAAGCCAAAACTTCCCTATGTCTAGCATACAGAGTAAGACCCTGTTTAGTTCCCTTAAAAATTCAAAAACTTTACAAGATTGCCCATCACATCGAATCTATGGACACATGCATGCATCTTTGCATTAAATGTAGGTAAATAAAATAACTAATTACATAGTTTATCTCTAATTTGCAAGATGAATCTTTTGAGTCCAGTTAAAGTCTACCGTGCTGATTTCAGCTGACGATTGATTTAATTGTATTCCTAGAATAAGCTGAACTATTAGCCTATAATTAAATATTACTTACTAAATATAAACAAAAAGTGTTATGATACTTTACATATTTACTTTACGCATAACACATCCTATCGTCTGTTTGTTACTCCTCTGTCCCTAAAAGACCGTCACCGTAGGATGCGTGTCATGAGTTTGACTCAATTTGTAGAAAATACACGCAACATTTAAATTTTCAAATAATTTTTTTAAAAAACTAGACTTGAAGATCTTTCCGATGATGCTAATTACTTAGCACAAATGTTTTATATTTTAATATATAATTATTGGTATTTGTGTCTTAAAAAGCGTGATGACAATCTTTTTAGGGACGGAGGGAGTACTCGTGAACAAAAACAACAAAAACTTCCTTATTTACGGCACAAAGGTCCCATTTAGTACTCCTCTGCTGTATTCGTCTCCTCGTGAAGGGTCGACGTAGCCGCTGCGCTTTTCAGAGCAAGTATTATAATCGGCTAGGAGCCGACGGTTATCTACGTGGAGGAGGGAGAAACGAGAAGAGAGAAGGAGGTCGGCGTCTCACCATGCGCCCGCTTGAAGCCGGGTTGAGAGGCATTGCATGCACTGTTATTGGCTAAAATTGCTTACTCGTCTTCTTCTATTGACTAAGGCCTTGTTTAGATGGCTAAAATTTCTAATATTTTTTCCACTTTCTCTCCATCACATCATATTAAATACACCAAAAGACATATGTTTGGAGTATTAAATATAGGTAAAAAAATAACTAATTACACAGTTTAGATGTACATTCTTGAGACGATTCTTTTAAGCCTAGTTACTCCATGGTAGGATAATATTTATCACTAACAAACGAAATCTAAACAAGGCCTAAATTTAGTATGATGCATTAAATAGCAATGGACCCCACTACCACCACACAACGTGTTGCAGCCCTGTCGGCGAAATCATAATACTTGCTCGAGTGGGGGGCGTCGATGGGACCCGCCCCGATCCCAGGGCGAACACGGGCGGAAATCACGGGTACCAGGCGAGCCGCTCAGCTGCTTGTGACTACTACGAAGTAAATGGGAGCTGGGCAAAGAAGCCTTAGCGCATGTAAAGATGCGTAGTCGAGTAGGCGCGGTGGGGATCACCGCCCCCTTAGCCTTCGCTCCCGGAGGGGGGAAGGGGCGGGGCTTCCCACGGGTTAGGTTGGTATTGCGGAGGAAAGGGAACGGAGCGGCCTCCGCCGGCTCGGCCCTCGGCCGGTGTTGCCGAGGGGTGGGCGGATGGAGGGGGCTCGGTTCTACATCGCAGCGACCGGTTGGGCGTGGCAAGACGTGGAACAAAAACGAGTGAATGGCGCTTAACTGGCCAAGTCTCTCCCTCTCCCTGAGCCCCGTGCACCTCCGGTATTTATAGGAATACCCGGGGTCGAGGGGCTGATTTACAATTTTGGTACATGGTAGGTGGGGTAACATACGCTACATGCGGGGCCCCTAGGGGCACGCCAGTAACTATTCGTATGGGGGTTAGTACAGGGGGAATACACTTTGTGTCTCCTCCTCATTTGGGAGGCATAGGGTTTCTGCCGTCGGCCGCCGGCTTCAGCGCTTTGGAGGGTAGAGCCGCTAGGTGCCCACCCGCCTCATTTCTTTCTTTGGGGGCCTCTTGTCGCCAGAGGGGACCCTTTCGCTGCCGCGCCCTGCCTTGCGAGGCCGTCGTTCCTGGCCTCGACGACCGACTTGAGGTCGCCGGTGGCGAGGGGTGGAGCTCCGCCATCCATGCACGATGACGAAGGGTCCTCTTGCTTGTTTGACCGGCAAGACTTCACGTTGTGGTTTAGCGAGGGGTCGAGTTCTTGGCCTCCCCTGAGAGAGGCCTCGGAGCTGCCGGGCTGGCTAGGGTTGCCCTCCCCAACAGCAGCCCCTCGATGGTCTGGTTTCCCTCCGAGGGACGGAGGCGCCGAAATCGTCCTTTCGGAGGGTCCCATGCGGGTGGCTCGCCGGGCACCCCCATGGGCCCTTGCCCGTGGCGTCCCCGCTGCTCGTGGGCCTCGCGGAGGTGGGCCTCGGCCTCGCGCGCCCGCTGTGGACATTAGGGTTTGCGTGTGCTTGGTTGGACGTGGTTGGCTGATTTGATGGTGGCGTGGATCGGGGTTGGTTTGTGTTTGTTTGAGGTGTACGGATGCCGTTCGTTTCTCTGCGTGTGGAGGATCGAAGGGCGTGGCGCGATGTTGGGATCCGGGTCGCGGCTGGTGGAGGTTCGTGGCTGCGCCCCGCGCGTCCGCCCCCTCCCGATGTTGGCCTATATATATGTGGGGTTGGTGGGAGTTGGGGGTTTGTGCTCTCCTTTTCGCTTCGCGCTCTACGCTTTCGCTTCTGCTTTTGCGCTCCTGCCTCCAGGCTGCCGCTTTTGCCGTAGGGGCCAGCTAGTTGCTTTCGGAGGGCTCTCGCGACTTTGCTCTTGCCTTTGAAGGGCGCTGCGATTCACCCTTGAGCTAGGCTCCGGTATTTCGTACCAAGGAGACGATGAGGCTCAAGCCCGTAGTTGAGTGCTTCGAGTTCCCTCCGAGCGATGCACCAATGAGTCGCTGAAGGAGTTCGAGAAGGAGTTCGAGTTCTTCCACAAGAGGCGGGCCAGCGCCCGGAGGGGAGACGGTACGCTCCCGGCCGGCGAAGTCATCGTCTTTGAGGAGTTCTTCCATGCGGGCTCCGATTTCCCGTGTGTGAGTTGGTGGTGGGGGTGATGCGGAGGTTTAACCTTCGCTTCCACCGGTGACGTCGTCCCGCTTCCCGCGGTTGATGACGACGCAGGCGTCTTGCTCTCGTTGGGCTGGAACCAAGCCGGTGGGCGGCCTCATCGGAGCCCACGTTGTGCGCCTTCCGGCCGCGCAAGCGTCAAGGTGACGGAGGAGGAGGTGTTCCGTCGCAGCGACGGAGTGTACAGCTTCATCCCCGCAGCGAAAGTGGAGGCTCCGCCCCGGGCCGGGGTGGAACAAGTGGAGCCCGGACTGGCTGGAGCACCGGTTCTACTGCCGGTTGGAGGGCGCGGCCGGGCGGGTACGGTGCTCGGCATCCCTCGCGGCCGGGCGAAGGTGAAGCCGGTGAGACGGCGGCGGCGACGAGGGAACTGGACGCCCTTCTGCGCCATGTCTCGCCATGTCTGCGCGCGGGACTTGGTGGAGGAGTTTCTTCTTGGCGCGCATCCAAGTGTTGTGGGGGGGTGCCCTCGGTGGAGGTTGTCGACTCGGCGGAGTACGCTCCGAAGGGGTAAAGGCGTTGAGGATCGACAGGCGGATTGGCCGAGCTGCACACAATGCGGCGAAGGGCGACAAGGCCGAGTTCGGGCGGCTAGTGATGGTGGAGGCCGCCGGGTGCTCCGGCTTCCGCCTTGGTAAGTTGAGTCTTCGGAGATACGCCGGATCCGAGCGTGCCTCGGACGACCGTTGTCGGGTGAACTGGGTCTTCGATCTCGGAGGGTCGAGTACGAGGATTGGCCCTCGAAGCCGGCGCAGACGCCATGGATGCGGGGAAGCGGCGGCGGGGGTTCGCAAGGGCCGGCACGCGCTGGCCCAGCTGCGTGGCGGGAGCATCTCCGCGGCCCGGAAGCTGGTCGACCGCGGCTCCTGCGCGTCGCGAGCGGTGGGGGCGAGCTCGTCGGCGGGCGCGTGGTTCGCGGACCGCGGGCTGGATTACTTCCTTGTCTCAGACGGGGAGGACGGGAGGAAAGACGGGGGCGCGGCCGCGGCCCCTGGATGTCGGCTGGGAGGTGGTCGGGGAGGGCGGAGGGAGGGCTCTGGCTGACGAGGAGGGCGATGGGGGAGGGTCGCGACGGCGGGCCTCAGAAGGAGGCGGCGATGGCGGGAAGATGAGGGCCGGCGGCGAGGAGGCGGGGCGGGCTCACCATCGCCCGCCGTACAGTACCGCGCGCGCGTCCCCGCCCGTACGCCGAAGCCATGTATGGGGGGCGATTTTGGAGGAGGACCCTCGAGGCCCTAGGGAGCGGGAAGGCCCCCGCGGGGAGCGGCCCTCTTGGTTGCCCTCTCGCGGGCGGAGACCATCGGCATCGATGATGTCGATGTGGAACTCACACGGGGTTGGACCTCCGCGACACCCCTTCGCTGTGATGCTGGTGGAGCGGCGGATGATTGGCCGCGTCTTCGGCCGCGATGCGCTGCCGGAGGCTGAGATCTGGTGGCTTCTTAGGCCCCTCCCCTCGATATTCACGAGGATATCAAGGTGAAGACCGCTGGAGCTACTTGTCTTTGGCGCGGGGGCGGCCATCCCGCGAAGGGTGGGACTCGGTCGACCATGCGGGCGCCTGCGGGAGGGTGTCGGGCAAACTCAAGGAGAGCTGGCGGGAGGTGCGGCGGCCAAGGCGGGGCTGGCGGGGGAGCCGATCTCCGGAAGGAGGTGGAGGACCTGAGGGCGGCGAAGGTTCTCCGTCGGGGAGAATGAGGCGCCTGGCCGGAGTGCCGGGCGACCCGCGAGGCGCGTCGGGCGGAGGTGGATGCCGGCTGGACCGGAAAATCAACGCGGGCCGGCGTGGTATGCGGCGGAGGCTTTCAAGGCGCTTGCTGCGCATTCCCCTTGGCGGGGGGGCCGCCCCATCGGCCGCTTTGCCGAATCGGACGCCGCCCTTGTTGGTGCGTGGATGCGTCGGGGAGCTGGGAGAGGCTGCCGAAGGTGGTGACCCAGTAGCGCGGACTTCGGGGCTAGCACTTCGCTGTCGCCTTCAAGGGGGCCCTCCCGCCACTGGGTGCCCGCATCGCGAGCCGCTATCGAGATCCCGCAGCGCTTACTTCCCCGAGCGCTGAGGAGGCGAAGGCTTCGGCGGAGGCGCGCGAGGTGAAGCGCTTCACCACCGCCTTCATCAGCGCTCCCGGTTTGAAGGCGGGCGGGGAGCTCGCTCGGACCAGCGGGGCGGATCTCATTAGGAAGGTTGGTTATTTCTAGTGGCTCCGCTTGCTTTGTTGAAATCTGCTTTGTGACTTGACATCTTACGGTTTGGGTGTTGGTTGTAGGTTCTTTTCCGGGTTCTTTGCCTCGCGCGAGGAGGCGCTTGACAACCGCCTACTGGAGGGAGGTTCTTGAGGCCGGGGCGGGTTGAGGTGTCGGGGGGCGCCTTTAGGCGGCTCGCACCTCCGCCGCTGCGAGAAGGTGCCACTGCGTCGTCTCCCGTGCCCCTCAGGCTCCTGCGCCCGGCACCTCCGCCGTGACAAAAGTTCTTCGACAACCGCTCCGGCCTGCGCCCCGGCACCTCTGTATGCTGCATCGTCTCCCCGTGCCCCTCAGGCTAACGCCTGCCTCCAGCTACCCCGGCGGGGAGGGCACGCCGGCGCCTATCGATCCTTCGGCGACTCCCGCCACCACCCGATCTTTGCCAGCGCCTCAGAGGAAGAGGTGGAGTAGGGCTCCTTAGGTTGTTTTTTGTTGGTTTAGGGTGTGGAAGTCCATGGCCTGCGGGCCGTAAACAACTTCTTTGCCTTCGGGCTTTTTAATGAACAAGCGATTGCCTTGCTCTACCTTGGCCCTCATTTGTTAGCGGTGGTTTTTATATGTTTTGTTGTGGTCCAATATTGTTTTGGCCGCGGGCGTGATAACGCATTGTTGTTGGTCATGTTACTTTATACGGGTTCTGGGGCCTGCGCGAGGGTGCTCAATGTGGTTCCGTTGATGATGAACCGCCAAGATGTGTTCATCTCGGGGGAGGCCTGGGTGCATGCCATGCAGCGGTTCCCTGGGCTGCCCTTCGAGCGGTTTTGGTGGGGGAGGGTTCGGAAGTATGACCAGGCCAACCAAGCTTCGGAGGCCTTTTGGCGGTCCCATGACTTGACAAATCGTCAAGTGGAACGGATGCTTTTCGGGGCCGGCGCGGGAGCGGCGATGGCGGAGGATGATATCGAGGATGAAGAGGCTGTTGCCATAGCACTGGGCCGGCGGCGGTTTGGGTTGATCGCGGAGGTCGGGTCGTGGTGCCGAAACAGGAGGATATCGGCTTCGAATGGAGCGACATGCGGAGGGTCTTCCGTCGTCGAGTATTGAGTGGTGATCTCCCACTCGTGGTGTCGGAGCCGGTTGTGCCGGAGGTCGCCCCCTTAGCTGATGAGCTGGTAGAGGTGGTTGATGTGGAGGTCTTCGTAGAGCGTGTTGCGAAGGTGCTCGTTAGGGCGATCCTTCATGGTGTTGTAACATGTATAGCGGAGGATGTATGTGCGGAGTCCCCTGGCGCCTTTGGGCCATGAAAGACGTTGTAACTTGTATTGTTGTGTAAGCGTTGTTTTTGGCGGAGTTGCCTTTATGTTGATGCATGTGTTTGCACGTATGCCCCTTGTTTTCTACGGTGCGGGACTCGCGGTTTGGGAATGTAGCCGTGTAAAGGCAGCGGCGCCCCTATTTTTCTTAGTGCGAGACTCGCTGATTTGCGAAAGGTAGCCGTGTGGGACGGCGAGGTCCCCTATTTTTCTTAGTGCGCGACTTGCGAAGGTAGCCGTGAGTGGGACAGCGGCGTCCCCTATTTTTCTTAGTGCGAGACTCGCGCGATTTGCGAAGGTAGCCGTGTAGGACAGCGGCGTCCCCTATTTTTTCTTAGTGCGAGACTCGCGCGATTTGCGAAAAGGTACCCCGTGTAGGATAGCGGCGTCCCCGATTTTTTCTTAGTGCGAGACTCGTGCGATGTGCGAAGGTAGCCGTGTAGGACAGCGGCGTCCCCTATTTTTTCTTCTACTGCGAGACTCGTAGCGATTTGCGAAGGTAGCCGTGTAGGACAGCGGCGCTCCCAGCTTTTTATTGCGGAGTTTGATTTTCTGAGCTGCTTTGGGGCCGCGGAGGGTCCTTTTTAAGGCGGGTCGGCATGTTGAAGCTCGGATAGGCGTGGGGGGCTCCTTTGCGTTCTGTGAGCCGCGACTCATCGTTAGAGGCTGGGCGTGGGCGACCCGTCGCGCGGCTGGAGCTCTTCGGAGGTGGCGTGCGAGGGGGTGTTCACGCGACGTCGTGGGACGCCATCTTTGCTTGACGGTGGTCTTTGCGGGTTGTCGCGGTTGTGCCGCCTTCTCACGTTCATGTTCGGGGCTGTGCTCTACCCCCTCGGAACTTTGACTCCTTTGGTGGAGTTGCCACGGGGAGGATGTTACATTCTCCATTGTGGTATCTTCGCTAGATTGTTGGTTCGGGTTTCGGAGGTATGTTGGCTTCGGCTCTGTAAGATCGGGGTTGGCTAAGGACCGTAGCATGGTGGTATGTCTGGCCCGGGTTCTTTGCTCTTGTTGTCTTTGGGACCGAGTGTGGTTTGGGGGGTAGCTGGTTTTATAGTGCTCTGGGGGGTTTTCGGTGTTGGTTGGGTATCATGAATGTGGGTGTAGTTATGGCTTGTACAGTGGAGGCCCCTGTTCTTGGTAGATGGCGCAGATTAAGGCTTTGTACGGCGGAGGTTGTGTCCTTGGTAGGTGGCGTAGTTAAGGCTTTGTACGGCGGAGGTTGTGTCCTTGGTAGGTGGCGTAGTTAAGGCTTTTGTACGGCGGAGGGCCTGTCCTTGGTAGGTGTGGAGAGTGCGACCATTGTGTTCCTCGAAAGTGTCCCACATCTCGGAGGGTTTGTGGTGGCTGCATTGTGAGCCCCCAGCGAGGTGGTAGGGGCGCTCGCTTTTGTGGCCGGCCGGCCGTGCCGGCCGAGTCGGGGATGGTTTCATGGCGAGCCCAGGCGGAGGTGTGCGGGCGCTCGACTTTTGTGCGCCTCGCGGGTCTCATACTCGGAGATTGCGGGGCGGCTTCATTGCGAGCCCCCCGGGCGGAGGTGCCCGGGCGCTCGACTTTTGTGCGCCTCCGCCGGGTCTCATGCTCGGAGGTGCGGGGGCGGCTTCATTGCGAGCCCCCAGCCCGGAGGTGGCGGGCGCCCGGCTTTGTGCGCCTCCGGGTCTCATACTCGGAGATTGCGGGGCGCTTCATTGCGAGCCCACGGCGGAGGTGCCGGGCGCCCAGGCTTTGTGCGCCTCCGCGGGTCTCATGCTCGGAGATTCTTGGGGGCGGCATTCATTCGAGCCCTTGGCGGAGGTGCGGGCGCCCAGACTTTTCGGTGTTTAAAGAAAGAAGCGGTGTCCTTGGTTGGTTTGACTAAGCCGAGGGTGCGGCTTTGCGCCTGCCCCCTCGGCGTGGTCAATCCCGGTTACCTTCGATGATGAGGGCCGGGTGGCGCCACCGGCCCCTTTCAAGACAACTTTTAACATGCATTCCTTCGCTTTCTTGGGGAAACTAGCATGCATATATTGATATTGGTACTGCCTCATTAAAAAACCTTGCGCCCCTTCGCAAGGAAAAAGAGTGCAGCCCTGATTGTTCACAGTTTTGACTCAAAATGAAAAACAAGAAAGAAAAATAAAAAAGGTCGGAGCCCCTACAAGTTGCGAGTGCTTAGTATATGCACCGCTAGGGGTAATACTTGCGGAGGGTCGTCGACGTTCCACGTGTGGGGAGGTCGTGGCCTTCGAGGTCTTGTAGGTGGAAGGAGCCGGGCCATGTGGACTTGGTGACGAGGTATGGGCCCGTCCATTTGGGGCGAACTTGCCGCCATCTTCGCGATTGCTTCCCCGATCGGGGACGAAGTCTCCAGGCGGAGATCGTGCGGAGGTGGATTTTCTTGTTTCTCCATCTTGTGGTTTCCTCCTAGTAGGCGCGGAGGTTGAGGACTGCCATGTCTCTTGTCTCTTCGAGAAGGTCTTTTGTGAGCGCCTCCATTTCTGGGGGGGCTTCGCAGGTGACCCTTGGCGATGCATGCTTCAATTCTTCGGGAGGGACCGGCCTCTTCTCCGAGCAGGGGCTTGAAAGGCGTGAACTTGGTCGCCGCGGCTTTCGGAGGTGTTGTGCGACCACACCACCGGAGTGAGCTCCTCTGCCCATTCGGCTTTTGTGGCCCGGCCGTGCCGTGCCGGAGTGCGGGATGGTTTCATGGCGAGCCCCCTGGCGGAGGTGCCGGGCGCTCGACTTTTGTGCGCCTCCGCGGGTCTCATACTCGGAGATTACGGGGGGCGGCTTCATTTGCCCCCAGGCGGAGGTGCCCGGGCGCTCGACTTTTGTGCGCCTCCGCAGGTCTCATACTCGGAGATTGCTGGGCGGCTTCATTGCGAGCCCCTGGCGGAGGTGGCGGGCGCGCCCGGAGCTTTGTGCGCCTCGCGGGGGTCTCATGCTCGGAGATTGCGGGCGGCTTCATTGCGAGCCTGGCGGCGGAGGTGCCGGGGGCGCCCGACTTTTGTGCGCCTCCGCAGGTCTCATACTCGGAGATTGCGGGGCGGCTTCATTGCGAGCCCTTGGCGGAGGTGCCAGGGCGCCCGACTTTTCAGTGTTTAAAAAGAAAGAAGCGGGTGTCCTTGGTTGGTTTGACTAAGCGGAGGGTGCGGCTTTCTTGTTGCCCCCTCGGCGTGGTCAATCCCGATTACCCCCGATGAGGGGCTGGGTGGCGCCACCCGGCCCTTTTCAGTACAACTTTTTAACATGCATTCCTTCGCTTTCTTGGGGAAACTAGCTTTTTGCATATATTGATATTGGTCTTTGCCTCATTAAAAAACCTTGCGCCCCTTCGCAAGGAAAAAGAGTGCGACCACGATTGTTCACGATTTTGACTCAAAATGAAAACAAGAAGAAAAAATAAAAAGGTCGGAGCCCCTACAAGTTGCGAGTGCTTAGTATATGCACCGCTAGGGTAATACTTGCGGGAGGTCGTCGACGTTCCACGTGTGGGGGAGGTCGTGGCCTTCGAGGTCTTGTAGGTGGAAGGAGCCGGGCCATGTGGACTTGGTGACGAGGTATGGGCCCGTCCATTTGGGGGCGAACTTGCCCGCCATCTTCGCATTCTGCTTCCTGATCAGGACGAAGTCTCCGACGGAGATCGTGCGGAGGTGGATTTTCTTGTTTCTCCATCTTGTGGTTTCCTCCTAGTAGGCGCGGAGGTTGAGGGCGCCATGTCTCTTGTCTCTTCGAGAAGGTCTTTTGTGAGCGCCTCCATTTACGGGGGGGGCTTCGCGGGTGACCCTTGGCGATGCATGCTTCAATTCTTACGGGAGGGACGGCCTCTTCTCGAGCGGGAGCTTGAAAGGCGTGAACTTGGTCGCACGGCTTTCGGAGGTGTTGTGCGACCACACCACCGGAGTGAGCTCTCCTACGCCCATTTGCCCCCGGGCCCCGCGTGGACCTTGGCGATGCCCTGCAAGATTATCTTGTTGGCTCTCTCGACAAGCCCGTTAGGATGGGGGTGCCTTACGGAGGCGAAGTGTATCGAGTCCCTATTTGGTGGCAAAACCTGTTTGAAGCCTTATTTGTCGAATTGGGTGCCGTTATCAAGCGTGATGCTCCGGGGTGTTCGGCGACAAACAATTTCTTTGCCGGAAGAACTTTTGCACCGAGTAAGAGGTTATGCTTGCGAGGGACGGGCTTCAATCCATTTGGTGAAGTATTCGACCGCCACCACTGCGTAGCGGAGGTTCCCCGGAGGGTGGTGGCATGGGTCCGATGAGGTCGATGGCCCATCGTTGAAGGGGCAGTGGGGCGGATGTGGGTTGTCGGGCCCCCGGTGCATTGGAGTGATCTTGTTGTCGGTGGCACCCTTCGCAGCGTTTTACTAATTCTGTTGCGTCGTTGAGAGCGGTTGGCCAGTAGAACCCTTGCCTGAACACTTTTCCTACTAGGGCTCTGCGTCCGTTGTGTGAGCCACAGATGCCTTCGTGGACCTCTGCTAGGATGGCACGCCCTTCGCCCGTGGAGACGCATTTCAGCCGGGGGCGCGGTAACGGAGGCCTTATGCGGCTTGTTGTCCATCGGGCGATATCCCGTGGACTTTTGCTCGACCCTCTTACGCTCTTCTATGGATTGTGGCTCGAGGAGTCCCTTTATGAATGCTATGATCGGAGCCCTCTAGTCTTATTTGTGGATGGCGCTTACCGACTTCGGAGGTTGGTCGTTTTTCTTGGACGGCGGGGTTGTGTAGTACTTCATAGAACACATCCTGCGGGAGGGGCTCCTGCGTCTTCTTTGCCTTCGCGAGCTCATCGGCCTCTCCGTTGTCCCGCCCTGCTATGGTTTTGGTTGTAACCCAGAGAAAGAAAGCCTCCGTCTTGCGACCTTGCCGGGATATTTTTTGCGGTTCGGGGGTGCTTGGCTCTAATGTCCTTTTCTCTTGCTTTGAGACCACCTCCGAGTCGGTTTTGATGATGGCCCTTCATACGACATCGCTACGACATCGCGCGGAGCTTGTTGACACCTTCATAGAACACATCCTCAGGGACGGTGGACTTGCCTCCTTTGTTCGATCCCTCGGGTGCCTCCATACTTCACGCGGTGAAGCGCGTACGGTATCCTCGCTCCGATACCACTTGTAGGATCTCGATGGAAGCCTAGAGGGGGGTGAATAGGCTTTTAACCCCAAAATTGACACGTTAAAACTTCAGAGACCGTCGGTACACAAGAGGCGCGGCGGCTGCCGTTGCGTCGTCGCGGCACTGCCGCTGCGTGAACGTGACCAATGACGAGAGACAGAGACACTTCTCTCGGCCAGCGGGCGCGGCCTTTGCCGCGTGGCTCAAGGCGGCACTTGCCGGCGTATCACTGAACCGAGCACTCCCAAAAAGTAAATCCACGAGCCGGAGTTTGGTACTCAAGGTTCCCACTTGTTCCTGCACACAAATATACCACAGAAAGCTAGCCAAGGCTGGGAGAAACCCAGCAACCAAGTAGATCGGGTCGAAGCCCTTTCTCACAAGACAAATATGCGACAAAGTAAAGGGAGAACAAGTGAGACAAGGATTTGACCCGTGGTTCACCCGCGCCACACAAGCCGGGCTACGTCCACGTTGTTGAGGTTGCCACACAAGGCTTAGCTTGCCCACCGGCTTGCTTTTTCCCTCGTTCACAAGTCTAGGGAGTTAACCCTAGAGATGTGGGGTAATGTATTCTTTGTAGAGTGAGGTTACAAACCTCCCAAGGCTGCCACACGAAGGGGCAAGCTCAAGGGCGACGCCTAGCCGTCTAGGAGCAAGCTCCAAGAGTAAAGAACCCTAGGGTTCGGCCAAACGTGAACCAAATGCTCTTTTGAGTGGGGAAGTAGTAGATCCGGCCTCCACAAGCGGTTTGTTGTCTTTTCCCTCAAGATTTGATGGTGGAATCGAAATCTTTGCTTGGGGAAGGAGGAGCAACAATGGAGGAGTGAGAGAGAGCAAGAGGTCTCTTTTCCCGCCTTTGTCGCGAGGTTGAAGATGAAGTGAGCCGGGTAACCGTTGTGGGAGGGGTAGAATGGGTATTTATACCCCACGGACCCAACGGTAGGATTTAAGTGGCAACGCTTTGCCGACATGCGACATCGCGGCCTGGCGCCCTTGACCTTGCCGCACCACATTGGCTGCTGACCGCCCGCGCCAACTGAACGACAAAAGGTGAGAAGCAAGTGGAAATCTTGGCTGGTCGGGGTTTGGAGCCGAGTGTTGTGTCCGGTTTTGATGTTTAGAGCACTTGGTCCACGTGGTACCCGAGAATCCTAGGATCCCTCTTAATAGTACGACATTTCCTAAACTCAAGATTCGAAATATAAAATAATTTAAACGTCTTGAGCCGGAAACACCACCATCTAGCTTATTTGGTACTTTTGGACCTGTTCATCAACTCCATATTTTAATCCTCGCATGTCATCTTCGTAAAACTCATTAGTCCCCTAATTCGGTGGTCATCAACGCCAAAACCCACTTAGAGCTTGATTGCACTTACAATCTCCCCTTTTTGGTGATTGATGACAACCAAATTAGAGCTTACATAAGATGTAAAGTCAAACTTAGATTACCTTGAGACCAAGGATGTAGGAACCTCCCCTAAATATGTGATTGAGTTTTGAATTCTCATGGTTGACTGAAATGTCAATTTCACATATTTAGGTGTTGTGAGGCCTCCCCCTAAATGTATAAGTGAGATTTGAATTCTCAATTTTGACATAAAAAGTCAAGATATACATTTAGAGTGTGCAAGGCCTCCCCTACATCCATGGTTGCCGTGGGGTGCTCAAAGGTGTCGAGAAAAATATATCCGTGATGCATATGACAACGAGTAATATGATCGGATCACAAAAAGAGTGTCATGCGCACTGATGTGCGCGGCACTTTGCCCGCGCTGGGTGCGACTGCTTGCCGCGCACATCGGTGCAGCAGACACTCTTTTGTGATCTGATCATATTACTGTTGTCATCACATCCTGGCGCGTAGAGGACATACTATATAAACTAACCGAAAGCGGCGGGGTAAATAAAGACGAGTTTAAACATCAACCAAACCGACCAAATCCAGAAATAACGAGTCATAGGTGGCATTATTACATAAAATAGAGTTTCTCTCAAACTCACACTAAACAAGCTAGTCTCAAAAGATCTAAACTCGAAGATCCGCTGCTGCAACATCACATCTTCCTCGAAGGCGTCGAGGCGTCGAGAAAAAAAAAAGTTTGACCCCTTCATTTCTTCTAATTTTCTCCCCCTTTAGCGTCAAACACCAAAAAGATCATAGAAAAGAGAAGAAGAGATAGCGGAGTCACTCCTCACTTTGGTGTCCTCACGATTTGGAAGCTATGTCCTCGTCCTCCTGCGAGATAATCTGCGCTGGTTCGTGCGCGGAGCGACGAGTGGAGCGTCGAGTTGGGCCTTTGAGAGAAACTCCCAAGAAGGTCCGACAAGTCCCTGACGAAGCTACGGGGTGGTGAAAGCTCGGAAGATCATACCGAGGTGGTCTAGGGATAGAAGGAGGAACTGAGAGTCCTTGCTTCTCCCTGACACTTTTGAAGGCCTGTCTCACCTCCCTGCGCAACTCGTAGGTCTGCTGAGATGCGTATGTGCAATGCCCAAAGATAGCCTTGATCCACTTCCTCGGCTTGGATCTAGACTTGCTGTGTCTCCTGGGCCTAGGGCTAGAGGGCTCCTCTAAGTCCTCTCTACCAGCTGAGGTGCCTCCTGCTGAGGGGTCAGCTCGCGCCCCTTGGTCTTCCCACCATCCAAGCCATGGGTCTTCTCAATGTTGTAGACAGTGTGGAAGCAGTCCTTGGGATAGACATTCCCAGAGACCCTCTCAATCATAAACATAATGTAAGGAGCATATGGCAGGTTCCTCCTAGCATCATCCATGGCATTAGCTAGCTGCCTCCAAATGAACTTCCCAACATTGAAAGTTTCATCATTTCTGAAATGAGCAAGCAAATTCCTAGCATAGCCATTCACATCAGAGGCTGCCCCATCCTTAGGATCAATGGTGCATCTACGAGAGGTTGTTCATCACGTAGAAGAAATCCTTCAACCCCTTTCTCTTTCAAGTAAGCGTGGGTACGCCCCGACAAATCTCGATGGCCTTGGCCTCAATGGGGTCAATCTCATGTATATCAGATATTCTATTCTACGTGGTCGACCCTAAAGCCAAGTATCGACGAAGGTGATAAAGTCAACTCTGTAGTGCCTCTGTCGGTCATCCGGTGGATGGTGTCGGCGGCTTTGTCCCGGTAGTAAGTGGCATGAAACCGACTAAGGATCTCCTCATTCCAATCATGCTTGAAAGACATGATGTTCGGTCGGTTCAAACTTCTCACAAGCTTCAATTGCCTCATTGAAGGCCTCTTCCTCCTCCTTGTCGCCATCCTCTCAAAATCAATATAATGCATAGTTGTGATCTTGCTCTTGGTAGAGTGGAGGAGGGCAGTCAAATAGAAGTTGGAGTGGAATTTGCCCAAAATCTCTCATCTATGCCTTCATCTTTGCTCATCGGCATAGACATTCTTTGCTCTAGCATCTACAACCTCCCTTTGCTTCTTGAGATAGCTCACCTGCTTTGGAATAGGTGGATCATTTACAGTGCCGCCATCTCAAACACACCCTCCTTTGCATGTAGGCTGCTGTCAAATCTTGAGGGGCTGTTCGGGGGTCCCTTGGTCACCATCGGGCACAATGGTGTACCCATACCTGCTTCTTTGTTGCTCCTCGGTGCTGTCTTTCCCCCGCTATTTTGCTATCACCGCTCCCTCCGCTCGGGTTCTTTCTTCCACGACCTCTCCTTTCAATGACCTTGATCCTCATCTTTCTCTTGCCATGAGGATCGCCTCCGGGATCCATCTATGCATTTTAAGACATTGATCAGAAAGCGATTGATAGAAGGTCAAAAATGGTTAAATATATGTGAAAGAAGGTTTGAGACATAAACTTAGGTGATTGGAGCAAGCTATCCGGGGTAAAAAACGGGGCTGCGCTTTGCGCCGCGTAGGAGGCACCGCTGCGTGACCTCGCGGCACTGCCGTGCGGGGTCACCTTGCACCGCCGCAGCCCCCTTGCTCAAACCACCTATCTTTATCTCCCAAACAGTTCTAAACCATCTATTTGACACATTCTCGTATTTCTATGCCAATTTCAGAGATCAAATTAACAATTTAGGTGTAAATTACCCGTGGATTGAAAAGGAATATGAGTCGAAGTGAAAGTTTCTTCGGTATTTGAAATCGATCAATTTCCCATCTCAATTGAGTAGGTGATTTGGGGAATATTTCTTTGTTTGAATCAGCTAGGAACTTGTTAAGTTCCATTTGGGGGCGGCAATGCCGTGCCCTCCCCCTAAATCACCTAAGTAATTAAAGTGCGAAATTTGTCGATTCCATTCTACCAAATCACTTTCCTAGGGTTCATACATCACTAATCAATACAAATCCACAAGAAATTTCAACACCATGCATAGATCGGGCAAGAATAGCATGACTTAGGGTTAGGTGTACCTTGACTCGTGGATTGAGAAGAGAAGAGGAGAAGGCTGGGGGGGATAGGGAGCAGAGGCCGGCGGAGACGAGGAAGATGGCGGGGCGAGGGTGCAGGCGGTGCATCGCGGCTCTCGCGGCGGCGGCAGAGCAGCGGCGGTGGCGGCCTTTCTTCGGCGAGACGCAGAGAGCGCGAGGTGGAGTCGGGCGGAGAAGAAAGAAAGAGGGGCGGGCGAGCCGGGGTAGAAAAGGAAAGAAGAAAAACGCTTTGGCTCGGTACCGGTTCGAATGCATTAAAAATGGAAACCCTAGGCGCGGCATCGTTGCTGGCGGCACTGGGGTAAGACTGCACGCGGCACCGCGCTAGCCGCTCTAGTCTCTTGTCCCGCAAATATATTGCCACTTTTGACTTATTTCTCCTCAACCTTGGTCACAGAGACACCAAAATTCATTGCCAGGGACAGATCATCAGTACAGAACAATGGCATTGAATTTCGGATTAGAATTTGAAAACCTTTTGAAACACAATATGAAAGATTTCATAAACTTTTCCTATGTCGAACTAGTGTCTCAAACAGATTGCATGTGTCTTTGGAATTCAAACCAAGTTACGAGAATCGAGAATGTTTAGCTCACTACGCAAAGCACAAAACCTTAACTCATCGAGAGGCTTGGTGAAGATATCGGCTAGTTGCTTTTTGGTGCTCACATGGCGAATTGCGATATCTCCTTTGAGTTCGTGGTCTCTCAAGAAGTGATGACGGATGTCTATGTGTTTTGTTCTAGAGTGTGCTACTGGGGTTATTTTGCGAGTTTGATGGCACTCGTTGTCACAAAGAAGAGGTATCTTTGTAAAAGACATCCGTAATCTTTTAAGGTTTGCTTCATCCAAAGTAGTTGAGCACGGCATGCACGGGCCGCAACATACTCGGCCTCGGCGGTGGAAAGGGCTACACAATTTTGCTTCTTAGAGCTCCAAGACACTAAGGACCGTCCAAGGAATTGACATGTCCCGAAGTGCTTTTTCGATCTACTTTGCAACCGGCATAGTCGAATACGAATAGCCAAGTAGATTGAACTTGGAACCCTTGGGATACCACAAGCCAAGGTTAGGAGTGAGTACTAAGTATCTCAAGATTCTCTTAACAGACCACGTTGTGACATTCCTTTGGATTGGCTTGAAAACGAGCACACATACACACACTAAGCATTATGTCCGGCCTAGATGCACAAAGGTAAAGCAAAGATCCAATCATGGGCGATATACCTTCATGTCCACGGCTGGACCCTCCTCATCAAGATCAAGATGTCCATTGCTTGGCATTGGAGTTTTGATTGGCTTTGCCTTAGCCATATCAAACTTCCTTAGCATGTCGTGGGTGTACTTGGTTTGGCAAATGAATGTCCCTTCCTCCATTTGCTTGACTTGAAACCCGAGGAAGTACTTGACTCACCCATCATGGACATCTCGAATCTCTTAGTCATAGTCCTACTAAATTGCTCAACATACACATTGTTAGTGCTACCAAATATTATGTCATCGACATATATTTGGCATACAAATATATCATTGCTAACTTTGTGAGTGAAGAGAGTAGGATCGGCTTTGCCTATCTCAAAGCCTTGTTTGAGCAAGAATTCCTTAAGCCCATAGAGCGCCTTATGGAGCTTGTAGACGTGGTTGGGAAACTTGGGGTCTTCAAAACCGGGTGGTTGCTCAACATACACTTCCTCTTATAGTGGACCATTGAGGAATGCACTCTTGACATCCATTTGGTACAACTTGAAGTCATGATGGGCAGCGAAGGCTAGAAGAATGCGAATTGCTTCTAGTCTTGCCACTGGTGCATATGTCTCATCAAGTCCAAGCCCTCTACTTGAGTGAAGCCTTGAGCAACCAATCTTGCCTTGTTTCTTGTCACCAACCCATCTTCATCTTGCTTGTTGCGGAAGACCCACTTGGTGCCAATGATGTTAGTCTTGGGTCTTTCCACCAACTTCCAAACTTCATTTCTCTTGAAGTTGTTGAGCTCTTCTTGCATGGCCAACACCCAATCCGGATCCTTGAGAGCATCATCTACTTTCTGTGGCTCCAAAGATGAAACAAAAGAGAAATGTTGACGTAAAGCGGCTAGATGAGATCAGTAGTAACTCCCTTTCGAAGACTCCCAAGGATGTTGTCAACGGGATGATCCCATTGAACTGTTTGTCGTAGTCGTGGGTGATCAATGCCTTCCGCATTTTCTTCTTGATCTTCATCATATTCATCATAAGCTTCAAGAATTGGAGCAAGATCAAGTGGTTGAACAGGTGATGCAGGTGGATTAGTCGCCGGCCGAGGTAGGTGGCGCGGCTTTGCTGCATGATGATGGTGCGTGCCGCCGCTATTTGGACACTTCCAGCCAGGCGTGTAATCGCACTTGGTCATCGAGTACGTCGGCGGAATCTTGTGCGGCAACAAGCGGTGGATCCTCCTCTCCATTTGCTTGATCTTCTTGAGGCCTTATTTCACCTATAGCCAATTGCTTGATTGCCTCACGGGGGTGGATCCTCCTTTTCTACAACACTTTGATCAACTTGCTCTACTTGAGAGCCATTAGATTCATCAAATGTCACGTCTATAGTGATTTCAACCCTACCGGTGGTTTGGTTGAAAACACGATAGGCATGCTCATTTGATCCATAACCAAGAAGAAAACCTTCATCAACTTTAGGTGCAAATTTAGAGGTTCGGGGCCTTTTGTTAAGAATGAAACACTTGCACCCAAACACCCTAAAATATGACACCTTGGGCTTGTTACCGGTTAGGAGCTCATATGAAGTCTTCTTGAGTTTCTTGTGTAAGTAGAGGCGGTTGATGGCATGACACGCGGTGTTGATAGCTTCACACCAAAAGATGTCCGAAGTCTTGTACTCATCAAGCATTGTCCTTGCCATCTCTATGAGTGTACGGTTCTTCCTCTCTACTACACCATTTTGTTGAGGGGTATATGCGGCCGAGAACTCATGCTTGATGCCCTCTTCATCAAGGTACTCTTCAACTTGGGTGTTCTTGAATTCGGTCCCATTGTCACTTCTTATTCTCTTGACGGGGAGATCGAATTCTCTTTGTGCTCCCTCTTGATGAAGGTTTTCACCTTCTCTTGTACTGACACTTATCAAAGACAAAGAAAACCCAAGTGAAGCGGGAGTAATCATCAACAATAACAAGTCCATATTTGTTACCCCCGATGCTAAGGTAGGCCAGGTCCAAAGAGATCCATGTGTATCAACTCCAATGGTTGAGTAGTGGTCATCACGCTCTTTGGTGGGTGAGGTGCACCTACTTGCTTTCCCGGCTTGGCAAGGTCCACATATCCTGTCTTTTGTCAAAATCAACATTTGTTAGTTCAATGATGTGGTTGTCTTTTCTGCAGTTTGGCCAAGTTCCTCATGCCAACATGTGCTAGGACGGCGATGCCATAACCAGTCCATGCTAGATTTTGCCATTAGACGGTATCGTTTTAGCTTCACTTTTGTTGAAGTCAACTAAGTAAAGCTTGTTCTTGAGTTTGCCTGTAAAGACAACAGAGGAATCCTTTGCGAAAAGACTTCCACACCAACATCCGTAAAGAGACAATTGTAGCCTTTCTCACACAATTGTGAGACCGACAACAAATTGTATCCCAACGAATCAACATGCAAAACATCGAAATGTTATGCTCGGTTGTGATAGCAACGTTACCAAGACCGATCACACTTCTTACATCATCATTTCCAAACCTTATGTTGTTTACGTGCGTCATTGGTTTGGGAATATGATGAGAACATACTCCTTTCTCCGGTCATATGATTTGTACACATTTGTCAAACACCCAACTTGACCCACCGGAGGAGTATGCCTGCAAAACAAGTTTAGTTCACAAGTTTAGGTCCCCTAAGATTCTTGGGACCTTTACCTTAGTCACAAGAACTTTGGGAACCCATATGGAGGTGTTGCAATAAAGTTTCTTTTCACTGCCCAAGTACTTTGCAAACACCTCCCCTTGTTGTTTGCCTTCACTTCAAAGCAAGGATTTGAGTCTAACTTGCTTGCTTTTGCCTTTGATTGATAGGAGTGGCCCTTAGGAACAGCCTGCACAAGATTTTTCGACTTACGGACCTTCTTCACGGGCTTTTGGACCATCTTCTTGGGTCTATTCGAGCCGAGGCGGTGTAGGTGACCTTCCCTTTTCTTGGGGGCGCGGCGCTGCCCCTCCCGGCCCTCGCTTGCACCGCCGTCCGTCCTCGCCCGGCATTGCCGCCCGTCCCTGCTTGGCACTGCCGCGGGCGCATGCATACATTTCGGGTTGGCTTGTGTCCAACGCTCTATGCAGGTCTCTCTGTATCTCTTGTGCCTTTGCTCAAGAATTTGACACATTCAACACCATTGATCATCTTTCGACCATTGGTTTTGTTTCCATGCTTGTGTCTAAGTCCATCCTTGATTCTTGGATTTCTCCCATCAATGTAGTTGGGCCTTTTGGGAGCTTCAATCTTGTTGCTCTTTGTTGCCTTCTTGGTTTCACCTTCTTTTCTTACCATAGCAAAGTGAGCCTAGTGATCTCTTTCTCCATTGCTTTCATATTGGCAAGGTTAGTGGCATAAGCATTCATATCAACATTATAGCATTTTTTTCACAACCTTGACTAGTGG
Source organism: Hyparrhenia diplandra (assembly GCA_015847255.1). Taxonomy (NCBI): domain Eukaryota; kingdom Viridiplantae; phylum Streptophyta; class Magnoliopsida; order Poales; family Poaceae; genus Hyparrhenia; species Hyparrhenia diplandra. The sequence continues at coordinate 68,895 of JADLZK010001921.1, forward strand.
AGGGAGTAGAGGTATTCTTTGTGGCTAGGAGATGTGAGTTGCTCTCACTAAGAATGCTATGTTCATTTTCAAGCTTTTTGTGTTTGTCTTGCAAATCACAATATTTCCCATTTAGGGTGACCATAGCCTTCTTAGTAAAAGCATGATTTCCTTGCTCATTAGCTAGGCTCTTTTGCAAGGAAGCCACCTCACTTCTCTCAGCTACAAGAGCATCCTTGTTATCAACATAGAGCTTTTCAAGTCTATCAAGTTGACTATCTCTAGTTGCTAACTCCGCTTGGGTACTTTCTAAATCCGCCATTAGTTGAGCAAGAAAGCCTCTAGTTTTGGGATCTAGGTTTTTAGTGAGTCTAACATATTCTTCATCATCACTAGATTCATCTTTACTAGAGCTTTCACTAAGATCACTAGAGTCATCACTAAGAGAAGGAGAAGGTTTGGGTTTAGATTTTACCTTCTCATGCTTGGCCATAAGACAAACATGAGTGGAGTCATTGTCCTCATCCTCATCATCGGTCATGTTGTCGAAGAGCTTGGGTGTAGAGGTCTCTTGCATAGCAAATGTTGCAACATGGACTTCCTCTTCACTTGTCTCTTTTGTTGAGTCCCACATCATGGTCGATGTGAGCTTCACCCATGCTTCTTCCCTTTCTCTTGTAGTCTTGCTTCTTGTCCTTGCCATTGTCCTTCTTGTATTTGTTGTTCTTGTTCTCATAAGGACAATCGGCAACAAAATGCTCGGTGCCGCCACAATTGAAGCATGTTCTCTTTTTCTTGTTTGGGAATCTTTGTTGCACCATCTTGTAGCCATTTGCTTTCATCCCCTTCCCATACTTCTTCATGAATAGGGTCATGTCATCAATCTTCTTGTAATCAGCCCCATCATCTTCATCATCACTTGAGGAAGAGGTTGCATCAATATTTTCTTGCATCTTCTTCATTTCTTTGTCTAGACTTGTTGATGCTTGCTTGCTGCCCTTGATCTTGTTGGAGGAGCTTGGCTTGCTTGTCTTGGTTGCCTTGAGAGCCACATCCTTGATCTTGATGCCCTCAAGCTTGGCTTGCAACTCTCCAAGCTTTCTTCTCTCATTTGCTTCCTCTCTTTGCATGTCATATGTGAGCAGCCTTCCAAGTACATCATTTGGAGTGAACTGCTCAAACTTCTTCTTGTCTCGAATCAAGGTGACCACTATGTCATTTCTAGGTGTGTATGCCTCAAGCATGATCTTGACAACGGTGTGGTCATCTAGATCCTCATCTCCAAATCCTCTAATCTTGCCAACTAGCACCATCAACCGGTCAAACATTTCTTGGGCCCCTTCTCCATCAAGGATCACAAACCGGTTGAGCTTGGCCTTCAACAAGTCAATCTTGGCCTTTCTTACTTTGTCTACTCCTTCATGTGCAAGTACTAGAGTGTCCCAAATCTTCTTTGCTTCATTGACATTCATCACCCTATTATACTCATTGCCTTCTAGAGCACTAAGGAGGATGCTTGTGGCTTGACCGTTGATGTGGGCAGCTGCTAGCTCTTCGTTCGTCGGCTCCTTGGGGTTCACCGGTGGCTGAAATCCACTGCACACAACCTCCCAAAGACCGGGGTGAAGGGCGCTAAGATAGGCTCTCATCAAGTGCTTCCACTTGGCATAGTTGGTCCTATCGAAAAGGGGCAACTTTCCCGCGGGTACATTGATGAAAGACTTCTTATCGCGGTTAGTCAAGTAAGAAGAATAATTAAAGGATATGGCGGCGAACTTGTTGTTCTTGACGCTGCCCTCATCCTTCTTGCTTTCCTTCTTCTTCTTCTTGTTGTAGGAGATATCATCATCTCCATCGTCGGAGCTACTTGATAGCTCACTTGACTCCGCTTCTTCTTCTTGCCTTTTCTTCTCTCTTGCTGCCCTCCTAGCGACTCTTGCTTCACCGAATCATCTTTCTTTGATCTTTTTTCTTTGAAGCTTCTCGGCAAGCTTGACACTAGCTTGCTCTTCTAGTCTTTTCTTTTCTCGCTCTTGCCTTCTAGCGTTTCGCCTTGCTATTCTTGCGGTCTTTCTCTCGGCATCGGTGGCATCACCCTTGATGGTGCTCTCACCGGGCATGCATCGAGAGAAAGCTCGCCGCTGCTAGCCTCCACCTCCTCCACGGGGGACGGTGGACTTGCCTCCTTTGTTCGATCCCTCCGGGTGCCTCCATACTTCACGCGGTGAAGCGTATCGAAGTATCCTCGCTCCGATACCACTTGTAGGATCGATGGAAGCCTAGAGGGGGGTGAATAGGCTTAACCCCAAAATTGACTGTTAAAACTTCTGACCGCTGTCGGTACACAAGAGGCGCGCAGACGCCAAGTCAAAGTCGGCAGACCGCACCGCCGCGTGAACCGGACCAACAGACAGAGACAGAGACAGAGAGACACTTCTCTCGGCCAGTAGCGGCGCAGCATCGCCTGCCCGGATCAAGGGCGGCATCGCCGCCAGACATGGGAACCGAGCACTCCCAAAAGTAAATCCACGAGCTGGAGTTTGGTACTCAAGGTTCCCACTTGTTCCCGCACACAAATATACCCGTAGCTAGCCAAGGCTGGGAGAAACCCAAAGAACCAAGTAGATCGGGTCGAAGCCCTTTCTCACAAGACAAATATGCGACAAAGTAAAGGGAGAACAAGTGAGACAAGGATTTGACCCGTGGTTCACCGCGCCACACACAGGTGGGCTACGTCCACGTTGTTGAGGTTGCCACACAAGGCTTAGCTTGCCCACCGGTTTGCTTTTTCCCTCGTTCACAAGTCTAGGGAGTTAACCCTAGAGATGTGGGGTAATGTATTCTTTGTAGAGTGAGGTTACAAACCTCCCAAGGCTGCCACACGAAGGGGGGCAAGCTCAAGGGCGACGCCTAGCCGTCTAGGAGCAAGCTCCAAGAGTAAAGAACCCTAGGGTTCCGGCCAAACGTGAACCAAATGCTCTTTTGAGTGGGGGAAGTAGTAGATCCGGCCTCCACAAGCAGTTTGCTGCCTTTTCCCTCAAGATTTGATGGTGGAATCGAAATCTTTGCTTGGGGGAAGGAGGAGCAACAATGGAGGAGTGAGAGAGAGCAAGAGGTCTCTTTTCTGGCTGCTGTCGCGAGGTTGAAGATGAAGTGAGCCAGGTAACCGTTGTGGGAGGGGTAGAATGGGTATTTATACCCCACGGACCCAACGGTAGGATTTAAGTGTGGCACCTTGCCAAGATCGACACGCGGGCATCGCCACAAGGCGCTGCATCGCCGCACCATTTGCGCTGCATCGCCGCGCCAACCCGACAAAGAAAAGGTGAGAAGCAAGTGGAAATGCTTTGGCCGGTGGGGTTTGGAGCCGAGTGTTGTGTCCGGTTTTGATGTTTAGAGCACTTGGTCCACAGGTACCCGAGAATCCTAGGATCCCTCTTAATAGTACGGCATTTCCTAAACTCAAGATTCGAAATATAAAATAATTTAAACGCCTTGAGCCGGAAACACCACCATCTAGCTTATTTGGTACTTTTGGACCTGTTCATCAACTCCATATTTTAATCCCTCGCATGTCATCTTCGTAAAAAAACTCATTAGTCCCCTAATTCGGTGGTCATCAACGCCAAAAACCCACTTAGAGCTTGATTGCACTTACAGTTATAAAGCCGGGTCTTCTCTTCATCCGCCCGCTCATCAGATTTGGTGGTAACCAGGAGAAGCAATCCAGAGTGACAATCTCTCACACCCCACCCGACAAGTCGACAAGGGAGCTTATCCGTGGGAGTGGGAAATCGTCCTTTGGGCAGGCTTTGTTGAGGCTAGTGAAATCGACACACATTCTCCATCGGGGGGCTCACGACCGGTCGTTCTCGAGAGGCTGGCTTTCTTTACCATGACAACGTTAGATAGCCGTAGGGTATTTGACGGACGGATGACCTCCGGCGTCGAGGGCGGTTCACCGCGCTGGCTGCTATTCTTCTTTCATCCGACATCTTGCGAAGCTTCGTTTACCCGGGGGGGCATCGGGTTTTATGTTGAGATGATGCTCGATGAGAGGTTTTTCGACGCCCCAGAGGTCTTCCGCGGACCATGCGAATACGTCGGAGTTTTTCGCGGAGGCACTCGGAGTAATTCTCGCCGGAGGTCGGGTCGAGGTGCGCCGAGATGGTTACCTCTCTATTGGGGTCGAAGCCGAAGAGCCTGACTTTCTTTGTTTCTTCGCCCGGCAAGGCTCGCAGCTGGAGGCTCCGCACCGGTGACCGGTTGGTTGTCTTGCCTTTCCGCCGTTGCTCAAGGTTATGGACATTGCGCCTGGCCCGGGGCTACGGCCCCCTCCGCGTTTCTTGCCGCGTTCGGTCTCCGAAGACAGCAATGATGCCGCCAGCGGAGGGCATTTTCATGCAGAGGTAGCTCGGATGGAGCACCGCGTCGAAGGCGTTGGTGATCCCACGACCGACGATGGCATTGTAATTGTAATAAATGTCCACCACATCGAAGGTTATGTTCTCGATCGGTGGATGGGGTCCTTCCCGAAGGAGACAGCAAGGTAATCTTTCCGATGGTTGCCACTTGCTGTCCTCGAAGCCAAAAAGTGGGTTTCCATTTGGTTGTTGCGTAACTTTCTCGTCAAGGCCCATCTTGTCAAAGGTAGAGGCGAAACGGGATGTCGCCGAGCCGCCTCGTGTCAACCAAGATCCTCGGGTTACCGCCCACCCTCCGATGTTGGTATCGGCGACCATGGCATCGTGTGGGGGTAGTCTTTGAGCTTCATGTCACCGGCGGTGAAGGTGATTGGGATGTGGGACCAGCGACCGCTATGCGATGCGGCCCCTCCGCACCGACATGGTGGACCCTTGGTAGTGCTCTTTGCGCCGGGCGTTTGTTCTTTGTGGTCTTCGTTGGAGCCTCCGCTATTGCGAGGATGACTCGAACGACGGGTTTGGCTTGTCGACTATTGTCTCGTATTTCTTGCTTGACCGGTGGGTGGGGGGTGGTGGGAGGGGGGAGCGGTGGTGGTGGTGGTAAGGTATGGTTAGGGTAGTTGGGTTGCGGAGGTTCCGGGGATGCGAGACCGTGTAGTCTTGGTGGTAGTAGCGAGGTCGGGTGCCGGTTGAAGCCGCTTGAGTGGAAAGCGGGGTAGTGGAAGCCCTGGTGCGCCGGGGCCCGTGAATCGAAGGGGGTGAAGGTATAGTGGGCGGGCGGGCGGGCCGCTGGTTTCCTTGTGTGATTGACTCGCCCTCGAGAACTCCAAGCGCTCTCGGCCCATCGCTTCTTTCCCCTTGGCGAAGTATGGGCATTGCTTGGTGTAGTGGCCTTTGCCCTCTCCGCAGTAGTGGCAATACTGCTGTCTTTGCGGAGGCCTGGTGCTGTTATCTGGGTTTGGTCTGGGGTTTCTTGGTGGGTTGTTTGGCCTTTGAGGTGGTTGGTTGGGTTTTTGATCCGTGGGGGGGTTGCTGTCTATGGCTCCCACTCTTGCGATGTCCGGCTGGGGTAGTTGCCGCCTCGCGAGGTCGCGAGGTTTGGTGTTGGCTCGCGGGAGGTCGGAAAGAATCTACTTTGGCCTTGTGATCGTTGTCGGCCCCGCAGTATTTGTCCATTATCTCATGTAGCTCTGCTAGAGTCTTTGGCTGTTTCCGCTCAATCTTTGAATGACAGGGCCCCGGGCGGATGCACGCAACTGCTGCCATGATGACGCTCTGATCGGAGACCCCTTCGGTCCTGGCTTTGGTTTGGAGGAACCTTCGCCACCAATCTTGCAGCGGCTCATTCGGCCTCATCACCACGTTTAGGAGTTCGTCTTCGTTGATCATTTCGAGTCTACGCCTTTGAAGTTTGCCTGAAGGGCGCGCTCGCAGTCGACCGGGACCTAATGGTGTTCGGAGGTAGAGTGCAATACCAAGATTGAGCCACTCCCTCGCTATAATCACTTAACGACTTTGCCATGGTGGAATGATCCTCCGCCGCTTCCACCGGCCGCCAGAGCTCATGATAAACTGTCTGGGGTCGGTGATCCCGGCATATCTTGGTAAATGTTGAGGGCTGTAAGACGGAGGCCACTCCGCGATCTGTAGGGCGTAAGACAGTGGTGACTTGGGGTCGTAGTGGGGGCTTATGGCCAGCGGTGGGCGGGGTGGGCGCTCGACGGCATCGCCGGACGAGATTCGGGTACGCTTGGTTGATGCGAAGGGTGGTGGGGGGTGGTTTTGGCGATGGGGGGCTGATTTCGTTGCTGTGGTGGTGGGGGGTGGATGGCGGCGGGCTTGCCCTCGCGGAGGGGACATGCGGGCGACGGGCCGGGTTGCGGCCGGCCGTCCTCCGCCACCGACTTCTTTGTACCGCCGCTGAAGCCGCCGGTTGATCCATGCGAGCTCGCCCCGGGCGGCTTCGGCTTGCTCCCCGAGCGTTCGCAGACGCCGCCGATCCAGGGCCGCGGTAGCCTCCGTTTCTCAGCGATTTGAGCTTGCAATGTTTCCGTGGCCTGTTCACCTTGCTCGGTTTCTTCTTCGTCATCCTGGGCAGCCGAGGAGCCCCCTGGCGGTCCGCCGGGCTCGCTTCGGGCGGGGACCTTTGTGCCACCGGTGCCGGACCACCGCCCCTCGGCCGCGGAGCCCCGCTTTGTCGAGCGTTGAGTGCTTCTTCTTGGTGACCTCCGAGATCGGGGACAAGCGGGGTCCGCTGGGCGACCGGTCCTCCTCCCCGGCGGCCCCCTCGGTGCGGAGCCGCCGGGCCCGCGAGTGACCGACCGTCGCCCGCCCGGCAGTTCGACCGGGGTCCTCCCCGGGCGGAGGGTCGCCGGGGCCGCGCGCAGGTTTCCCGATCGGCGAGTGGTCGGCATGGCTTCGGCTTTTTCAGATCGCTCCCCACGGACGGCGCCAACTCGTGGGGGATCACTCCCGCCCCCTTAGCCTTCGCCTCCCGAGGGGCGGGAAGGGGGCGAGGGCTTCCCACGGGTTAGGTTGGTATTGTGGAGGAAAGGGAACGAGCGGCCTCCGCCGCCCGCCCTCGCCGGTGTTGCCGAGGGGTGGGCGGATGGAGGGGGCTCGGCTTCTATGCCGCAAGCGACGGGCTCGGGGCGTGGCAAGACGTGGAACAAAAACGAGTGAATGGCGCCTTAACCGGGCCAAGTCTCTCCCTCTCCCTCGAGCCCGCACTCGGTATTTATAGGAATACCAGTGGGTCGAGGGGCTGATTTATAATTTGGTACATGGTAGGTGGGGTAACAGACGCTTACAGACGCCCCCCTGGGCACGCCAAAGAACGGCGTGACCTCAAGGTACAACGCTGCGTGCGTTAATTTTACAAATCGTCCCCCGCAAACATTGAAGCCGTGGTAGCCGAGCCCGAGATGCATACGCGCTCCGAGCCGACAAAGAACAATACGGAGGCACTCGAGCCCACCCAAGTTTTTTTCCGATTAGGAGTAGCCAAGTTTTTTTTCCGATTAGGAGTAGCGCCCGTGGTTTTTAGCGAGGGAGTTACGGGTGAGGCGAGCGGCGGTTTTGGTGAGGACGGGCGATACCACGGGGAGCGGGTGCTTACTCGGGCGGCCGGATTAGCCCGTGAGATAACACTAGGTCGAGGCGCGCTTCGCCGCGCCCGTATGACTGCACACGTGTGACCACAATATATTTTTGGACTGATAAGTATGGAACTTTGGTTGGCCATGACTGTGTATAGTGATTGATCATAGTAAACAAAATACAACGCGTACTTTGTTAATTACAGATTGGGCTGTTTAGCATCATGTATATATTTTTCAAAAACAGAATGTTTGATAGATACATAAAAAAAAAAACGAAAACATATATTCTGGTTCTACTTTAGAGTATGCAGTTATGTTTTGGAGTCCATCTGCATGCTGACCACCTCCATGCACCCTGCAAACACCATAAGAGCAATGATTATTTTTTTTTCGTACACAGATGAAAAGATGATTCCAGTATCCCTATAAAGTAGCAAGAGTAGTATGAATGGAGTATCAATGGAAAACAGCACTAATCCGATCAGATCACAAAAAATTGTTTAGCGCAAAGGATGAATGCTTACCGCCATGATAACAAAACATTTTGTTCTGATCTGAAGCATGCGCCACATGTAGACTACATTTGAGTATAAACAAAATTAATTCATTAGCCTAAGCAAGTACTGAGGTGGGTTCTGGAGTTTGAGATTATCTCATTGAATGTCTTCGGCATGGAAGAAAAAAATGTAATTCAGAACAGAAAAATCAGTCAACCAAGAGCAAAGCAAAAACAAACATGGCCTCAACACAGACCCACCAACAATTATCAAAGCTATTGGAAGAAATGGAATTGTTCCCATATCTATTGGCTTTTATTTTCTTATGAGGGAATATCAGCGCAAAGCTATCTGAATCATTCAAAAAAAGAATGAGTGATTTATCTCTCAAGACCTAATTGAAGCGCAAACCTCATACTTTGTTGTGTGAATAAATTATTAACACATTTGTTTAATTAACACCACACATTTCACTGTTGTTAAGGGATAGGCTGCTGGTGGTGAGTTGTTTGAGAAAATACGTGCCGCAGAACGGCTCAGTGAAGATGAGGATTGTTTGGACCGTAGCCGTTGTCCTAGTGTCAGGTTATCTGGTTGCCCCAAACTATGTCGGACTAATGATATGTACATATTTTCTATGTTGCAGAGGCCAGTGGCCTCGGTACTTATTTAAGCAGATCGACGATATCAAGGTTCGGCCACCGCTGATCGATAGCATGCTTTTGCTTTGAAAAAAGTATAGGCTGAATCTATAGTATCATATACCATGGAATGGTAGATTGATAATATGCTTTTGCTTCAAAAAAAAAAGTTTAGACTGAATCTATAATAATCATATACCATTGAATGTTACAGTTTAGATAATGCCATATGAAGTGCTAGCATGTTAGCCAAAAACATGAGGAAAAAGAAAATTTATTTGAAACATTCTTAAGTAACGATGTCAATGTTGAAACTGTCGAAGATGAAGTTTTATTCAACAAAGCGATTGCAGTTCTAATCATCATATAGGAAGGCAATAGGAAAATGGAGTGAAGGCAAATGCAAACCGTATCCACAATGGAGCACACTGCGTGAGGGAGAACGGTCAAAGGATGCATCCCTGTACACAAAAAGAAAATTGAAGGTTGACCCAAAGAAAATTAAATGCGCTGGAGAAAATATCAAGCTCACTTAGAAAGTCGATGCACAATGCGAGTAAAACAGGGTGGACCTGCAGAAAGAAGAATGGAGAAAGGATCTGAGCAAGACCTATGATTTATCGTGGGATGCAGAGGTAGGTGCCACCTCGGTCTCCAACAGCTGCGAGATTCGTAGCTGTGGCAGTGCCTCCACATGCGACGGGTCGATTTCTGAGTCGCTGTGCGCATATGGAGCACGCGTCTGTGACTGCATATCCCACCAGATAAATGTCTCACCTTGTTAGGCCATGGGATGATGTTAGCTTGTAAACAAAATGAACTTTTGGTCGAACACTGATAGTTTGTTCAGATCGTGTGCAAAATTACAGGGATTAATAAACAGCACAGACATGGGATGCCTTGCAAGATTTTTGGACAGGACAGATTGTATCGTTACATAAGAAGTATGGAAAAGGAAATGGGATGTAAATATAGAATCTATTCAGTGATAGAACAGCCCTTAGTATGCATACGAACAAAGTGATGCATCGCAGGAAGACGAACCGTGCACTGAACCGATGCAGCCGGGGCAAACAACGGGCGGAGGCGGAGGAAGAGGACGTACAGCTGAAAGCTGTGTAAAACCAAGAATCAGCAGATCGATTGATCCCGTGGTATTGTGGAATAAAACAACGGAACTGAGATCAGAAGATTGCTGGCGTAGGCGAATGAAGAGGAGGAAGCAAGATAGGGACCAATCCATGGAGGCGAAGAAGGCACACACCTACGCAGCGACGTCGACGGCATTGGCACCGCCGCTGCAGGGGAGACGGAGGTACTTAAAGAGCCTGTTCGGCCGGGCCGACCGACCCGGGCCGACGACGCGAAAAGAAAAACACCGCCCACGGGCCGGTTTGGCCGGGATGACGCCGGTGAGAAAATATCGCCGACCTACTTACCGATAACCCAAACGAACAGGGCCAAAGTCACGGGTCGACGGATGCGGCGAGGCCGGCGCGAGCGCAGGGGCCGAGGCAGCCACGCGGTGCGTGGAGATGCGCGCCCGTCGACGACGGCTCCAAAGCGGAACAGGCAGGAATCACTGAGATTGGGCCACACCAGAGCTGGGTCCACGAGTCATGAGAGAGGGTAAAGAGGCGTGCTCGAGGTCGCGCGACGCGGAACAGGCAACCACCGAGACTGGGGCTGGGCCCATGAACCACAAGGAGGCCTGCACACGCACGAACTCCCGGCACAGCGCTGATGGTGTGCATTCCGATGCATAGGAAATGGGGCCGGGTGGCAGCAGCGTGGCAGCAGCGAGAGGAGCTGCTGGTACCGTTGGAGTAGAAGACGTGGAGGATATGGGTTGGACGAACCGTACGTGAACAGTGTTGCGATCGCTGTAGGAGCGCGGATGCTAGGCGCTATATGGAGTTATATTACATATTCCATTCTACATCGAAACTCATGTCCGACCAGCAAAAAAAAAAAGCCTCATGTAGTCAGAGCTCTGTGGATGCGCTTTTAGGGCTGCCTCCAATGGTTACCAAATCGCTAATAAAAACAATTCTATCAATTTATCAATGTCACTTTTTACAAATCGCTAGCTAGATGAGACATCTAAATAAGAAAAAATAAACACTATAGTTGAGAGTTATGTGAGAGAGATGTTTCTAGGAGAGCGGGCTAGATTAGATATTTATTAGTCGCTAGCTATTTGGTCTCTCTCCTCGATAGCCAATCAACGTGTTACTTTTATATTATTTTTATACCTCATCTAGCTAGCTATTTGTAAAGTGTTATTGATAGCCAATAGAATTCTTCCTAGCTATCTATTTGAGCACCATTGGAGACGCCCTTAGGGCATGTACAGCGCGTCTGTACATGCCGTCTATAAGCCATGCAATTTACAGACGAGGACACCCCCGGCGTTTGCGAGTCGACGGCCGCGGCTCGTTGCCCAAAGAAGTCGCCGCTCCCTACGACGCTTGTAATGGGAGACGTCGAAAGTGCGGGTCGCGAGGAGGAGGAATCGAGGGCGCGAGGGAATGGATTTCGCGCCAAATCTCTCCCCATATATTCTTGGCCCCCATTGTTTTCCCCACTAGCAAGATGGGTAACCCTAGCAAGGGCACGGCGGCGGCGGGCGTATGGGCAAGGTTGGCAGAGGGCCCGCTAATGGGGCGGGCTGAACGGGTATTTTGGGGCGGGTTTTAATACGGGTACTATTGGGGCGGTGGAAACGTAACACCGCGGAAACGGGTTGGGTTGACGACACAAACGGGTTGGAGCTCTATGGTCATACATCGGCGCATAAGTCATATATCATCTTCCGCCGCGACTTCGGGTTGGGGCGGGTTGGGGCATTGAGCCGACGGGGCGGGTGGGGCGGGTGGTAGTTAGGTTTTTAAAATATGGGTTGGGGCGGGTTTAAACCCGTTAGCAGGTCTAGTTGGCAGGGGGCGGGTTTCTTCCTCCATTGGTCGTGGACCGAGCATGGCAGCAGGCCTCTTCCCTGTTGGAGGAAGATCTGGCTCATCGGGCGGCCTCCTCCCCTTTGGTCGTGCGTCTGGCCCGGCTACTGGCCGCGGTTCCAGTCTGGCAGCACCTCTCAGCGGCAATGGTGGAGTAGCATCGGCCATGTCCATGGATGCATCCGGCGCGGTCGATTCGTCACCCATCGGCGACTTCACTATCCACGGCGGCGGTGGCTTCGCTGGAAGTACGTCTTCGCCACCTGCTGTATTCCCGTTCCCTCCATCTCCATCTCCGGTTTGGTGGGGATTGACGGTTCTAGTCCTCTGTCTTCGTCAGTTCGGCATTCAGATACATGGTAAGAGAATTTTGATTACCTGTACATGTTTCTCAAATTTCGCAGTCAGTAGATGCATTTGATTACATGTCTTTGTCAGGACTAGCAGTCAGTAGATGCATTTGATTACCTGTACATGTTTCGCAGTCAGTAGATTACATGTCTTTCTCTGGACTAGCAGTCAATAGATGCATTTGATTACCTGTACATGTTTCTGAAATTTCACAGTAAGTGCATTTGATTATCTTCTGAATTTTGATCACCTACTACTAGCAGTCGGGCTAATTGTATTCTTGTGCGTGCAACTGCAATGCATGCAGATGCAGCAGCACCCTGCAAGGCATGTAATCAAATGCAGGAAATGTCTAGTGTTCTCTTTTCAATTTCTTTTCTTATTTATGCCCCAATTTTGCAGGACATGGTGTTATTTTCCTTGGTGCTGTGATCTGCAGAGGAAGAGTTGTGAATTGAGTGCTTTATAATTCCGCTTCCTGAATGTATCTAGTGCTGTGATGTTTTTTCAATTTTTTTTTGCGAAGCTAGTGTTCTGAGCTATCTGAACTGATTTCTTAATGTGAGTAGTGTTCTGGACTGTTGTGAGAGATCAGAACTACCTGAATGCTACCTGTTACTTGAATGATTGCGAGAGTTACCTGAATGCCATTTTTTTTTGACAACTGTTCGAATGATTGGAAGCCTTGTTTTCCATCTCTGTTTTAATGCCAATGGCAAGATGTAACAATGCCCATCCTTGTGCTGAACCGTATGGCAAATGAAGTTCTACGTTGAAATGCAGTTCTATGTCGTGTTGTGATTTGATTGTATATATGGATGTACTGTATGGAGGTGAGCAGTACGTGCCACAAAAAGCATACAAAGATCCAATTTACGCATGATCATCTTGTATTATGTGTTCATGCTTGTATTAAATAACTTATACACTGACTTACAGATCATGGTGGAAGGCTAATATAATTTGGACATCCATGAATTTTGACAAATGACTTAGAAATTTAAATTTTTGTGGGGACCATCTCATTCTAGTTCATTTTTTAAAAATTCAAATTTTGGTGGGGACCATCTCATCCTAGTTTATTTTTTTTCAACTGTAAGTATCCATCGGACATCCACGACATCCAACTTCCACCTAGACTTACATCCCATTGTACAAGTCGCCTATATCGTTGTCTGCGATGTTATGTTATAGACAGAAGTTCGCCTGTGGGTTGAACAAGTTTGAGCACGCTGTTTAGCTTTTCTGCTCACAGGTTAGTTTGTTAAGGCGCGCCAACAGAGATTTAACGCGCCAAATCATGTGGGTGCTCGTATCTCCAATTACGAGGAATTCATCGATCACAGGACAGTTACATTTCAAAACAAGTATCTCATTGCCAATAGTTTGCGTTTGCCCTCAAGCAAATCAAGAGCATATACGGTAACAATGAAACAAAAGCACCACAGCAAAATATACAATGTTGTAGTTTTAACTTAGATCCCAGGTCCTTAATAATGCTGTTAATGACATGTTAAGCATTAAATCACATGCTTTTTCACAAACTAGAAACAGCATCATCTAACTTACATAACAAGGATATTGGTTCAAACATGAAATGATACTTCAGTCATCAGTCATCCAAAAGGGTAATTCAGCCGGTAGAACAAAAACTGCCTACTTCAACACGGTAATATCACCATCCGTGTATGCATATTGATGCGTCGACTCCTGGTTTTGCAGAGGCTGGCTAGGACTTCGCGTTCCTCGTTACGTTCAGCTTCATTCATACTACCTGGATCAGGCAATACCCACCTGCCATTCAAAATTTTCCCACAATGAAAATTGATAAGAAATGTACAAAGATGGTAATGAGATGTATCAACATACCGGTTTTGCTCATATTTGTTGCCTTCACGAATGTGGCACACCGTCCTACCCATAGCCTTTGACCGATACTCAGTCCTGTCAATCAAAATATAAGCTAAGATATATAGAGAGAATTATGGCGACTGTATCTCCTTAAACCAGTTAATGGAAATGTTCATTCAATTACAGTCTAGTGCAAAACAAATCCAAATACTAACACTGACATGCAATTTAAATAATAAGAAAGAAATCTAATAAACATACTTCTTCGCCTTGAAATATTGAAGGATTCCACAGATAACATCAAAAAAGAGAAATGGAGTTCCCATTTTCTTGTCATAGTAGTTCATGCCAACAAAATTCCCGTTGATACCAACAAGGGGGCCTCCAATCCCAACCTAACCAAGTTTACACGGAGGTCATCAGCTATGCAAATAAGGTTTACTCATTCACGTAACATGTAAGTGGGCAGAAAGGAAATCAACAAATAGTACCTTACTGATCTTACAAGTAGAGTAACAAAGATCCTCGCGAATCAAAAGGGCCTGACCAGCAGGTTCCACTCCCACTTGTAGCCATTAATGCACCTGATTCAAAAGAACGGCCAACAGCTACTACTGTGGAAGCAAAATTTAATGAAACTTTTTCAAGATCCAGCTGACGAACATAACGGCAGTTCTTGACACTGACTAGAGCAACATTGTACTGTAAACTCCAATGTTTCAATTTCCCCTTCTTTACTTTGATTGTTTGGAAGCAACACCTTAATCTGCAAATGATACAATGATACTTAAGCAGTATCCTGATAAACAAGTATCAGAGTGTATTAGAGCATCAACCTTCAGGCCCTCAACAATCTTATGTGAACCATCAGGATGCCTAACCAAGGTTGCTGAAGTCAGAATAGTCTGACAATCATCTTCAAAGTTAATGAAAAATCCTGTGCATGAAAAAACTTTTTTTCCTCCTGGATATAGTAATTTTGATTATTAGTTGCAGAGGATCATAATATAGATAGGAATACAAGTTTGGACACTATAAGCTCACCAATGAACGAAGCAAGTGCAACAACACTTTTTGATAAGAGAAGAGAAAAACTTTCATCAAATTCACCCCAGACACCTTTATTAGGATACAAATCACCAAAAGGATCATGATGAGCATTAAGCAAAGCGATGCCACCTGGTACAGGAGACAACGGTACAATAATTGTCAGCTGTACAGCAGATCTGTGAAAAGGCTCAATTGCCAGATAACAAACATTGACTCACGATTGAACGTATCCTTTGATTTTCTGCGGAGAACATCCTCAGACTCTACATTGCTGGGTGCTGAAGAAAGAAGGGAGATTAAGAGACATGCTAATTCTAAATACAGTAATGTAGCTATCACATAAGTTTCTACGAATAGTATTGTATGTAAGATTAGAAATATATGGCATATTGTGCAACCAGCCACTCATAATAGAAGTGGCTAGGCATCATGGACAAATAAACAAATTTAGCCCAGGAGTTGTTAGGCACCGGGTTAGCATTAGAAAATGGTTTAGCTCAAGTGCAAAGAAAAATACTTTTTTTTTTTACTTTTACCATAGCGTTAGCAGGGGCACACTACTAAATAGTCTAAATTAGAAGTGAAAAGGCTTCTCTATACCCATGAACATCTCTATGGTTTAAGGAGCAACTGATGTTCATGGTGTGCAGACCTTTTCTGGACCAATCTATAGACATGCTGTAGCATTTTATTCTACCACAAACAATTGCACTATCTGCATGTGTATATGTATGAATGATAGATGAGACGACTATATATATATAATTAGATCATAGTACTTCTTGATGAATCTATAGACGTATGCTGCGGTACATACTTACATTGCAACACACATGGTAAAACATTAATTGGTTAGCGCTAAGACAACGACACAAACTGTAAATGACTAATAGTTATTATATTAGTATAAATGTTATGCTTAATTTGAACCACTAGAGGACCTTACAAATAGTGATTTTGTACTCACCTTGAGGACAGGAGTCGTGTACATCTTGTAAATATAAGCATGAATGCCTGGACATAAAAATTCCAAGAAAACAAGAACTGAGCATACCTCCATAGTAAAGCTACAGAAAAACACCATATCCCAGCTAATAATGTGCATATTTTAGTCTCAACAAAAATTATATGGTTTTAAATTAGACAAACATATATGTGGCTCAAATTCCAAGAAAACAAGAACTGAGCATAAACACCATATCCCAGCTAATAATGTGCATATTTTAGTCTCAACAAAAATTCTATGGTTTTAAGTTAGACAAACAAATATGTGGCTACTAGACCGAGTAATTGCGACACATGCCACTAGACTAGCTGGTCCTGTTTTCAGTAAAGATATCAAAGCATTATGCTTTATTAAGGGTAAACATTAAATGCTGCAACTAGAAACATAGATAAGCAAATTGGAAATATATTTCCACACCTGAAAGTAACAGACTTCACCTTTTCACCAAAAATACTGACCTTCCAGGCTTACGTAAATGCTTCCACCGCTCAAGAATTGTACTCCTTGACAAGATAACGGAACAAGGTTCACGCCAACAAAGTTTCCTTCAAAATCAAAAAGAGGCACCCCCCCAGCCAACCCTAGAACAAAAAAGAAAGCAGCGGCAAACAAGGGTTACACTGAAACAAAATTTACAAGGAATATGCTACTGTTTAACAATAAAATTGAAAATACTTAGAAATATAATTTTGAAGTATGTTCCATTGCAGATCTAACCATACGAAATCCATTCAACTTAACCATAATGAAGTTTAAAAGGTACCAAAGGTCAAACTTTTTGCAGTACAGTCAACGATGACAAATAAATAAAAGTAAAAAAAAAAAAAGAGGGAACACAATGGGTCATTCAAATGATTAAAACACTCATGATAAAGCAAGTGTACCTGATTAGGTAAAAATTGAAAATCAGTACAGAAAATAAGACTTGGTGAATGTTCAAGTTTGCCAGTTCTCGCCATTACTTTCCCAGATATGCCTCGAGACTGCTACTACCGCAGTCTCTGGCTTCCATTCCACAAAAGGATAGAGAGGTACGCAATGAACTTCAAGGGAGGTCATAGCTTGGACAAAAGCAATTTCATATTCCAGATCAATTTCTTCCAGAACACCTATGACAACTTCTCCTTCAAAGCACACTTCAATCTACAATTATATAAAAAAAGGAAATAGTATAGAATGGTTACATTTATTTTGAGTTTAAAAATACTAAATGGTCATCATCAACACCAACCTTAAAGTCATTAGATAAAGCTCTAACCAAGCTTGCTGCAGTAACAAATCTTGTGAAGTTCCATCGGCGTTCTATAGCTACACCAGAGCACGCAGATAGCACTTTGTCTCCTACACAAGATCATAGTTTATATCATTCACATCTAACAATGTTAAATTATTTGAAATGTAAGGGTAAAGACTGACAACAGATCTAAACATATCTGTTGAAACTAGTTCACCCAAATCACTCCATATGAAAACTAACAATGTTCAATTATCTGAAAATTAAGGGTAAAGTAGTGTAATCACCTCGAGACAAAACAAGTTTGACAACACTTCTACTCATATCTGTTGAAACTTGTTCACCCAACTGACTCCACAGATATTGAGAGTCATCTAGATACATGATACAAGACATCTGTGAGTGCTATAACGGTCAAAGAAAATACATGCATAAAAAGGGAAAACAAGCACACCTGAAATCAATGGCTCAGTTGTCCCTCCTTCCGCATTGCAAGTTCTTTTACTCTCATTTGAGGAACTCGTGGGATCAGCAGCACCTCTCTTACCTGCTACCATCTTTCAAACTGAAGCAGAATTAAAGAAAGTTAAATGTCAGTCATAGCCAGTAAAGTTTGGAAAAAGTACTCAGATCAATCAACAATCTAGAAAAAGAAATGTTCACAACAAACGCATCCTGCACCAACATGAAATAAAATTGTTTAGTTATACAAATCACAGCTCCTTTGAAGTGAAAATCGCAAACAAATCAATAACAAAATCTCACAGATACAAAACTGCTAGATGCAAAAAGCAAGAGACGCCTCTTCTGTTCACTAGCAGGATGAGAAAAAGGAGACGCAACACGGCAATAGCATCCTTCCTGCAGATCGAGGTACCAGGCAGCGACTAGCGATGTCTGGCGGGAGAGGAGGGAGGGGTGCTCCGGGATGCTGCACGCAAGGGAGGGCGCAGGACCTTGGCGCGTTGACCGGCGAGTATAAGCGGCAGCGCGCGCGGCGACGTGAATCGCGCCCAGGCCGCGGGCGGCGTCTGCGCCTAGGACTCTGGCGGCTGCGGGGGTTCAGCCGTGGGCCGTGTGATGGGCTGTGCGCCCGTGCGCCGTATATACTTAGAAACCCTTGCAGGCGCGCCAGCAAGGGTTTATACTTGCGATAAATCCTCTCCGCAGTAAACCCTTGCGGCGGCGGGAAAGTGTGGCGGCGAGGAGGAGCCGTCCGGCGACGTCGAGGAGGAGCCGTCCGGCGAGCAGCGTCCGCGAGCAGAAACAATGGTAATATGTCGGTTGCCCACGCCCCCTTCGTTTCCGTCGCCTTCTTAGAACAGCTATGTGTGTCGTTCCAAAGTCTGTGCAGCCTGTAACCACGTTTCAGAGTGTACCAGGTGTTATTCCAGTTACATCTTGTCAGTCAAATGGTTCTAAGGGACAGAAGAAGGGATCAGACAGTTATTTTCTGTTTATGTGTCATGAAGAGGATACACCCACAATCACACCTGCGCCGGTCTTTCACAGAGACGGGGGTGTTAATGGTTTTATTGTTAGGGACTGTGCCATTCATCATGATCGGAGAAAGGTTGATGTCCACATGAAAATATGTCTCAAGTCTGCTTGGGTGGAGAATTGGTTGAAGAAGATCTCCGGTCAAGAAGATTGGAAGGTTGGGCTACAGCAACATGTGGATCAAAAAGAGACAAAGATTGGAAAGGATAAAGACATGCAGACGGGAAAACGAAAGAGAAAGTGATGCAGATGAGATTGGAAATTGAAAGCAAAGAAGGATAACAAAAGAGAGTGATTGAGTGTTATTAGCCATAATCCTAATTCCTAGCTTCATTATGTGACCTGACTGTTAATACTAGGGATTTTTTTTGGGCTAGCTATAGCCATCTTAGATTCATTTTCATAAATGTGTTCTCATGGAAATGTGTCATTCTGTCTTGCCATGTTGTTTTTCTGATCTGACATGCATAGTAATATGTAGGATATTGTGCATGCTTTCTGATCTGATATAGTTGTTGGAATTCCTGTCATTTTCCCTTGTCATTGGCTGCTAATTTTATTCAGTTTTGTAAAATGAGTTTGAGAATGGATGCTAATGCCAAATTTATTGTTGACATCTAGAGAACAGTATCATAACTAACTGCGAGTATCATTAAATTTTGTCAGCCATATGGATTTTGCCTGTCTGATGGGATCAGAAGAAAAACTGAGATATTACTGTCATGTTGGATCGCCTTTAATTTCTAGACTGCTATATTGCCTTTGATTTCTAGTAAATTGTTGTAACTTGGGTATTACTGGCAAATGGGCTTACACATTCCATAGGTAATTGTAATGTAGTTGTGGCATATCCACTATATACTGTATTTATACATCCATCTTTCCTGGCACTGTCCTGGTGTGGGTCAAGATGGCAACAGGACCCGTCCTTATTCATTGTGTTCTACATTTATTTTTAATTTTTAAACTGGACCGTTTGTTGTGTTATCCTGGCCTGGTCAGAGGCTTGAAAGGAAGACCGACTTTTTTTAGGCCTTATAGGTAATTCTTCTCTCTATCAATCAATAATCGTCTGTTTCTTCGTCTGTTTCTACTGCATCCGTGCATTTGCGGGTGGGGGGAAAAACAACTGAGTGTGTCGATGGAATGGAGGAGGGCGCTGACGGACTGTCTCGCTGGCCACTTGAAACATCTTATGATTCTTGAATTAGTAATTTCAGAAATGCTACTGGTCTCCATTCATGAGCTGCTTGCTGATACGTTTTATTATAAATGTAGATTGGAGGTGTAACTGGAGTTGCACTGGCTGTGGCTCTGTTCTTTGGGTCTTTCTCTGTGCTGTTCACAAATGATCCGGCAGTTTTAGACATTGCCAAATCCAGTCTGGGTAATGACGAATAGTTGGAATAAAGCCACCTGACTTTCAGAAGTACAGCATTGTTGTTTCTGCTCATTTTGACAATAGAACTGTTTCTCTAATCAGTTGACGAATAGTTGGAATAATGGCACAATAGAACCTTACTGAACAAACTTTATTTACCTGCATTTTATTAGATTGTTGTTTAGAAAACTGTTTCTCTAATCAGTTGACTGGATGCTGGCCCATTGAAACAGTTTGTTAGCTGGGTTGACGACTTTTCTAATCAGTTGACGAATAGTTGGAATAATCAGTTTGTTTTTCTCTCTTCCAGAAGAAGCACACAGTCCAGTAACTCTGAACTTTTACTAATTCCAACAACTTTTTAACTTTTAGGTTAAAAAAACAACTTTAAACTTTTACTAATTCCAGATTGATGTTGACCTCACTGTTACCTGCAGATTTGGTAAATTCGGCAAACATGTGAATCAAGCCCGTGGTCGCATGCTGCCACTGGTTGATCGTAGGCTCTTAGGCAACGCAGCGCTTTCGTGCACCCCTCTCGGACCGTGCTAGCTTGGAGCTTGCACGAGAAGCTGGAACGACTGCACGTGTATGGGCATCGATGGACGACGGATAAGGAGATTTTTGTGTTGTACTCACTTACAATCCCATGCATGCACAAGGCACACCAAGTAATGCACGTGTGTGGTTGATCATATTCATCTCCCATCAATTAGGAGCGATCACGCGATATCGATGGATTCATGCATGTAGGAAGCAGCACGACGCCGACGTGGATGAACCCTACGCGTCATCATCCAGACCTCTCGCGCCCTCGCTGTGCCGACCCCCGCTGGCGGACGAAGCATCAGTTGGACACCGGCAACCTCTCGCGCCCTCGCTGTGCCGACCCCTGCTGGCGGACGAAGCATCAGTTGACACCGGCAACGCACGCCGCTGGCGCCCGACAGCGACGCGTGCGATGCAAACGCCGACGCACAGGACGCTGGCGTGGTACTCCTCCTCAGCGAGCGTGATGTTGAGGTACCATTGCGCCGACAGCACCGCCTTTGTAGGGTAGAAATGGGGACGGTGCCGGAGATGACTGGGCTAGCGTCGCCAGTCGCGACTCATCCGACTCATACCCTGCGGATGAGGAGTATGAGATGGATCCTTCTCCCAGGTGAAGGGTTAACTAGTAGAGAGCGCGCGCCGTGATAAGCATATATTTAGACATATACAAACATATTAGTAAAGATTAAGGATCACATACAATATATGTTAGTATATTACACGTGTTGTGGTAATTATTCTGACAGCAAATAAGAACATTACATACAGTATTTTGTCTAGGAAGCCACACACGATTCCATTAACCTTTGTGAACCATATGAATGATTGGTCAGCAGGACATGAATACAATGCGGTATACCTGACAATATCAGCCTGATAAAAACTACCAAATGTAGCCAACTCATGTGTTACTCTATTAAAATTGCTTGGGGCATAAGAAAGCAAGTAGCTAAGCTCATAGATGAATGGCCTTCCATCGTCGACAGCATTAGCCACCTAAGTGGTAAAAAAGATGCGTTGCAAACTGGTACTGCCCAACCAAAAAGGAGCCAGCCTGAGGTAGTAATGTAAATGTTGGTGTCTAAACTGAATCTAGCCCATGTGATGCCTACATGTAGAAACCAACGATGATTCAGTAGGTCTTGAAGAAAAAATCATGGTAAGAGTACACACTTATTCCATTGAAATATGAAATAATAGAGTTTTAAGAAATTGAAGGCAGCATCTGTTTGAACTCATATAACTATTAGAAAAAAATCACACTTATGGATTTAATTTTCTTTTTGAATCATGGAATATCCAGGGATTGTATTGTATTGTGTTTGCATTGAAACAACTAAATTTTTGTATTGTGTTTGCATTGAAACAACTAAATTTTCTTTTCTGAATCGTGGAATATCCAGAGATGGTATTGTGCTAAAATTCATACAACTATTAGAAACCACCGTATGCTTGCATCAAGTAAAATTTATTTATAGCAACTCCCTTGCTTCCGCCTTCCAATCGTAAACAATGGTAGATTTCTTTCCTTAGTTTTACTGGCCTCCATTCTTATCAGTGCTCTCCTCTTAAATGCAGTAACACATCAATTTTACCTAACCGAGACTTCTTATTCGAAAGTACATTGAACAGTGCTTCTGGTCCTGTACATGATGAAACAAACTCTTGATTCTTCCAGAAAGCATGAAACTATTATCTTTTGCAATAATTTTTCTAGGATCCACCCATTGTTCTGTTGCTACTGATTTTCAAGTTACAATCTTCATTATTTGGACTTAGTAAGACAATTATTTGGACTTAGACAATTAAAAATTTGATTCTGACTGAAAAGCTGCTACTAAAGGCATTATTGTGGTATTGATCAGGTTGTCTCTACTAATCAGTGAATTACATCTTAGATAGACATTGGGATCCATTAGATGTCAGCAACCAAAATGGTTGAAATAGAAACTCTAGAAGAAATCTATATGTAGCAGATAATGTGCTGACAAGCGGAAATGGTTCAGACCACGGATCAACCGCTTGACACTTAAGCATAGTGCCTCTGCAATTCTTTCAGGTGGGGCATAAAAGAAACTGTATGGAGCACAGTGCCTCAGCAATTCATTTTCTTTAGTTCAGATAAACAGCACCAGACAGGTGAAATATAATCTGGCATGCCATGTATGGTTAACTGCTATAGAATCTACAATATATGTTGTGAGACATTAAATAGATTGAATAATGAATTCATCAGTTTTTGAGAACTGTCTATCGCTAACCTGAATTGCCTAAAAGGGTTTGCATGGACACACCTGTCATAACCAAGTACTGACGATTCATGCAAGGAGAAGGAACCATAAAATATTTAGCAAATAATGGACATGGGCAAACATGGTTACCTGAACTTTATTGCGAACTGAAATTATGTATGAAAACATATTTCCAATAGTTGCCTACTAT
This sequence comes from Hyparrhenia diplandra, assembly GCA_015847255.1. Lineage (NCBI taxonomy): Eukaryota > Viridiplantae > Streptophyta > Magnoliopsida > Poales > Poaceae > Hyparrhenia > Hyparrhenia diplandra. Next base: position 91,861 of record JADLZK010001921.1, read on the forward strand.
GTTAGTATAGTAGATCTTTTGATGTAAGAGTCATTATAGTTCGTCATATATATGTTAAGATAATTAATACAAAAATAATTCAAAAAGGTTGTGATAATCCAAGGGAAGGAAATACTCTGCCTGAGATAACTTGACAGTAGGAACACTTTATCAAAGGCAATGGTTGATTATCCCATCCTAGACACCTAAGAGTATTATGCATCATTTCTGGAAAACAGTCGTGCAACTTATATCCCTATCCTTAAATCATCGAAAGCATTTACAGCTAAAAAGACCTTGTGTTCTATCTCTATTCATACAAAGACCAAGGCAATGAAATAAAAAGTAAAAGGGGCTCCAAAAATGACTGTCCATGCCCAATATATCAGAAAGCATCAGTGGTAGTGTCATCATCTAGCAAAACAGAGGTAGTGGTATAACAAAGAAATGAAACAAAAAGTAAAAAGGCTCAAAAAATGACTATGAAACACCAATATATCAGAAAAGCACAACTATTAAAGATCATCTTCATTCATTTCGATGATGGCTTCATGGATTTTTAGAATAAGCATCTATATAATAATCCATAGTGTTAGACTACAGTGTCATAATATATTAGCCATTTTTTACAAAGTGGGTCCCAGGCCAGTTCACTGCGCCTAAAGTTTCATAGCACAGGACTTAAAATGGTGTTTAGGTAGGTAAGCCTAGCCTAGGATGACTCTTAAGTTCAGACAGCCTAGCATGGATCCCTATGCAGATTGGCAGCACCCAAAGCATGAAAATTTAGCTGATTACCTTGGATTAATTTTTCTCAGGCCAAGAGCCAGATGAACCAATAAAAGAATAAGTGACCATGTTGATTATCCTTCCTTTGTTGAAATTAGAGCAAAGCTGAGCAGCAACATCAATGCAAACAACTGGAGAAACACCTCTTTCACCATCTTCATCATCTGAAAACACATAAAGCGCCATTAGGGAAATTAGGCTCCCCATCAACAGCACCAGCCTGATCTCTATTTGTGTGGATAAGGGTCTGTCATGGCCGGCACATAGCATATATGGACCCACCCATGATCCAGCAGGCAGACCATAATTTCTTCCTGCCTGAAGTAAACTGTGAATAGAGAAAGCACAAGTTTCAGAATGACCAAATAGGTGTAAGACCCTATATAATCTGGGTTGTATGGCTGCATATTAACATTTGGTAATTATAAGCAATCCTGCATAGGTGAACCTTTAATATAGAACATAATAATCAAGTCATATATCTCTCACCTTCTATGGGGGCTTTATCCAAGACATTCGAAGATTGGTGAAAAATCAGTGCCTACAAAAATTTTGGCCAAAGGCTACTAAAAACTTGTCTGTTACAGCTTACAACTTCAGTGGCTATTCTTGGTTAAAGGGGCAATTTGAAAGGGACAAAGTTTATCTGAACAAGCAACATCTGACTGTTTGTAACCATGAAAGAGTGTCAAATAATTATAGGAGGTACCGGTCATGGCTATTTTTTTTTCAGTTATGAACATAATAGAGAGCTATGAAAGGAACAACTAAAAAAACAGGGCCAGCAAACAGATCATTGCCTCAGGTACTATAGGTAGCAAACTGTGAGCGACGGGTCCCAAATTACGACAAGGGGCAACCTGAGCTTGTCCTTATAAAGCACAATTGCCATTCTGAGGGTATTTTATCAAGCAAATAATAACTCTTCCAAGGCTACATTATTAATAGGCAACACTTAACCTGCATCTGCGCAATCAGAATCATTCATATGCTGTGAATCTTAAGAGTACAGATGCTGCACCAGCAAATGGTTTCTGAGCTGTACCCCATGGTTGCCCCATAGATTCTAAACGGGATTAATCAGAAAAGTCGGTGAGTGAATTCAAATTCAAGCTATGGACAGGTTGGAGTGGAAAGAGAAGAGAAGAATTCGAGTTTCCTTACCAGCAAGAGAAGAAATCGGGAAGAGCCTGGTCGATCTGCACTCCACGGCAACAGCGTCAGCAAGGTTAGGGCGAGGACGACGAAGGACGACGAAGGTGCCTACGGGAGGAAGAGGGCGAGCGCCGTCGCACCGCGCGGCCGGCGGTCTCCCGCGACGCTGCGGCATCGGGGAGACGGAGTTGGAGCCGCAGCGATGGGGCCTCCGGGCGGAGAGTGCGAGAGATCGAGAGAAGCTTCTGGTTCCGTTTTTTTTTGGCCGCCGACTCGAGGGGCAGCCCTGTCTGGTTGGGAGCCAATCGGAGGCGAGGGAACGGTGCTGGGTCCCACGGTTCCGACGTGGATGCGGTGAAATCCCAGGGAGGGGTCCGCCGATGGACCTGATGGCGGACAGAGTCCACCTACGAGAAGATGTCGAAGGCAGAAGAAAAGTCCACGGTACCCAATCTACCATTATTTCACCTCTCGTGGGCCACGGCCGTTCTGTTAGCAGGCCATGGATTTCAGCCGCGCGTGCACATGGTCAGGTGGGCGGGAAGTACACGCTGGGCCGGAAACCGGCCCGCAAGTGAGCGTGGTTGGGCAGGACGAGCTGGGCAGAAAGCGCATGCTGGGCTGAAACCGAGCGGGCCGCGTCTGGTCGGCGGACGCATCTGCGCCGACCAGGGCGACAGCTAACACGCCCCACGCGAAGGACAAGGCGGGAGAGGCTTGGCGACGCACGCTAACAGTACCAGGAATCGAACGGCCCAAACGACTCGAATAGGATGGTTGGCAGTCTCGTCAGGACGCAAGCAGTACCGCGTCCAATGGCACAGGGATCGTATCACTGAACTAAAACGAATCAACTTGCAGACTTTGATTTTAACAGTTAGGTTACATACACTGTCACGCCATTGATCCATTATCTTCATAGCCAGCTTCCTCTAGGCACGATGTCAGCAATTTAATACACTATCATGCAAATATTGTTAATGATGTGGCACCAAACTATTGACAAATGAAATAAGAAACTGTTTAAGAGGCATAAATAAAAAGTAAATTCATCCAACAATCAAACATTGTAAAACTAGGGGCATTAGGTTCATCCAACAATCATGTAATAATCTATATCTATACATACTAATAAAAGATAAAAAATTTCGGGCCCCACCTCCTTTTCACCGGCTTTTTTTCACGGGCTTTTTTCCACCTCTTTTTCCACCCTTTTCTATACCTACTAATAAATCTATATCTATACCTACTAATAAAGAGAGAAAATTTCAGTCCCACATCTTTTTTTCTGCCTTTTTTCCACCTTTCCTCCCCCTCCCGTATGTCTCGGTCTCTTCTATACCTCTTTATGGAAGGCTGATTCGAATTTGATTCGCAGCCATTATAGTTTCCGTGGAGCCGCTGGCCTCTGGCCTCCCGCTGTTGGATTGGCGCTACATGGGCCATGGGCCGCGCGACCCTAATCCATCGTCTTGTTCGGCTGGCTTGTTAGCCACAACCAATGCCAAGATTTTTATTCACATCAAACCAAAGACTCCGCCCGCATGTACCAACAAGATTTTTCTTCCTCACAAAGAAATCAAGACCGCCAGCCAGCTTCGACTCGAGTCCTCGACGACCCGTACTGAGAAGCCACGCAAGGATCGAGGTGAAGCAGAGCACTGCCACAGTGCCGCTTGTGCGGTCGGAATTTCAATTTGGTGCAAGTCAGCTACAAGCACACGGTGGTGCACCAGGAAGCTTCAAGACCATTGCTTGGTGCACACAGAAGATGTACGCAAGTACAACTACATCGACTCGGCAATGCCAACTCGCTGTGTCGACTGCTTCGGCTACTCACCTGCGAGGTAATTTTTTGGCAAACTTTTTTTTTTTCACCCTTTTTCCTTTCACCTTTTTTTTTTTCTTTCCTCCTCTTCCTCCCGTACATAATTGGGAGTCTACTGTAGTTTTTTTTTTTCCACTCCACCTCTCTATTCTTCAGCCTTCGTATTCCGCCCCGAGTTTCATCTCAGATCCTCCCGTGTCTCCAGATCCATAACGCACACCACCACCGTGGTTCGGCCCTCCCAAAAAAAAAAATGTCACCGCTGTTGCTCAACCCGCACCTACCCTTGGCGTGCAGCCCGCTGCCGTCATGCTCATGTCGCTCTCCCCTTCTGGCAACGACTTCTATTCGGCTAACATCGGCTTCGTTGTTGCCTCACCCGACCACGGAAAGCCGTGAGGCCGAATGTGTGGATACCTCAGCGGACGTGACGCATCATATATCTACCATCGGCTTGGCATTTAGATTCGCGGCGTTGTCGCCTTGACGGTCAACGCCCACGCCTAACGCGACAATGTAAGGACACCCATGCTAGCCGCGTGTTTCTGATGTCTCCCCGCGGATGAATCGTCGTCATCTACCGTTTTTCTCACCGCTGCAGAGAAGGGTGAAGCCGAGAGGGTTTGGTTGCCACGACACCTAGGCACGAGGCGTGCCAACAACCGCGAACAAATGGGGCGCAGCGACGAGGTCGTTTCGCCACACTATCTATGTCTCCAAAGATCGATCACCGTGTCCCGATTCAATTTTTCATGGTGTGCAAGTTCGAGATCCCTTTACGGATACCTTGAGTATTGTTATGTGCTTGTGCATAAACCTATGAACATGCACGCAAGTGGCCACCCTTGAAATTAGGCTGAGACATGCCATGAAATAATGCATTTTGACTTATGGGCTTGACTTAGGAAATAGGTCATTTTTAGTGGATCCTTTCGGTGAGATTTCATACCACGGCGGCGAGACCGCCTCCTCGACACCTTCCTCAGTCTCAACGACTTCACTTAGACAAGATGAGGTTGTCGCGGCAGATCGCGACGGAGCTCCCGTGTTAACGCGACGGGCATTTTTTTGCTAGTAAATGTTATAACAACAAAACAAAACAAGATTTCATAAGGGAGTTTCATGCACCATTTCTAAGCACTAGAAGACATTAAATCATCCGTAGTATTAAAATGAAACACAACTTTGAGACTTGTCCTAAAGGGAATACTCAACCAAGTCCTAAAGGGAATACTCAACACACATGGCCGTGCATTACAGATAATATAAAGAAAGCTTAGCCACGAATGCTAAATGTCCAATACTGCTTGATCAGAAATGAAACCCTGCATGATAGAAGGTATGCAAGTCACAATTATCTGAATAAACATAAGTAAATAAAAACAAATAATTATAGAACACTTGCCTTTTACCATTTCATTACCGCAATTGCTCCAAACAAGCTGCAAAAAGTCTACATATAAAGAAATAAAACAAAATATAAATTAGCAATATAATTTCTAAAGAAAATTTATTTATTTTAGGACTATCAGAATTACCGTGAAATTCCTTCCTTGATTTTCGTTAATTGCATCAGCTATAAACCGAGCATTATATGCACTATAATATCCTTGAACTTTATCTCCACTATGGGCATAACATATGCCAACTTGCCAAGTAGTCCATGATTGTTAACTACTGGTGCACCATAGTGTGTAAATTTATAACCTGCTGAATTATGATCAAATGATCGCTGCTCCCTTTAATCTAGTTATCATGTTATTAAAAAAAAGAACAGTTAGACAGAATATAATATAACAAAAAAAATAAAATAAAGTAAATTCAAATATAAAGTAGACATACATTACCGAACCACCCGTTAACAGCTGAACATGTGGTTTTCTGGCGATGTGGTAGGTATACACATCCTGTTGATTTTGAATGGCATTCTCATTGAAAGTTATCGCTTCGAATCTCTGACGAAGTTCTGGTGATGGATTAACAACACGAATTCCAACAAACGTATTTTCCATATATGTGTGAAAATTAGCCTCTCCAAGGGTTATAAAATTATCCGTTGTCATCTTCATCAGTGTAATAGTAGTATTATCATCATCAATATAAGCTCTGATCTCTGGCACAGTTATCATATATACAAAAGATTTGGCCGACACACCAAAACAGTGCCAGAAAATACTGCTTCTTCTTTCTCTGATCCGGCTGGATACACACAGATCGCAGCCACCCTATTAGACATTCTATTAAGAAGAACCGGCTACATGATAAAAAAAAAAAAAGTGTATCAAAATTCGATACAGTAGACAGGAGGAAACAGATAGAATAGAATGGAGGAAATACCGAAACATTCAAATAAGAAACTAGAAATCACTCACCATAGCAATATCATTTGTTACGGCGGCCTCAACATCATTAAGGGCGGCCATTTCCTTGTCTCTCACAGTTCCTTTCTGCTCCAGAAAAGCAATGAACCTGAAACCAAAAAAAGCTACACAATTAGCAACAGGGGCTCGAGGCCAACCGTCGGCATGCTCGGATCCGTCGCCCTATGGGACGTGGCGCCGGGGCGCAGCCGCGGCGGGCCCCGTCGAGGAGGAGGGCGGCCACGGAGACAACCTACAGAGGAAAGGGAGAGCAGACAGCCACGGAGACGGCCGCCGCCGAGGCGATCCGCCGCCGGCGCGCCGCCCCGGGAGGTCCGGCCGTGCTAGGAGGGCTTGGAGGAGGCACGCACCTCTTGAAGCCGTAGGCACCCGCTGGCGGTCCGGCGAGGCTGGGGGCCAGCTTGGGGTGGAGGTGGACGAGTCGGGTAGAACCGAGAGGCGTCGCGACCGGCGCCGACAAGGCTTGGGGGTACGGTGATGTTCATCGAGGGCCCGCCCCCGACGGCGCACGAAACAACGGTGGTGACTTGTCGCCGCGAGCGAGAAGAGGCGGTCGTGAGGATGGAGAAAGAAACTAGGGTTAGAGTGCATTGTGGGTCGGGCCAAATTTCAATTTCATAGAGTTGTCCATCCGACGGGCCACCACCACCACAGAGCCAAACGCCTTGGCGCGCCACACGCCAACCAAGGAAAAAAATTAGGTACCCGGCGTCCGTGCCTAAGGGGATGGCTACGGTTCCTACCCCCGTAGCTCGTCAAACCCGCCCAATCGGATTCCTTAACGTACATCTTTCTCCCAGGCCGCCGAGTGTAGGCCCGCTAATAGGCGGGTTGAACGGGTATTTTGGGGCGGGTTTTAATACGGATACTATTGGGGCGGGTGGAAACGGGTGACACCGTGAAACGGGTTGGGGCGGGTTGGGTTGACGACACAAACAAGGTTGGGACGGGTTGCGGCTCTATGGTCATAGATCGGCACATAATTCATATATCATCTTCCGTCGTGATTTGGGTTGGGGCATTAAGCCGACGGGTGGGGCAGGGCGGGTGATAGTTAGGTTTTTAAAATATGGGTTGGGGCGGGTTTAAACCCGTTCTCTATACCTTGTACTACTAGGTTGTACTAGCCATGAATGAGAAGGATATAGCTGCCTACGGTTACATGTCCGCCATCAGATTAGAAACTACTAGTGCCATAGATCAGTGCAGCGACACCGCAATTATTTAGGACAACGGAACGTAACACCAACCGATCTAATGGCCCCAGACAACCTTTTCGAGTTTTCGTCGTCTGGGAGCAACTTTTTTGTCATGCAATGCACTGTGGCTCTGGCTGTACGTGACAGGGATGTAGTATGTGTGTGTGTGTATTTTTTTTCCTCTGCTTTGTTTTTGGGCGTGTGAGTGCAATCATGCAATCGTGTGTCGCCATGGCAAAACTTCTGCCTCTGTAATCATGTCCCCATGCATGCACGACCGCGACAGACAAACTTTCACTACCGAACGCCTTTTCAGATGGCCATCTCGAGTGGTAGCATCAGGAGGCCGGAGCAGCAGCTAGCACTAGCACTGATCAAAACAACGGGCGCAGGCGATAGATCGCGCGTGGCGGGGACGGGCAGAGAGCACAAAACACCTAGTAGCTCACGTGCCGTAACACGGAGTTAACAATACAGACAAACACACGGATGAGTGCGAGGGCGGTTGTGTCATCTAGAAACCGCCGACCATATTGGTTGGCTTGTCAGTTGTGATAGATCTGCTGTTCACTTGAAACCTCCTCCTTTAATTTGTGGATTCCATTATGCAACCCGCGAAATCTAACACCTCCGCGCGGGGCCCTAATCACGGGGGAGCTACGCGTGTAAAGCACCCGGCTTGTCTGGTTATGCACAGTGCTCGGCGGGGTTTGTGGAACGCTAACTGCCCTGGTGTCCCTTTCTTATCCTTTCCTTTCGAAGCAGATCAGGGCCGGGCCGGAGAGATGAGCTCGAATGAGATGGGACGTTAACCTCCATTGATCATGGCAACTGCGATAGTGGCGTGGCGGCCGTGCACTGGGCCGGGCTGCTGCATGCATCATGGCTGACCATGAGATCTCTCGGTAAACCCTGTTTTAAAAAAGCTATAAACCTACAGAGCACGCAGACAAAGACAAGAGAGAGTTAGAGCGAAAGTACATAATAATACATGCCGGGTTTGGCTTATAGCCAAGACACATCAAAGAAACGTGCAGGGTGGAAGAGAAGAGTGAAGAGGAAAGCTGCTTGACGACGCCCGCAGCGCCGAGCGCTTGCACACTTCCCATGGTCCTGGGTCCCGCCATCTACCGTGGTACAGCGATCGAACGATGCATGCACCTACCAACAGTAAGTTTGTGTGGTCCACACGTAATAAAGAATATTATTTATAATAGAAGAAGAGATGAGATTGTTGTATGACTTGGCTTATTAAGCAGGCTCACGACAGACTTGGCTTTATATGCCTGCCTTATGAACCCGCTATTAGAAAGAGCTTAGTCGGAGTCCATATCCAATCCGACGCGAGCGCAGTGATGAAAAGCAAAGGCGAGGCGGCCGGACGGTGCTGGAGCTGTGTGATGTCAGGAAAAAGGATTTGGACGACACCGCGCAGCAACAACACGAGTAGCAAAGAGATGTATATATCATGTAGCCTTTCTTTTACTTGTCTTTTACTTGCTTAAAGACCAAACCAACCACAAGTGCTTGTGCTTGTTATCAAATCAAACAGAAAAAATGAACTAGTGCTGGAGCTTTCCATTCAGTCTTCACGATGCCTCAGTGTCTCGGTGCGCTTTCTACAGGAGCACTGTGTTTTTCAGCACGGGGATACAGTAGGAGAGCGTCAGCAGCAAATTAACATGCGCTTTTGGTAAACCGATCGAGTAAAGGATGGGCGTGTTTGGATCCTCTAACTTAAGTTAGAGTTAGTAACTCTAACTCTAACCCTCAAGTAACTCTAACCTATGGACAGTTTGGATGACAGGGTTAGAACAGGGTTAAAAATACTTTTCCAATCACTTTTCCAAGTTAGTGTGTCTTTGGGTTTGTGGGCTCTACCAAAATAACTCAAATATCACCCTCTTGAGGGGTTACTTCTTTTGGTGGGTTAGAGCCAAAATAACCCAATCTAACTCATATGTTTGGATGTTTTTGGGTTATTTGGGACAAAAATAACCCAATCTAACTCTAACCCTGGTATCAAACAGGGCCAGATTCAGATGCTTGCGCGGGTGGGGAATTTTTACCACCGTTGTTCAGTTGAGTTCGGCCTAGCTAGCTAGTGCGTGTAGATGAGTTTGCTTTATTACCACCATGTCCATGTCCACGTGAAAGATTACTGTGTGGGGAAACAGAATCCCCAGCGCGAGTGATTGGCCGAATCGGTGAACGGGCATGCATGCACCCATCCAAAAAGTGCTACAATTATCCGTCACATCAAATCTTTTAACGCACGCATGAAGTATTAAATATAGTTAAATAAAAACTAATTGCACAATTTGACCGAAAAGTGCTTGGGACGAATCTTCGGAGCCTAGTTAGTCTATAGTTGAACAATAATTAACAAATACAAACAAAAAGCCGCTACAAGAAATTTAACCCAAAATATTTCACCAACTAAACATTCGTGTGTCCCTGTCCACCGAGCTGGGGAGGAAGGTTGGCGTGGAGCGCGGGCCCACCACTTTGTTAACCATCCCCTTCTAGTAGATCGGGAAAAGAAAGACGGCAAAGCGGAGAGAGAGAAAAAGGCGCTTGTCCAAAAGCCAACCGGAGGCGTGGCCGCGGCCGCATTGGCCAGCAAGTAGCCCAGCGGAGCCCCTCGCGCGACGCCGACCGGACGGGCGCGCTCGGCTCGGCAGAGAAGCCGCAGGCCGCAGACTCATGTGTCGTGCCGCCGCCCGCTGGTCTGGCTGGCTCATCGCTGCCGCTGCTGGCGATGGCGATGACGCTAGTGCGCTCGCCATTTCCGCGAGGAAAACGCGCTGCCGCCCCGGTGATTTTCCACGGGCGGGGCGGCCGCGTCCGATTGGCCAGCAAGCCCGCGACGCGTGGTGGTCCAACGAGAGAAAGGGACGTTCGCGTTGCGCGCGCTCGATGCCGCTGAACGGGCCCCGTTGCCGCATCGGGAAAGAAGTGCTACAGCTTTTTCCATTTGGGCCGGCAGCCTTTCATTTTCCATCGCGGTGGAGAGCGCCTGGGTGCGCGCGTGCGCATGCATGCATGGCCAGTGGCCTGATCGGCGCTGGCTCGCCGTGTGAGAATTCGCAGCTTTCCCCGCGGGAGCCAGGGCGGCAGAGTGCGTTGCGTGTTCGCCACTCGGTCCTCCTGGGTGGTTAGTACGTGTCGTATCTGGGAAGTACGTCTATGAGGTTGAGGGGTCGGGGTGGTACTGATGCCGACGGAGCGGTGCTGCGGCCGTCCAGTAGCGTGTAGGCACGCCGCCTAAGCTACCCATTGGTGGATCGGAGGCGTTTCTTCACGCTTGACAAATGGACGTGCCGAGACTAGGCGGTGATGGTGGACGTACGCGTACGCGCCGGCTCTCTGCTCTCATCGCTATCGTGCGTGGCCACACCCGTCGCGGTTGAACCGGTCCTACTTCAACTCCAACACCTGCCCGGTCTGCATGACGTACCTACGCGCGCCTCGGTGCTGAATTCAAACTTGGAATAATCGATCGCGTCCGTATGGCACACAAGCGCAAGATTGGCATGTTTCGATCAAGACGGCGCCGCTCGGCGGATCGCGTGGTTGGAGCCGGCGCATAGCATAGACGGATATACGTTGCCGCCGTAATCGAACGTGTGGAAATGGACGGAAACCGACGTCGATCGGCGCGGGAGAGGGGGTCGGGGGCTAGTAGGAACAGCCCGGGGCGTCAAAGCTGCCACGTCGAGGGTTATGGGCTCATGGCCTACTTGCGCCCACCAGATTTTCCTGTTCGGACTCTTATCATTACGAGAGCGACGTTGGGATGGCAAGAATACAGGAGGAAATTGGTTGGAGGCGGAGGAAGAATCCAAGCTCTTCTTTGCGTTGCCCGTTTGTAACAAGCAATCAATTTGACTGAAAGATAGGGCGTATGTACTTGTGCTTTTTGAGCCTACGTACGAGAAAGGGTCAAGTTTCAACGGTTGCACTAGACCTCTAGTGAATGTAAGTGCTCATGCATTGGGAAAGGTCGAATATGCAAACCAGTTTTCATAACTAAGGCCCCGTACGTCTGAATTCCTGTGAATTTTTAGAATCTGGATTATTCAACAGTAATATCAGAATAATATGGATTTTATAGGCCGAGAATCTCTACCCGTTTTCTAGATTTTACCTTGAAACAATGGAGTTGAATAATATAAACTATTTTTTAAATGCAACAAAATTACTATATAGATAGAATAGGATATGAAGAAGACACATTATCACCTCTGATATGATCTTACTCTCTGCTGAAAGGGTGACGTGGTGTTGGCTATAGAGAGTTAAGATTTGGTAGTTGAAAATTTTCAACTACCAAATTTAATTACCAGTTTTTTTTTTTTAGAATGACACAAGATAACGTAGACGCCATAACACGCAGACGCACACTCACCCTTATGAACACACGGACGCAAACCCTACCCCTATGAGTACCTCCCGCGATCGAAAGCACCGACAGACCGAAGATTCTCGAAAGTCACCATCGGCGCCGCCGCCGACGGAACGCCGCTACCACTTAATGCATAACGCCGGAAATCCCGAGAAAATCCCAAGAAAAGGTGCGAGCACTAGGATTTGAACTCCGTGGGTAGCTTCCCACTCGACCGCCCCTACCATCGACTACAAGCCACCGCTTTAATTACCGCTTGTGGAATGTAGACTATCAACAATATATATAATTAGAGCAAGTATAATATAATACAACAATGTATATTTCACGCCCGTATCGCTCAGCAGAGTCAAGACGGAGTCGCCCGCTTCCAGCCCGTCCTCAGTGATTATGCTGGCTGTTCATTCCTCTCCTCCAATCAGATGCATGTATGCTTTTAAATGCAATAACTCTTTTAGCCAAGCCAATAGCCAGTTGCATATTGCATTATACGCACGGGTGTGTTGAAGGCTAAACGTGACGTGGTTCATGCATTCCGCCGGCATCAGGCTAAACTCAGAATGAAAACATTCTTACCTTTGATGTATGATCCGAACTATTTTCGGTTGGACCAATCTTGAACGGCCTGCATGCGCCGTGCACACCTGTAGTTTATACGAATGAAATAAGTCAAAATTGACAATTAGTGACAAACTTAACTTAAAGAACTTCTATAGACCTATTTGTCAGCTGACCTGCATTATGATGTGCTGGTCAACGAAAAAACAAAGGTGCGTGATTCGAACTATTTTCAGTTGACCAATCTCGAACAGTCTGCATGCGCCGGCCGTGCACATCTTTAGTTTATATACGAATGAAATAAGTCAAAACTGACAATTAGTGGCAAACTCAACTTAAAGAACTTCTAAAGACCTATTCGTCAGCTGACCTCCATTATGATACGCTGGTCAACGAAAAACAAATGCGCATGAGAAAATTTTCTTTGTGCCCGACTGCCCGCCCATGTGATTGTCAACTTGTGTCAATCAGAACGAGCACAGCTAAGCTGCACTGTCGAGGATAAAGAATGAATAGGCCCCTACATACAGTTCTCTACGTGATAACATATCTAGAGAGATCCGTACACTAATCATTTACCATCCGATCCAACAAAGTCTTTGCTGACAAATCATCAAATCAGAGTCATCAGACACATATTTTTGTTCTTATAATTAATAATTAACTATACTTTTGACAAAACACAAGAAACGATTGAGACCACGGCTTTGAAAAACAAAATTTGATTTTTGAGGTTGGTAAGTCATATTGTAGCCTTTTCTAGTATAAATGTCTACATCACAAACTGGGCGTTTCCTTTTTAAAAGAACTGGAGACGTTGAATTATTCGTTTGGCTCAGCAAATTTATAAACTTGTTTCCAATCCATCACAATCTTGAGCCGCCTTTTATAATATTCAAAACTTCTAGTGACTTTTAGAAACTTGAGCCGTCTTTCGAAATTTTAGGAAATACTTGCATTAGCCGGGCTAAGTCGGAGGCTTGAACCCGACTTGAGTTTTTTTTTTATTTCAGCTAACTTGTGGGTCATGATGCAAATAACATTACTGAAAGCGAAAAGTGACAAATCAGGTACACTGGTTTACTAACTCGTACGTACCACATGGTTACTTTTCTCTCGTTATGTCATTTTAGCTCATTTATCTCGGCTTGTACTATGGATGTATGTGCTGTCACTTTTCTCTTGGAAAGAAAGAACACAAGGCCCCCTTTATTTGAATAGCAAAACAATTGGCTATCCCGTTTGCCTAGCGAATCATACATAGGTCCCGTTGCATTCAAACTATAGGTTTGCCTAACCTTTAGCCTAGGATAGGTTCATCGCACGGGGGGAAACAGAAACAGGCTACGTACGTACGTATGCCACCAGGAAAAAAGAGAGAGAGAGAGAGAAAAAACAAGAATTCGCAATCATGATGAAATATACTTTGGTCTTGTTAATAAGCAACAACCAGCTAGAAAATCTAAATACAGACGGAACCAAAAGCCTCGCTGATCATCGACGAAAAAATACCAAGATTTTCTTTGCCGAAACCCGCGGCGCGCCGCCTTCTTTCCCCGCTGCCTAACCGTGCCTCACCCTTCCTGGGAGAAGGATGCTGCTGTTTACCAGAAGAGAACCCAACCCAAGCATGCACATGAGGAGAAGATGCGGTCACAGCACGGATGGGTTTTGGTGCGCTCGCGAGAGGAGACGTGTTTGGACCCGCGATGGAGCCGTGCACCGCCGGGGATCCAAGGCAGGCGCGCGCGTGCGGACAAGGCACTCCTTCGGTCGTCCACACGACCACGCTGGCCGTTACCAGGGGTCGGTCCCCGGGCATGGTCGCGGACTTGACTTGGCTATGCGTGCCGCCAGCCCGTACGTATCTACTAGTATACGTGGTGGAGTAGTTTCGAGTTTTGACTCGGGTGGAGGACGGCCGCGAGTGCGGTCTAACCACCGTTGGTTTATTTATTTTTTTTTTCCAGCGGTGAAACAGCTGAGCTGACCAAGGCGGATGTCGCAGGTGGTTTTATACTTCAACAAAAGTAAAAAGAAAAACGAGTTGGGGAGCGGTGAAGTACGACACGCCGTGCCAAAGCAACAAGTACAGCTTGAGCTCGGGGGAGTGCGCAGCGTGCAGAAAACGAACTGTGGAATGCGACCGCCGCCGCCACCGCCGCAAAGAAAGATTAGAAAAAGAAGCAGGAATCTGAGCAATCAAGGCGTTGCCGCCCCCTGTTGAGAGAGTGAGAGAAAAAAAGAGAGAGACAGGGGCAGAAGATGCGATGGAAAGAAGGATGCCACCTACACGACGTAACTGCTTAATTCTTTTTTAAAAAACTTAACTGCTTAACACTAGACTACAGGTGCCGTTCCAACAACCGTTCAAGCTCGGCTTTGATCGAGAACGACTCCCGTTGCCAAATGCTAAGCCAAATGGTACGGTATCGTCAGAGAAGCACGTGTGTGTGTCCTGACCGCGCTGGATTTTACTTGAAGCAAAGACGACTCTTCTTCTTGATGATAAATTACGAAACTCCGGCGTCGCAAAGACGAGACATGAGCTTAGTATCCACCGAACATTTGAAGGTGCAAATCATGCTAAAGCGTCATGCTCCTATAATAATTGCTTAAGCGTGGCTATCTAGAACACGTACTACGTCGACACAGACCAGCATGCGTCTATCTGCATTGGCCCACCATGTACGCGTCAAATTGCTGATATAGGAGTATGCCGATACCATCAAGGGATAACAGCAGTCAGTCGATCACCGGCCATCTCATAAACTATCAATTTCAAAAACAAAACAAAAAAGGCTGGATCCTGGACGAGGCAAAGCTACAGCGCACCGCAAGCCAGTTTACAGCGCGAGAGAAAACAAGGTTGAAGTCAATAAATCCGAAATGGAGACACTCGAAACGGAGCATAACCGCACGACGATCGATCGATCGATCCGAAGGGCAACGTCAAACACAAATTGAATACATCAACGGCCGCCTGGTCCCTGTGATTATCCGCGTCCACATGATGGCGACGCGAACAACACAGGCAACAAATTAGATTTCGGCTGCGAGTTTCCATCCATCTACCATGACGAATGGATTAATTAAAGCAACTGGATTAATCAGTTTTTAGTTGGCACAAGATTGATGATGGAAATAAGACACGTACTGCTAGTAGACAGAGATGCGGTTGCCATCATCATGCCATGCCATGCCATGCCAGCGGGCAGCGCGCGCAGCGGCAGCGGAGAAAAGTTCGTGTAAAATGTGCGTGGCTGACCGTCCAAGCCAAGCGGAGGAAACAACGCGAGCCGCCGCGTCAAAACGCACAGCGCCGAGACCACCCTGTTCCAGTTCATCTCGGCTTTGCCGTTCCTGTTCCCGTTCCTCCATAAACTCCACCTCCCCCGCATTACTCCTCCCATCTCCGCCTCCGCTTGCTTGCTGCTGGTTGCTGCCCCTGCTCCGGCTGGGACGAGCCCTCCTCTCCCTCCCTCCCTCCTCCTCGTCGCGTCCCACGTAGCTGTGCCTCCTCCTCGTCGCCGCTCCGCAGCCCACACTGCCCCGATCCCGCCGGAGTGCCCCGCACACGCGCGCCCTTGCCTGCGCCGACCGCCGGCGAGGGGCCTCGGCGCCTGGTCGACGTGACCTCCGCGCAGGCGCTCGGTGTCTTCGTCGTCCGGCTGGTTTCCGCCAGCCTCGCTGCTCGCGAGTGGCGACGTGTCGGCGGCACATGCCGGCGGCGGTGCGGGAACAAGGCGGGGGCGGCGCGCCTTGTCGCCGTGCGGACTGACATGACTTGAGTCTTGAGGTGCGTGCGGTTGCTGGCTAAACCTGCTGGAAATAACATGGTGGGTGATAAAAAAAGGGAATGGGGCAAATTCAGGAGATGATATATACTAGCAGAATTTATCAACCAAATCATGAACCTCTGTTCTAATTTTGTGAGACCGGCATGTGTCAAATCTGGCTTGGTAACTGTTCACTCATCGTCCTCTTCGTCGCCGGTGTACGCGGTGCCGAATCGGCGTCCGGTATCCGTCCCACCGAAGCACGCCAACCACCCCGACCTCTCTTCTCTACCCTCGTTGTGGCTGCTGCTGATGGATGCTACCTGCGCCTCCCCATCCCTTAATTGGTATGCCATGGCGTGGAATGGGAGATCCATCCAGACTTAGATAGGTTTCTTTCCTTGTTGAGGACGCCTACTTTGCTTGGAGGAATTTTCCTGGAGTGGGTTTTGTTCTAGGAGATCTTCTGTGCGATTTGTGCAACCGAAGCCATATCGTCCTTATTCTTCATTAGTACTATTATTAGATTTGCTTGCTTCACGGTGGAGTATCCATCCATCCATCCATGGTTCTGTTTTAGTTTCTCTTCTGACCTGCGTGTAACATCGTCTCAGTTTATGTTGACGCCATTTATATTCCTAAACATAGGATGAATCGCAGTTTTTACTGAATCCTCATGCTCCATGCCAAGGCCGCCCCTGGTTTTCCTTTTTGTCGGCTATGAAGGTTGCCCTTCGAGGAGATACTTTTTGTATTATGCTGATACTTTTTTTGTATTATGCTTAAGTCGTACCAAAGTGGAATATAACTACTTAATTGCCAATAAGCCAAATTATAGGCTGATAAAGTATGGAAAAAGGAAAAGGTCCAGAATTGGGCGGTGAAGATATTGGCACCCTTCTTTTGTTATTTAATATATATAAACTACTAGACTAGGTGCACAATCTGAGACTATGTAACATCATTCTTGTTTAAATCAGGTAATTTCACTAGTTTGGATCGCAGAATAGTAATTGGCACAATATGTAATGAACGTGTGGCGACACAGATCGTACTCTCAGACCTGGTATGCCTGAGACCTAGTATGCAATGAGAAGGGGGATGGGATAAGGACCAACTTGGAACAGATTTTTTTGTTCTCAACCCCACATAAATATCTTACCTGTTTCCCAAACTTATAAATTTATTTGTTTCTAATAGTATCTTTTTTTGACGCTTCTAGAGAAATCTTACCGTAGTTTCTGTTTCTACGTTTCTTTGGAGACTTTGGGAGAGGAAGGCAGTTCAGAGTTCTTGTTTTCTTTTTAACGTAATAGAGTTCTCTGTCGATCACAATATATTTCCTAGCCCATCCCCTTTTGTCAGCTATTGGTTGAGAGTTTTGCTTTTGGTACAAAGAGATCTTTTCAGAGTTCATAATTGTATATCAATTACTGATTTAGTGTCAACGTTTGATCAGGCTTTCCCCTCAACTGTAATCATAAAAATTGTTTAAGCTTATTGATACTTGTAGTATCTTAAAAATTTTAGTGATTTATTTAGTTTGCTTTCATTGTAATTCCTTGTGACATGTTTGTTCATTTTTTTATGTGTTGCAGATTTAGGATGTGTACAAAGGGGCTGTATTCTTGTGTATAGGTTCTCTTTCTATTGATCAACCATTGCTGATTCTGACGGAATGTTGGAGGGTCAATCTTGCCTGATATCAAGGTCGCCGCCGAAGTTCCCGTGGAGCAGGAATCCGCACTAGCTTACATGACTTACCGCCTACTTGAGATCACAAAGGAGTAAGCGCCCGCCCCGGGACCCCCGTCTATTGAGCACGACGCTCTTTGCAGTGGCAGCATTGACTAAACGGACCAAGTCTCGCCGAGGACCAAAACGGCGAGGCACCGGATTGTCAAGGAAGTAATGATCGTGGTGACTTGATTCAAGCACCCTCGATAAGTTCCATAGGCCGACAACTCAATCAACTGCCTTGCTCGATGTTCTCGCGCTCGATTATGGTTCTATCATCATCAACCGAGCTTCCGATCACTTGTCCGGAGTGGTGAACTGTACAAGGAACGCCGACAGTCGGGATTTCAGAACACCGGGTCTACTTTTCTTGCAATGTGGAGGAGTGGAGGCGATGACCCCTACCGCTCACGGTGGATGACGCCCAAAGATGCCCCATAATGAATGTTTCATGTGCTCGACAAGGAATCACTTGCTTTGTAGGCACTCGAACTTCCGGTATTTGGAAAGGAGATTCTTTCACATATTATTCTGAGCTATAGCATTCTCGACAAATTCATGGTCGCGGGGTGTTGAAATGAATGCCCCTAGATGTTTGTTTGGATCAGCTAGTTTTGGAGAGAAAGCAATTATAGCTGGAGGCATGGATGCTGATGGAAGGGTGCTTCGTTCTGTTGAGCTGTATAACTCAGAAACTAAGAGATGGATAACACTTCCAAGCATGAATAAAGCTAGGCGAATGTGTTCTGGTGTATTTATGGATGGCAAGTTTTATGTGATTGGTGGAATGGCCAGTAATACAGAAGTGCTTACTTGTGGAGAAGAGTATGATTTAGATAGAGGTACCTGGCGGGTGATAGAGAACATGTCTGAGGGGCTCAATGGTGCAAGTGGTGCTCCTCCACTTGTTGCTGTTGTCTAAAAAAATGAGTTATATGCAGCGCAATACGCTGGAAAGCTGGTAAGAAAGTATAATAAGAGGGAGAACTCATGGACAACATTGGGGAGTTACCAGAGCGGCCAGAAGCTGTGAATGGCTGGGGTATTGCATTCCGGGGCTGTGGAGAGCGGCTTTTTTTTATCGGTGGACCAAGAGTGTTGGGTGGTGGGATGATTGAGCTCCATTCTTGGATTCCAAGTGAGGGGCCATTGCAATGGAACATGATCGGAAGCAAACCTTCAGGTAACTTTGTTTATACTGTGCTGTCATGGGGGTGCTGATATGTGCACCCTCAAACATACTGTCGACACGAAAGATTGTGATATTGGTTTTATCAGATGGCATAAAGCACTGATTCCACCTGATGGGTAATCTCTGCATTCTTTTTGACATTTCAGATTTTACTCAAGGTTCAATAGAGTAGTCAGTTCCATGTACTCGTTAATAGTTACCCATTGGTTTCTGTTTTCAGCACATTTTATTTGCAGTTGATGATTTGTACCTTGCTCCATATACTCTGTTGAAATGAGTTTTCTGAGATGGATGCATATAGATGATAAATTGTAATTGAGGTAACCATGCATCTACATGATTGTATCCTGTTCTGAACTGTGTCAACGCTGTAGTTCCACTGTGCAAGTGTCTCTTTACAAGAATTGCGTGAAAAATTGTTCGTCTGTACATTATTCCCAGCATAAATTTGAGCACCGACCTCTCCATGTTTGTAGTCTGCCTTTAAATCCTTTTGAAACAGTTGGTGCTAAAGCCCTTCCACTTTCTTTCCAGCAGTAGGGATCCTACGCTATCTTTGTTTCTTAGCCTATGAGATATAATCACCGAGTGTTGGGCAGGTGCCCACTTTATTATATCCAAGATGGCGACAACTGCGGAGCTAATCAGTATATCGTTGTCTGGTTCGTGCTTTGTATTGTGGAGATTGGGAGGCCATGTTTTCTTTGTCGAGTTGTGCCTATGATTAGCTTGATGGGTTTGTTTGGACCCCATCAATTTGCAGCATATCTACGAAAATCTGCTGGCTCTGTGTGCTGTGCCTTTTAATTTTTTGTGCTCTTTCAGTTGTGACTGGGTGCTGGTTGTCTTTTTATGCATCCGTTGGCAATAATATTATTGGCTAGAATTTCTAAGGCGTCATCCTAGAAGATAAGGAAACAAGATAATTTCAAACCTAAAATGCGCACTCTATCCACGTACCTACAATCCAAGTAAATCTACTTCTACTACTAAAAGAATAGACCTCATTTCATTTGGCCTGTTCTAATTATTGTGGTGTCTCTAGCCAATCATCATATCTGTTCATCGAGCAGTTTTCTGATTTAGCAGTAGCACTCCGGATTCTTGTCTCGCCTTCGATTTCTTGGTATTTCGGTGTTGCGTCATGACTTCACTCAGTATCATAATTGGGCAACAACTCCTGGCGTCCTGCTTTCGTTGACGAGAGCTCAAATCATCATCCCTAGGCTGCAGGCCTGTCGCTGTGCAGCTTCCGATTCTATCGATCCACGCAGAGTCACGAAAATGGAAGCCGGTGAGATTGTCAGATTGATGACATGAATCACGCAGCCTCACTTTTATTACAGTCCTGGGCGAGTCGTGCGGTACAGTACAGTGCTGTAGCGCCCGTGGGCTGGGAGGCTGTTGCTGCCTGCCTCGTCGTCTCCTCTGCAGACTGCACTAGCAGTCTGGTCCCGTTGCGAGCAGTACGTAATCGTATCCTGCGGACGTCGGAAAGATACTCCCGTCATCTCCATGCCTGCACCTGCACCTGCACTGTAAGATGCGACGGGAAAGATACGGTTATCCGCGGGTGTACGCCTCGCAGGCGAGGCACGGGTTGCCAGGCTACAGGCCAACAGGCTACAACTCTTCTGGCCGGGTTCTGCAGTGCCTGGGAGTGGGATGGTATTCGACGAGCTCATGTGAGTGCTTCGTGCTGTCGTGCGGTAGTCGACTAGACGTGACGTACTACTATACTCCCTCCGTCCCTGTTGACTGTCGTCGTTGGTGTTCGTCGCCACAACTTTCGACTTCGATTTCGTATAAAAATATACGCAGCATTTATATTTTTAAATAAATTTATTAAAAACTAGGCGAAAAGGTCTTTTCCAGATTGATACCAATTACTTAACATAAATATTTATATATTTTAATATATAATTCTTAAGCAGTAGAAAGATCGGGGAGGCGAGAATGACAAATAAAAAGGGACGGAGGGGCCTACTACTCTTAGGCTGTGGCGACCGGCAAGGCAACAGCAGCAGTGTTTTTCGCGAAATGTGAGCCAGGGGCATGGAGGCCGTGGCGCACGGTGACCCGCGCCATTTCCCGTGCGCCCGAGGCCCGAGCCCTGCGTTCGTACCCGGGCCTTTTGCCCTGCTGCCCCCCTCCTGGCACTGGTACCTGGTCCTCCGGCTGGTCGTGGTCTCTGTCCCTGCCGCGCCCGTACGCCCAAACGGCGGCCCCCATGCGGCCTGCTCGTCGGATGCGTCCGCCTCCTTCCTCCGGCTGCCGCGCCGATGGATGCAAAGCGACCGCAAAGCCAGCCTGCCGCGGTCCCTGCCTGCGCGGCCGGTCCCCGTCGGGCGTCGAACAGCTCCGAGTGGACTCGGCTCTTTTTCTCCTCGTCTCGGGTGGTGATCTGGAGCTGGCGCAGGCAGGACCACGGCGCCCGCGGTTGCGTTTGCCATTTGGGCACACTCGTGTCAATCCCCGTGCGTGACTGATGCGCGCCTGCACGGCCGCGGACCGCGGCAGCGCAGTACGTTCGCTTCGCTCTAGTACACGGATACAGCTACGAGCCACTTCGGGATGCGTGGGGCGGCGCGGGCAGCGGCAGCCTGGCAGCGCGTGGGCACGCGCAGAGGTCGTAGGCTCCCATCCTCATTGCCCCCTGCCGCAACCGCAAAGCCAGCGAGGTGATTTTCGGGTTTTGTTTCTTTTCCCATGTTCCTGCCTCTCTCTCTCTCCTCCCCCCTGTCCTTGGTTTTGTCCTTTCCTGCGTCAGTCATTCGGTAGAATGTGATTGGACTTCGATCTCAGTCACACAGGGTACTTCTGAATGTAAACATCATAGGACTAGTACACAGGTATGCTCTAGGGCCACGGCCCACGGTCCATGGGCCAAGCATATAATTTCATGGGCCTATACTGCAAACCACTTCTCTTGTCAAGCAACATTCAGCCCATCGTTTGCGGAAAATAGGCCATATATTGTTTTTCTTATAGGAGCCCATATATTACACATCACAAAGATATGGAACAAAGGTCCGTTTCCCCTGAAAACTAATGCCACAGTCCATGTTTCTTTTCCTCTTCTTCTCTAACTCTAAAACCAGACAAGCTATCTCTGTCAACTCTCAAAATCGTTCAAATTTTCTCCTTGTCCGATTAGAAGTGGGTTTCAAAGTAGTTTCATCCTTTCCATAAAAAATCAACATGCACCTGATAAAAGTTTTAATCCGTGAATAAGCTCCTAAAAAATTTGGGAAAACCCCTAAAAAATATATATTGGTAGGTTAACCCATAAAATATTTAGAGTTCATGAAACATATAGCTAGAATCCCTTATAAATGTATTCAACTTGAATGCACTCATCATTAACGTATGTCACATTCATGATAGTCGCATATTAGTTTTGTTGTTGTTGTTGTTCTTTGTGGAAAGTATTTAAATGGAATTAAACATCCATCATAATGTTTTGGGATTTTTTTTTTAAAAAATGACCATTTTCTCGGGTTTTCATATGTATATATATTTTTAAAAGCTTATGTATGTATTTCATGATATCTAAATTTTTTATTTGGGTTCCTTGTATGTATCCCAAACTAAATTTTTAGAGGCTTCGAGGGCCACTGTGATTTTTTTATTTCAAAAGATAAAAGCGCATTGAAAGACATTTCTAAATGGGCGAGGAAATTTTTCTAAACGGATTTGATAATTATTAAGTAGAACTGTAGAAGATAGTTTATCCACTTTTTGAAGTCTGAGGATAAAAACTCTGCAATAGTTCAAGTGGAAAAAAAAAAAAAATCGCACAAAGAATACGGAGCACGTGGTCACCCACGATCCGGCCCATACAGAACTTCAGGCCCTGAGGCAACGGCCCAACCTGTCAAGTGTCAAACTCTCATGAACCGTTACCCGCTAAAAAAAAATGAACGTCCGCGATTAGAGCTTGCACAAAGTGGAAAAATTGCAGGTCGTCTTCTTCCCCGGCTCAGCTGTTTCCCCATCTACCCTCCTCCCCCGGATCCAAACCCTAAGGGTGTGGTGTGATCCGTTCCGCTATGGAAGCAGCAGCTCAATCCCATCCGCTCCCCGCTTCTCCAAGACATCGACCCGGGGGTCCGCCGTTTCCTCGACTCCCGATTCCGCTCGGCGGCCGACCTCGCCACGGCCTCCGACGTCGAGGCCGAGATCCGCGGGCACTGTGCGGAGCTAGAGGCCTCCATTTCCAGCATGTACGTAAGCCTTCAGGAAGCTGCCGCAGCGTACTCGTCTTGCCGCGAGGTCACTGGTTCGGCCCTCCGCGGCGTCCGCGGCGGGCTTGGTGCCCTCAAAGCATCCGGGTTAACAGGTATGCCGAACACACACTAGGTTCTCAAATAACAGCTAACTAAGTATATTGCTTCGGTAATTTCGTGAATCCTGCCTTTTTTAGTGGCTGGAGAAGAGGTGGAGGTGAGAACGGAGCAGATGCAGTTCGAGCAACTCCCTGCTCTGGCCTCCGAGGTGGCGAGAATGGAGATGGTCAGAGAGTACGCTGGTAAGTATAGAATTTCTGCAAATTGCATTCCTTCGATGCTTGAGTTTTTGAATGGCTATCTCAGCACTGCCAATTTTTCCAAGTTTTTATTGATTTAGGCATAAGAGTTCGTGCTATGAACTTGTGGTGCATAAAACCCTAGTATGTGTTCCATCCAATGTCTGTTTGGTTAAGGTTCAACCACAGATTGAACCATTATTAGGCATGTAGGAGGGAACTATTTTGCATGATGTTGAAACTGACAGATGTTTAATTATGAAATTATGATATGATGTGCCAGTGTGGTGCTGGAATTACTTTTAGCAGCGTACCTTATGACTTCTGATGCGATGTGAAATGGGGTTGCTTGTGGGAGCAGGCCACCTTTGGTGATTGAAGCTGCTGTTTGGTTTGGTTAATAATTAGGTTTGGTTGGTGTAGATCTAGCCCGATACAGCTGGGATGGATGATGATATCTGTCCTGGTGCTAAAAAAAAGGGCAGACCCAGTGCCAGGCGGCTCCCACTTGAGTGGGGTTCTGGGGAAGGGTTTAACCGAGGCCAGCCTTACCCCCACAAATATGCAGGGAGACGGCGTCGAACCCAGGACCTGGTGCTCAGTGGGTGAGCTTCTCACCAACATATCTGTCCTGGTGCTAACTCAATTAATTGTCATGGGATCTGGTTGCTCTCAAATGGGTGCTTCATTTTGATCACATGTATGTGTTGCCTATGCTATTTTAATTAATTGGAAGTGATGGGGGACATTGCATTATGTTGTCCACTGTCCACTGAGCAACACATTTCATGATTCACATGTCGCAGCTTGGTTCTAGTCCTAAACTAGTTCTTCTGTACACAACTGAAGTATTCGATGAGTTTTAAGTAGTAGTAACAATATTGAATTGATGAGTTTCCCACAATAATAATAATAATACTGAAACATGACTATTTATTGATTCTGTTATCTAAAACCTCTGACATATTCAACCCTACCCTTATTCCAAGGTTGGGACATTGACATTGGATATTCGGTGTAGTATTGTTCGTGGTACTTGACAGGGGTAAATCTACATCTATATTTATATTTTATACCTAATATATATTATTATCTATACCTATTAATAAAGCGAGGAAATTTCAGTCCACCAAAATTTTGGTCCGTTTTTTTTCCACCGCTTTTTTCTTCCGCTTCTACCGTGAGTCCTGTTAGACCCTTTCCATGTCCGTTCAACAAAAATTATGCGAGTCCGTCTCCAACTCCAACAAGGCCAATCATGTAGAGGCCAAGCCTCACGTCCGTTCAACAAAAATCCCGCGAGTCTATCTCCAACTCCAACCGGGCCAATTTGTAGGGGCCAAACCTCGCTAGCTACTACTACTTAACATGCACGATTCAAGCTGCCACGTACGTGTGCCTAGGCACATGCAACATTTGGGTTTTGTTTTTTCCTAAAATGATGCATTATTTGAATAGTCATATTATAATCGAACTTCAATTTAAGTTAGTACCAGAGGCAGATATACTAACATACCCCCATTCCGCTAGGGCGGCGCCTAGGTTGGCGCGCTGCGCTCGGCAATGGGTCCCCCCCGCCTAGGGGTAGGCGGAACCCTAGGGCGGGCGCCGGTCACTGGCCGGGCGGTGGCCGGCTGGTGGCGCGCGAGCAGGCAGGAGAGGCGAGCGGCGGGGGAGGGGGGGGGCGGGCAGAGGCCGACCAGGGAGGAGAGGCGAAGCGGCGCAGAGAGCAGCGGTGGGAGAGAGGCGGGGCGGAGGGAGCAAATGCCAAGTGAGGAGAGAGGCGGGCTCGAGTCGGACTCTGAGTTGCGTGGCGTAGAGGATGAGGAGAGGGGATAAGGTTAGGATATGGGCTTGGGTTGTTTATGGGCCTTTCTAGGCCTAGATGTGTCCCGCTTTTTCTTTTTCTTATACACTTTCTTGGGCTGTTTATTGGCCTTTCTAGGCTACATGTGTCCTGTTTTTCTTTTTCTTGTACACTTTTACTGTGAAAAATATGAATGGATTCAAACGCCTAGGAGCGCCTAGGCCCGCTTTTACTCCCCGACTAGGCTCTAGGTCGTGGGTCACCGCCTAAATTCCACCTAGCGCCTAGCGAAACAGGGCTAACATATGCTAAGGGAGGCACATCTTTATTATTTTCTACGTTTAGCCCTCCCCGTAAGCTTTTCATCGCCCGTATAAATTTGTTGCAAGGAACTAGGAGAGCCTCACGTACACTTTGGGTGGCGGGGGCTTAAGCCCTAGCTGAACCAATGCTAGATAGATCCGCCCCGCTTCCCCGCTTAGCGCTGGTCTCTCAAAATCTAGCTTATATGGATCCACAACAAGTTTATTCGAGATTATTGCATTTATGTTCGTGTCGATCTTTTGTACAAGCTATTGTTTTCTTTGATATATATCGTGATATAAAACACTCTTTTAGCGTCCTTAAGAAAATACATTTTTGTAATTTATAATTTTATGGTTGACTTATTTTTTTTCTCGTTGCAACGTACGGGTAAATTTTTCTAGTTAAATTAAAGTACAGAAATTTCTCCCTCCAATACTTCAGTCCGCCTGCCCCTCACTCCTACCTGTCTTGGTGGGGTCACTCTCCTCCTGTCCGTCCGGTCCTTCACTATCACCCCTCCGAGGCCCGCCAGAGGTAGGCGTATCACCCCGACTCGGGCATGTAGTTCGCCTTCCACCTTTCTTAACCTCACAACAAATTAGAAAATAGCCACCTATTTAAGGTGACTTAATCTGCAGTCACATTTCCATACGGATTAATCCTTTATTGCATCTCACAATTATTATGGGCCTTGGAATTTATTTGATTTGATTGAAATAAGCTTTTGTCCTAGCGCCAAGCCCAATTAAATCCAACAAAGATATAGCTACATCACTGTAATTGACATGGGCAGGCTAGTTGACATTTAAATTGAGAACTTTAAAAGAGTTAATAGAATGTTGAAAAACATATCGAAATGAGCGCTGTACTCGCATATCCAAAAGTGGAAAGGGCAAAGCTGAATAGGTGGGATTAAGAATAGCCCAAACTAGCTTAAATGTGGCAATGCACGGGTGCATAACGGTTGTATTTTAATCCATTACAAGTTCTAATGCATTAAAATTAGGCGGTCATATACTCTGCCTTAATGTAAACTTTCTGTCAAGGCGGGTATTTTTATGACAGAGGTATGACAACCAAGCCAGTGCAAGGGAATAAAAGGGTTATCACAATGCATTTCTCTTCTTTTTTTTTTGTTATCTAGACTTTAATATATTGTTTTGACTGTTCTCAGAGGTGTGGTCTAATCCACTTGCATGCTGAGATAATGCACAATATACTTGCCACTTGCCAGTCCAATCCAATGATATTGCTGTGCATTATTTTATAACGGATTATTTCACATTGAAGCAAACTGGCAGTTCATGCTTCATACATGAGTTTATCGGTATTATCTTATTGCTGAAAATATGTCATGTTTTAACAACTGATATTGAAATAATCAAACAATAAACAAATTGGATTCCACTTTGTAATAGTGGCTAGGTAAAAATGGTGGCTTGCCATGCCTATGCAACCCTCGCCTTTTATTTGCCTTTTTGTACTGCCTATATTGAAACAACGTAGGTGTTGCAACAAATCTTATTTCATTTTGTGTTGCCATGCAGTAAATATAAGATTTGTAAGTTGTTTGGTCATGTTTTGTCATCTTATTTACATCATGTTAACTCTAAACAAACAATACAAAGTTGCTGATGTTCTTTTTTCTTATATTTAATATTTTGTGCTAACTCGAATCAACTGTTCTGTACTTTTGTTGGATACCTGAAAGAAGATGTACATTATAGGTTACATCATTGGATCGAAATGATGATTCATCTAATACATTGTAGCTGTACTAATTCAACTATACAATGGCATGAAAATTTACAGGGAGGGGTAATTGTGGACTTTTATCGAGATAATGAATTTAAAAAATCAAAAGTAATTTAACCAAACTCCTAGTAATTCTAACTATTCCACTTGGTATTATATATTTATCAGTTACCACAACCCATTATCTATATCTACATGCCGTTCTCTAGGCTTACTACTTGTTTTTTAGTTTATTTGCTGTGTACTTTATTTTTAACTTTGTAATTGGTGTGTTCTTAACGGTAGGTTGTCCTATACAGAATGGCTCTCAAACTTGACAGTTTGGTGGGTGATATAGAAGATGCAGTTTCTTCTTCTGTTACTGGAAAACTTAAATCTCTTGTAGACAATTCGGAGGTATGAATCTTGTCATATTGTGATTCTTGGGTGGGTCAACCTGACAGCTGCTAATTTTGGCATTCTCTTTTCTTTTTCCAGAAAACACATCATGTTGCTATTGGATATCTTAAAAACATAGAAGATCTTTTAGCTTCTGTATCTACGACTAGCCCACAATGGACTCGTCTTCTATCATCCCAGATCACAGAGTGGACCGATCTTTAGCTATACTAAGACCACAAGCCATTGTTGATCATCGATCTCTTCTTTCTTCCCTTGGCTGGCCTCCTACACTTGCTGGCTCAAAATTTTCAAGTATTGATTCAGGGAAACAAGCTGAGATTGTGAACCCATTGTTTTCAATGCGGGGTGACCTGAAAAGCAAGTATTCCGAGAGCTTTCTTGCACTATGCAATTTGCAGGAACTGCAGAAACGTAGAAAAGCTAGACATCTGAAAGGGCATGATGTGGGCAATCAACTCACGCCAACCATTATGGGTAATAGAAGAGCTAGTGAATCCAATATCTACAGCTGCACAACACCATTTCTCAAAATGGGCTGAGAAGCCTGAATTTGTTTTGCTCTTGCTTATAAGATAATTAGAGATTTTGTTGATTCCATGGATGAGATTCTACAGCCCCTTGTGGATAAGGCCAACCTTATTGGGTATAGTTGTAGGGAGGAATGGATTTCAGGAATGGTCATTGCATTGTCTACATACTTGGCAAAGAAATATTTCCTAAGCAGATTGAACTTCTTCAGGAAAGTTGTAGCTCAAGTGATGAAGGCAGTACGGCGTATCAGGCTAGAGTCTCGTGGCTCAGCCTTGTTGATCTAATGATATCTTTTGACAAGCCGGATTCAAGATTTAATCTCGAGTACTGGACTGCTACTTACAGTAAAGGATGATGACAGTTGGCAGAGGATCTCAGTCCTTTGTGTCTTTTGTGATCGCCCAGATTGGCTTCAAGTTTGGGCAGAGATTGAGAGACAAGATAGTCTTAATAAGCTGCAATCAGCAATGGATTTAGAGAAAAATTGGAGCACAAGAATTCATGGAACGATGCTTGAGTATGACTCGATGATTACAAGTCTCCAGTAATCACCAGTGCTGTTCATCAGACTTTTGTCTTTGCTAATTGATCGTGCTTTCGCCCGATCCCTAGCATCACACTTAGGGCAGAATTCATTAGGATGTCTGCTGCACCCATCATATCGAATTCCTTGGCTACATACAGCGGAGGTGTCAAGAAGCAGAGGGCCTAACTGCTCTGGCTGATGATAATGCCATGGTCAAGGTGTCACAATCTATCAATGCGGCTCGATATTTTGAATCCACGTTGACAGAATGGTGTGAGGATGTTTTCTTTCTTGAGATGGAAAATGTTCCTGTAAATGGCGAGGGTGGGTGTATCTTTCAGCAAGAGATAAATCATCTGAAAGAGTTCAGAGTGGAATGGGCAGATAAGATTTCTACTGTCATTTTTGCGTGGATTCGATGCTCGTTCTCGGGATTACCTAAAAAATAAGAGGCAGTGGCTGGAGAAATCAGAGGGACCTGCTGTATCCAGAACCTTCATAGAATCTTTAGACTACATGCAGGGGCAACTATCTAAGCTTCAAGATGGCTTAAATACCGTTGATTTTGTAACAGTATGGAGAAGTGTGGCAAGCGGGGTGGACCAGCTGCTTTTCGCCGGCATTTTCACAAGCGGCGTAAAGATTAGCAGCGATGGAGTGGAAAGGCTACAGGGTGACCTGAGTGTTCTGTTTGCTATTTTTTTCAGCGTGGTGTCTGAGACCTGAAGGCTTCTTCCCTCGACTGTCCGAGGGATTGAGGATACTGAAAATTGATCAGCAGCAGCTCAGAGATGGGGCGTTTACAGATAAGAGTTGGTTGCGGGAATATGGCATTAGGCACCTGACAGCTGCTGACACTGAGAAGATAATAAAAAATAGGGTATATGATGCATGACGAATGGTACTTAACTAACATCAGTCCGAAGTTGGAAAAAGGATCATCAAATTTGAAAGAGTTTACACTGTTTTACTTCATACAGATTTTTGTATCTTCTTGTATACAGCTACATTGTTTTCCCGAAAGGATATACAGCTACATTCTTAGCGTGCTGGTTGGTGTATTAAGTACATTACATTATCATCAAAATATATGAAGGGAGACTAGTTATGAGATTGCAAATATATAGTCTTGTTTTCACTTATCCTTTTTATACAGAAAGTCCGTCTATTCTCTTGCTGAAAGGACCAAGAAAGCAGCCTTTTCCCTAAAGCTGTTCGGTTGGGAACAGAAGCAGACCGAAGGCTGGTGAATCAGAGTGTTTTGACGGTCTGCCTCTTTCAGGGAACCATGCATTTTCCTTTTCTTGGTGATTGGTATCCCTACCGCAGCACACACAACCATAGAAATGTTGCGGTTCAGTTATAGAGCCTGATCGCAAGCTCCCCGCTTGCTTCTCTCGTTGCCAAGCCAACATGCGTCCGATGGATGGCGACCGTGACGGTGTCAGCCCCGACCCAACCGGAGCGTTAATTCGGCAGAGGGCGCAACAACTTTTGGCTGCAAATCTTGGGCCCGAGAGATTCCGCCTTAATCACGCGTGCCTCCCGGCCCCGAACCACCGCCGGATAATGCTGTCTGTCACTCACCTCACCTAACCTAACCCTGGGCCTCGCCGAGGATTTAACGATCTGGAAAAGATGGACGGAGAGGACAGGCGGCGGCGTCTCGGTCGCTGATACGAGCTGCGATCCATCGGACGAGCCGAGCGGCGGAGCGGGACCGGTGGCCTGCAGGCGCGCGCGCGGCAGGCGGCACCAGTTGGTGCGTGCCTGCCCGCGCGCAGGGCAGGCAGACCACCTTGCCGTGCGGGCAGCCGTGCAGCCCGGCCACCACCACCGCCCGGTCCCCCGACGGCATTCGCTTCGGTTGGTCCCCGAATGCGTGACACCGACGCCGCCCGGCCCGTCGTCCTACGTACTCCGTACGCGCTGCTGTGCTTGCTCGTCTCTCCTCCCGCCGTCCCGCGCTCGGCCTAACTGGCACACACCGTTTCCGCCCGCTGGCAGCCGAGCACTGCACCCCTGGTCTCGGAGTGCGAAGCGAGCGTTATGTATGCGCGCCGGCGCCGCCGCATGAACATTGCGTCATGCATGTGACGAGACGAGACGACGGCCGATCGGAGGAGTGGTGCACTGGCGGGGCAGTGCGGCATGGCACGGCACGCGCGCCTAGGTAAGACTGTAGGAGGCTAGGGGGTATAGTAGGCTAGTGCGCAGGCGCAGGCGCGCTCCTGATTGGCCCCCAGCAGTTGACGCCGCAACGCCCGTCCGCGCTTGGTACTCACCAACCAGTGACCAGCTGCTGTTGATCGAACACGAGTTGATCTGCGCCAAGGCAGCGAGCGCGAGCGGTGCATGTGAGGTTGGACGGTGGACCTCTGTGCGTGTCTACTGGCAGTGTAGGGTGTGTGGGTATGTAGTAGGTTCAGGACCACTAGCTGCCTGCGTGGTGCAGTGTGTGTATCAGACTATGAGTCGTGGAAAACCAAATAATTATGCCCATACTTATAACTTGAAATGCTGGGCAGTTAAATGGAGCATTGCAATTTGTAACACTCCTAGGGAAATGCAGGTAACAAATGATAAGATGCTTACGATTGAGAGAATCATATCCTTGCTAAATCTCCACGGATCTAAAGCTTTGGTGTGATGTGTCCACAACACAACTAATCGCTGTCCAACTGGCCGACCGTGCGTGGGCTCAGCTGGTCCTCCAGGAGCTACAACTGGACCAATTTCACACTACGGTCTACTGCATGAAAGTTGATCCAAGCAGTTCCTACATACTATATCCTGGGACCAAAGCCATGTTGGATACGTAGGGTTCGGTCTATGACATCTGGGGAGCTAGAGTGTCCACTGGTCCGGTCGACACCGATGGACGGTCCAGCAGCAGCACACTGCGTTCTAACTGCTGCAGATTTATAGACTGATGGTACTGTACGTACGCCGGCCCGGCCCGTGTCGACTGCAGATTGGACAGCGTATGCATGGCTTCTCAAGAGACACTTTAATTTCGCTACGTTGTTTGTCAGACGACATATATGGATATAACTTTTCTTCGGCTTAGCTGTTGGACCGCCAAAATATACTGTAGGCAATAGGGAGGGCATACACAGATCTTTTCTCGTTATCTAACTTCTAAGTCAAAAATTTCTAACTAAAATTACATTTGCATTTATAAAAAACCACACCAATATTTATACCTTCAAATAAATTTTATTAGATTTTCAATAAAATATCTCTTAGTGGCGTTTTTCGAACATTGTCTAAGGTAATATATACTTTTCCCTAAAACTTGCTAAAAGGTACGTGAATTTAGCTTAGAACAAAACTAAAATGTCATCATCATCAAGGCGGTTAATTATTTGCTCGAAAGCCTCTACATCCTCTGGATCCACCAAAGAGGCGGTCGTCAGTATGATATGTCCGAGGATGCAAAGCTTTTGAGGAATTAGTTAACCGCCTGGAATGTGTGGATAGCAATCTCAATCCGAACAAACGATGACTTGTATTTAATGAGTTCATTTTATTTCATGGGCATAGATTTTGGTTGGCAAAATCCCGCTGAATTTTGTAACCGTTACCATCTCTACTCTAGAGCCTTGAGCCTTTGCAAAGACCATATCGGAGCATCCGTGCTGGCTTCCGATATGTAGCGTGGCAGTTTGACAAACTTTTAGAGCCGGTGCCAGTGATGTGTTGTGGCATTGTGTGTAGGAGTGCGTGGACGACCACAGTAAGATAACCGGTCGCCGACCGACCACATGTACAAGGTCTGACTGCAGCGCGCGCCGGAAGGACTTGGCCGGGTTCGGGGTACCGCGTGTGTGTGTCTCTAGAAAAATGGGCGGTCGGCTAATCATGTGACACGATGAAACTTAAGAATTCAGAGGTTCATGCATCAAGCTCACCGATAGTAAGACCCAGAGCTTGAGACGTTCATCTGGTCGGATTCACACTCTCTTTTTAATTTACCACGACCGTGCGACGATTTCAATACCATATCGTCTTGCTTGCGGCGCTGCATATATATGGTCCATGCTTGTACCCAGAACACCGCTCCCAAAGTCATTGCCTGGACCATATCATGCTATACACTAGTAGTCATATCTATCTTGGCGAATAGACTAAAGTGAAATTTTGGCCTCGGTCGTTGCATGATTCCTTAAAAAAAAAAATACCATATCTATTGTCTCAACAGCAAAAGATAATTACAAAGACACCGTCGCTTCTGAAAGATGTTATTTTCAGTTTTCACTGCACTCCCCGATTCTTTAAAAAGGTTTCACCACACTACCGCTGGATGCTGCTGTGGGTGTGCAAACGCAAGCAGATGATGAGATGCATGAGAGGTACCGTACCGGCAACCCCGACGCCACGAAACACATAACCACCGGGCTCGTGCCGTGGTCGGTGCGATGGAGCATGCAACGCGTGCGCGTCCTGTGCGTACCGGCCGTGACTTGCAGCAGTTGCACTTTACCTAGATCGTGGTACAAGCCAGCGTACACGTACATGTTCCTGAGGTAAGAGAGAGTAGCTGCGCCGCAACTGCCGTCGATGGAGGCGGTTGCTTGTGACGTCGGGCACAGGCACGTGTAGGAGCCCACGGCTGCCTTCCGCAATGGGGAGCAGCGCATGCAATCGGGTCCGCCCCGCCCCCATGCATGCAATCAACACCGCGACGGCGACGTGCAACTTGCGCTGCTCTGCTCACCGTTACTACTGCTAGGACTAGGAGCAACCAGTAGCTGGCCTGGCCATTGGCTTTGGCTACTGGTCTGCTGCGCTTCCTAGAAATTTCAGGACTGTGAGGACACGGATACGGACACGTACCTGCTGCAGCTTTAACGATCGTACATACAGTAGGTCCACAAATGTAGGAGCGCGCGGTTGTAGTACAGTACCATACTGCAGCTGCTGGGGGACACTGGCACAGGCCTGAAATATCGAACCCCAGCTCTATCTAGCTCAGAGGTAGGAGTCGCTAATGTTTCTGCTGCAGCGTGCCCTTTTCAGAACGGACGGGGCTTTTCGGGCCCGTGGACAGTGGATCGAACATGACTTTGCAGAGGGACCGGCCGGCCGGGGCACACGCAACTGTTCCTAATTGCCTTTAAGCTAGGCCCGGCCGGCAGGCAAGCTGTAACCAATCACTCCATCATCATGGATATGCATGCATCTAACTAACGCGTCGATATTGTTGATGACTTTCGCCTACAGTTACACAGCCACCAGGTGCATACGGGAAAAAAACGGTTTTGGAAACGGCAGAGGCATAGGATCAGAAAGCAGAAGGTGCCGGCATGCACCCCTTACGCGCGCACGCATTGTCCGTGAGCTAGCCTCTGACTGTGATATGTGGGCTCCTTGGTACTGCTTGCTTGTGGCAATGGCATGGACATGTATAGAGGCTGCAGAGCAGAGCGTGAAAAACAGGCCTGGCCTGCTCACCACAGTCCACTGGCGGTGAATGTCTATTGTACATGGGTGAGCGACCGACACGTTGTTTCCTGCAATTATACATCATCGATCAGCTGGCATCGGGATCGTAGTTACTACTCCCCCTGATCGGGCGTTTTCTGCTCGGCTGGGTCGGTCGGTCTTCCACAAGGATCCAAGCCTACCGTTGCGCTGCGCTCATAGAGTCGCGCGCGGTACGTACGAGATGAAAGAGATAGGCCAAATGGCCGCCGTACGTACCGGTAAGAGATTAACATCCATGACCGCGCATGTATGGGGCCGGGGTCGATCGATCCATCTGGGACGACGTGCATGTTAGTACTACGATCGGCCAATTAACCAGGGCGACAGGCGTACGTGCCGTGTAACGCGATCCCGCGCCACGGCCGCGTGATCGACCAGCTAGCCGGCCGGCCGGTGAATTAGGCGCCCGATCGACCTGGGTCGCCATCAGCGACAGCGAGCCCACCGGCGCGCGCAGCCGGCATGCACGCCCCCTCCCCTCACATGGCCGGGCCTCCTCCCCGCCCGCCACAAGTGGCAGCTGCAGCTGTCTCGCACCCCCACCCCGCGCGTGGCTCCACCATCATCCGCAAAGCGCTATCTATCACGCCCAGCTAAGCAAAGTCCAGGCCCAGCGCGCTCAGCTCGCCCGCCCCCAGCGCGACCGGCTGGCCACCCGCGCGCCGCATGTCGTGGCCCTGTCTCGTTCTCACGCGCGCAACCCGACCGCGGCAACTTACGTAGCCCTCAGCGGCCGCGCCCGTCCCCAGCTAATGCAAGCGCCGGGCCGCCTAGCGCTAGGCCAGCACACACATACTTGTTTCGCTCTCGTTCGACGCGACCCAGCAGAGCAGCCAGAGCAGAGCACCACGTAGCTGTCGCGTCGTCGCCCGGCCGATCGATGACGTGATCTGATGACCCAAAAATCTACAAAATAATTCCCTATCTCTTTCTTCTCATTCACGTCGATCGCATGAACGCCAACCCAGAACCGCGCGGCGTCAATCGTCGTCACGTGGTGGCGGTCCGGATCGGAAGCAAGCAAGCGCCCGCCTCGGCGCAGCGCAGGCAACATCGCATGCATGCGCCACGAGACTGTCACGTGAAAGGGTTGGCGCACGCTGTCCGGTCGGGGTCCTGACGATGCGTCCGACATGGCAGCGGCGCGGGGGTTCCACGTCGGTCCCTCCGAGATTTGCGTGCGTCCAGGTAATTAGTTGGCGTACAGGTACACATACATATATACATATATATAGATGATGATGATGAGATGCATATAGTGGCGCGACCGCCTGGATGTGGACGACATGGACAAACTCGGGCGTTCGTGCGCTAGCTACATACATACGCCGATGATCAGCGGCCGATCATGCTCCTTGATTATCGTATTATGGCATCTAGCTGGCAATAGCACATATATACCTCACCCGTGTGTGTTAGTTGCATTTAATTATACCCATTTTTCTAGCTGAATTAGAGATAATAATATCATATTGGTGACGACTTACGACACTGCAATCCGTCTGTGGCCATTAGGCACGGGAACGAGGATTGCGCTGCGCACATATATGCTATATATAGATTCGGGGTGCCGGGGACAGAGGCATCTTTTGAGTCTGCTGTAGTTGTGCAAGGCTCTGGTTTCTTTAGTTTAGCGCAGACAAATGCTGTGTTTTATTTAAGACTCCCGATGATTAGAGTCGCTGTCGTGCACGTATGTGTGCAGTACAAAATACGTGCTCCGTGTCCCATCGTGTCTCTGTGCTGTCCTACACATGTAACCTACTAGTAAGTAGTAGCATGCTGGCAGTAGCTAGATTGCCTTTATTTCGTCAGTCAACGTAACATGGATTAGCACGTGTTTCATTTAAGAGAAAGTCTAGCCATAAATTCTGAACGGATCTGAAAGTCGGAGAGACATTGAGGTTCCCTACACTCACATTAATTGACTGCCGATTGCGCCCGTGCGCTGGATCATGTAGAACTACGAGTTAGTTATCATTCGGATGTGTTAACACCGATTTGGCAAAAGGGAAAAAACCTAGGCTAATTCTATAAGGAAAGCCAGCTAAGGCCGATTTTGAAATTGGCTAAACGTTTTGGAAATTTCTCAAACATGTAAATTGAACTGTTCCATTGAATTCCTCTATGATGCAAACAAAAGTTCATATAGAAAGCATAATTTGGAGTTAGGGCTAGTGAGTTGCCCTTTCAGGAAGATCATCCCAGAAAACCAACCTGGTTGATTCTCAAAAATCGATGTCGGTTTTGGCAACTTCATCAATTTGCAAAAAAGGACTTTGCCATGAAATTTCCTTGTCAAGGTGATTAAAATGTGCATATGTGGAATGTCTAATTTGAAGTTCAAATAACAAGATTTGGCTTTGAAAAGATTCAACTCACACAAACCGGCCTAGACCAATTCTCAAAATCGGTTGTCCAAAATAAGTTGGAGGTGTTTTTACATAGATTTGTAAAGGATCTTAGCACCCCCCCTCCCCACCCACCCAAAATGGGATAAAGAGCGGGTGATAGCTATCCAATCGATAAAAAATAGAACCAATCCCTCATTCTACTTCCAAATCCTGAATCCTCTAAACACATCAGATATGTTGTTCTATGAATCTCAATGAGATTCATAGAACAAAGCTAATCGAATTACAATGAGATTTACCAGTGGGTAAAATGTCGGCCTAGCTGGCTAAAGCTAGTTTTCGTGCCTCCGCTGATGTCAATGAGATTTACCAGTGGGTAACATCGAAATTACAGCATCAAAAACTGGCAGGGACACGAGTGAGTAAACGCCTTGTTTGGGCACCCATGTGTTTTGTTATTGTACAGTACTACTTTATTCGTGGTTCGGTCAACACTCAACATGGCCGCTGCTGGTTCTGGTCGCTAGCTCGATCAAGCTAATCGATCGATCGATCGAGGGCAGAGGCGGAAGGACCTACCTCTTCTTCTCTTTCCGTTTGCAAACGCATAGAGACATAGGGTGCAACTTTGGTTTGCAATCACGAGAGCTACCCGTCGCAGCCTTGGCAACCCAAAACTAGGGCATGCCAAATTTTTGGTTGCCAAAATATGACAAAATTTTGATATAGCGCGGTTTGCTTACCAAAACTTTGACAAAAGTATTGGCAATAGTAGGTAGTTGTGAAACTTTCAAAAGGTTGCATTTAGAGCGATTAAGCGCCCTTGAACTTTGGGTAACCAGCCAGGTCGCGTCATCGATTTGACAATGCCACCGATTTTGGTTGGGCAAGTTTTGGAGAACAGCGGGCCTTTATATATACAGCACCACCAACTCAGCTTAGGCACGTAGCAGAGTGGCGGGTGGTCGCCACCATATAAATTATAGCTATCCAGGGCCCACAGGCTGCCTACCGGTGGGTCCACGGTGATTAGACAGAGAGACAAGCGGGGCCCCCACCCCTCTCGTTGCAGTCGAGCGAACGAATCGACTACTCTACCATACACACGCCACTCTTGCTTCGTGTTCGCTACACACAAAGGAGAAATAGAGTCGGGGTTCGCTCCGCAGCGCGCTTCGGACCCAATCTGGATCCACCTCCACCCGCGAGCCAGGCAGCCGGGGAAGCCAGCTCGAGCTCGCTATGCTGCGCCCCCTCCCTTTCTGTCTCCCTCACAACCTCAGATTACCACTCACATTCCGGCCTCCCTCCTCCAGCTTTGATTTGCAGAAGCAGAGCGACCAACCCCCAGTGTGTCCCTGCAGGCAGGCAGCGCGGGTAGTAGCTCATCATCACCGGCCTGCGTTCCACTAAGACTAGATAGCCAGCAGCCAGCGATCGAGCCTAGCGCCGGTGGACGCACACATACACGCGGTAGCTTCCTTGTCGCTTAGTAGCCCGGTCCTACGCGCTCGCAGTGTTTCGTCGTTCGTTCCGGCAGCAGGCGACGCCGGCGGCGAAGCACGAGGACGTACGACGAGCCAGGGAGAGAGTGACGAGGATGTCGAGCCGAAGGTCGTCGTCGCGTGGCAACATCTCCGAGGATGAGATCAACGAGTCATATCTCCAAGCTCCAGGCCCTGCTCCCCAGCTCGCCGCCGCGGCT
The DNA here is from genome assembly GCA_015847255.1 of Hyparrhenia diplandra. Classification (NCBI taxonomy): domain Eukaryota; kingdom Viridiplantae; phylum Streptophyta; class Magnoliopsida; order Poales; family Poaceae; genus Hyparrhenia; species Hyparrhenia diplandra. The sequence goes on from JADLZK010001921.1 coordinate 130,270, forward strand.
CCGGCCAGGTGTGTCGTCGTCGTCGTTGCTTTCCCCAATCCGACGATAACCGCTCGGATCTCATATCGCGTTATTATTCATATTCCTCTCAACTCAACTCTTAACCATGTAGTATTAGAGCTAGCTGTTTAGTCCATAATCCATTTATAAACACTGATGTTCTTAGGTTGAGTGGCCAAGCTTAATAGTTAAGTAGGTGGTTTAATTTCCGGACTGTGCCAGCTCTGCTCTTTTCTGTCGTTTAAAACACGCGCCTAATGATATGCAATGCGCGCGCGGCGCGGATGTAATGTAACGCAGGCTTCGGACGACAAAGCTGCTCAAGGAGACGTGCAGCTACATCAAGAGCCCACCTGGAGGTGGACGACCTTCAGCGACCGGCTGTCGGACCCGCGTCCACCATGGATCACAACAGCCCCGGCGCGGAGATCATCCGCAGCATCCTCCGCCCGATCCAGCCTCCTACTGCGCCGGCGCCGGGATGCAGGCGCGTGAGAGCTTAGCGAGGTCAACGACGGCCTCGCCGACGACTACGACCGCGCGCATCCGTTCCGTTCTCCGGCCGATCCGGCTGGCCCACGTGCGGGAGTGAGCTGAGCTCAATTAGCTAGCTAGGTATATATATTATCTCTTGCTGTCTTCTACAAGGCAAGTATGTGTATCGCTCTTCCTTTTTACCTGTCTCCCTAGATCTGAGATCATGCATGTGGGGCCGGCTAGCTCCATATCAAAATGTACTCAGCTACACGCACACGTATCATGGTCTCTGCTGCAAGCTTCGATCACTGGGTTAGCTAGGGTACTACTAGCACTACTAGGGCCTAAAAGCACGCTTATCCTGCTCCTCCAATTTTAGCTGCTCCTCGCACTCTTTTCGATTCTCTTTTGATCTCTTCACGTAATGTCGTCGTGTCCTCCGGATCCTCATGGTGGCTCGCAAGCTGCATGTGATCTCTCTGTAAGTCTGTACGTGTATGTCCTCCCCCTAGCACGCACGTCGTACCACCTCATCACTTTTTGATATGTTTCCCTTCACTTGAGTATTGTATGTAAATTTTAGTCGGTGGCTTGATCGAGCGCCTAGCCCTCTCTACAGGCAAGAGACAAATCGACCGACCACTACTCTAACCCTAGAAGCAAATTGATTATCATCATGATGATGTACTGTTCGCTTTTATTAACGACTTTAATTACTTGCTACGTACTGTACGTACGTCCTACTACGTGAATTGAGTGCTTTATTTATTTTTCACTCACCATATGTCATGCCATGCCATGGTTAATAAGAAACGCGGCAAACCACTGTGTACTGTGTCTGAATATGTACCCAAACGTACGATGATGCCTTTCATGGCTGCTTCCCGGCGCTCCGTCCAGTTTTGTCCGTACGCTGAACCTCGAAAACACCGCGTTTACTTGAGATTTATTTGCGGCAAAATGCCTGTACTAGGCAAGCGTATGCAATGTAATGCGCCAATGCAGGGCGTCGTCCGTGGCCCCCGATCAGTACGCCGTGCACTGCCACACCATATACTTGCTGGTACGTCCCTCGGCCGCGCTATGGCGTCGATTTGATCGCTGCAGCGCTCCTCTCATACTAGCCAAGCATCAGCCGACGATAGACCGACAACGACTGTGGCTAGCGAGTCTGTCGACGACGAGCATACGCCCGATCGATGTATGACGCCGGCCGACGCCGACGGCATGGCACGGCGTCGTGATAAAGCCTGTGCGCGCGCGCGTCGACGACCTCTCCCCAGCCCTCTACTGGACTTGTCCCTCTCCTCTCCGTTCATTTAATTCTCCACAAGCTAAGCCCGCGACTCTCGCGTCAACGACCGATCGAGTTGCTAGCTATAGAGCCTGGTATATAGCGCTGTCTTGATATCGATCATCATCGATCCTTAGCCGATCCATGGATCACCCGTTGCCCTCAGCTCGGCGACACGCACGCGCTCCCGGCCACATGCCGCGGTCGATCCTTAGCCCCGGGGCGAGAAGTCACGCACGCACGCTAGCTGCAGTGCACGCGCGTGCCACCAAAAAGGCGCCCGGCTTCCTTGCCGTCTTGGTGCTATAGCGCTGTCCATCTCTGCGCGCGCCGGCCGGCTGTGTGTTTACTGTCTGAAATCTCTCGAGTTTGGCGGCACACCAGACAAGCGGAGCAAAAGAACGTGCAATTTGGCCAGCCCGGAACGCACACGACTCTTTCGTATGTGCGCGCGTCAACAGTGCCTCTTCTTCTGCAAAGTGTTATTTATGGACGCATGTGAGCTATCTCCAAAGCAATTAAGTCCGTTTACTTGCTCAGATGATGGCCGTTCACGCACCATGGCTAAGGCCTGCAAAGGAAACCCCATGCTGGCCACCAACAGTATGTACTATAGTAGGCGCGCCGGGCAGGCTAGCTAGGGACATGAGAAACGAGAAAAATACACATATGTTTTTGAAATGATAAGAGATTCTTAATTTGTATTTCATTACCAGAACACACCATGTGTTGCTATGTTTGCCTGCGTTCGCGAGCCTTTCTAGCGTTGCTCGGTTAAATTTTAGTGCCACATCTCGCCAAAAGTCTAGCGATGTATTCATTGGTAGCACTTGGGCAGAAAGATTGTTGTGCACTACTATGGTATTAAACCACCATTGGTTGTATACAGAATAGTATTGATATCTATGACATCTATCAAATAGATGGACTATGAAGATATATTTCATATATAACATCCAATGGCACTAATTTGTATCATAATATTGCTCATTTGAACCGTTGAAAAAAACTATTTTTAGGTTTGACAAATTTATATAACTAACACATATATACCATATTGAAATGATAAGTTACAACTAACATCTTTTTGTTCTTTCCTACTAAGTTGATTAAACATAAGCTAATTAGATTTAGGACAAACTCAT